>CAJHNH020001260.1:0-167500 GCA_905116865.2 Candidula unifasciata | reverse complement strand
TCGCATGTGGTGTCAGGAAATTGTGTATGTGCTGCTATACATGGATGCTTCCCCTGAATTGTTATCAGCTGTGTTATAAAAATTTCTGTTAACGCTTTCATTTTTTCAACGCTGTGGGTATTTTACAACTAAGCAATAGCAAACTGTCGATGGGGTTCGAACCCAGACATTTAAACCTGCCAGCAGACGTCCAGTCACAGTAGTAGCAAACTACTGGACCTAAAATTGCCTGGCACAGCAGGAGTAGCAGCAACATCGACACACACACAAACTGTTACAACTGTATTTATCACTTTGTCGTGTACTTGGGTGGGGTAAGGGTAGGCAAAAGATCCCCAGTAGAAAGTTTTTAGAGCTGTATGGCTAGTCACCGCGGACTCAAATGTTAGGATTTTTTTTTTTTTGGTCCTCCGCAGGAAGACATATTATACCATAATTGTATCAAGTAGGTTCAAACTAAGGACGCTTCAAACTGAGGACGCCCGCATGAGAGCCCAGCGTTCTTAACCATTCGGCCAACCATTCGGCCAACCATAGACAGTCAATAAATGTATTGGAGTATGCAACGCCTAGAAGAGAATCTGCAACTATTATAGATATAGTGTTATCCTGACCACAAAAATAAATTAACGAATAGCACAAACAGAAACAGCTAGAATACACAGGCCATTCCCCCTCCCCTCCCTTTTTTTTCCAAAACCGTTGTGTGTGTGTGTGTGTGTGTGTGTGTGTGTGTGTGTGTGTTAGAGATGAGAGAGAGAGAGAGAGAGAGAGAGAGAGAGAGAGAGAGAGAGAGAGAGAGAGAGAGAGATAGAGAGAGAAAATTATAATTAAAAAAAAATTTACTTTTAAAACCCGTCCACACTGGACTACAGGTCACGTGGTAACCGTTTTGCGATACTCCAATATAACTGTGCTGTATGGCTGTACGGTTGAACCGGGTTTCCGGAATCCGCACTTGGTTCTGTTTAATTCTCATCCTTGACATGTTTAATTCTCATCCTTGCCATGTTTAATTCTCATCCCTGCCATGTTTAATTCTCATCCTTGACATGTTTAATTCTCATCCTTGCTATGTTTAATTCTCATCCTTGCCATGTTTAATTCTCATCCTTGACATGTTTAATTCTCATCCTTGCTATGTTTAATTCTCATCCTTGCCATGTTTAATTCTCATCCTTGACATGTTTAATTCTCATCCTTGCTATGTTTAATTCTCATCCTTGCCATGTTTAATTCTCGTCCTTGCCATGTTTAATTCTCATCCTTGCCATGTTTAATTCTCATCCTTGCCATGTTAATCCCACGTATTGCAGTTCCGGTAGACAGCGATAGACTGGCTGCAATGTATGCAGTGCTGACTGGGGGAAGATTACCCACTTTCTTCTTCCATTATGCGACTCTCTTACCACTGTCTGAAAGCCAATAGAACGATTTCAATGACGTTCTTTTTCTCAACCACCCACTGTCGGAATCAAATATTGAGGACTCCGTTAAAGAATTAGATTTTTTTTTTCGTGCGCGACAATACACACGGGGGTCCGATCTTATTACCCAGAGATTAGGGGGAACTATAGAAGTGCAAGTACACGTGAAAAAATCCCAGTACCTACTGAGAATTGAACATGAACCTCTAGCACACCAAGCCTCGAAACCAACCCCCCTCCCCCCCCCCCCCCCCCCTTTTTCCGCGCCCGAAACTCGAAACAATGAGGAACATACCCCATGAAATTATTCCCTATATCAGATTCACGGTCCTTGAATTCTCAAACAGATGGAAATTAACGAGGCAGATGAAAGTTGAGTAACGTAAATCGGTTCTTGTGTTATTCTCCCGGTTTATTTACATGCTGCGAACTTCACGTCTGCCCGGGAAACAATGTTAACGAAACCAGAAATAATGAGGCATCTTTCCGAGCCTTAAGTTCTGCTCTTATATATCACTCCGCGAGATAGGCGACAGGTCATTCAAGAACCTCTTTCAAAATAGCTGCTCAGTTATTTGTATTTTTTCCCCAAGAGCCAATTCTACGAGAAGTTAGGGGGTTATTTTCTCAAGTCCTGAGGCATGTTAGGCGCGTCATCGCCTTATTTCCGTGATTTACAGCTCATAGACCCCGCATAAGTGGTAACGGAGAGACCTCACGCGTATATGGGGATGAAAAACTGTCAGAGAAAGTCCGTGTGAAAAGGGGTCGTCAGGAACTTTGGATTTCCAGTGGTAGCTTCTTATGAAGCGGCTGGCCGACCGGTTAGAACGCTTGGCTCTCAAGCGGGAGGCCCAGTTCGAATCCTCGGTAAAGCTAGGGATTTTTTTTCTGTCAGGGCAATATAAATCATAAACTGCACAATCGTGGCGACAGCACAAGCCATGGGGTCGACAATCCTCAGGTTCAAAGAACCCCCTGCCTAAACCGCAAAAGTTGTATGATAAAGGCATTAATTAGCATTTTTTTGGCATTTTTCATGAAGAGAAAGCTAATACTTAAAAAGCAATATAAATTCTATCCTTATAAATGGAAGATATTCTTCTTCTTTTGTTCGCTTGCAATAAATTATCTATATCTGTAATGTTGTCTCTAGTATGAACTTCACTGTCTTTTGTAATTCACACCAGCTACCCGTAAAGTTTGACTTACACCGATGTTTCTCTTGGCGAAAAGTTTAGCCTTGATTAAATGTATTTGGGTTAGTCTTGAAGGACATGATATGTTGTCTCAGGTACCAATCCACATGTGCACATGGCTGATCTGCAGATTTTAAATTGTGTGTATACGTGGCTGCTAAGTCGATTGTGTCTTGTTCTAAGGCGTAGAATAACTTGCTCTGGTCTGTCCATAAAATGGTTTTGAGAGTTTCTTATTGATTTGATTATGCCCTTGTTTTGTTGATAAGAGACTGGTACGTCAAGCTGTTCTTCATTTGCACTTCCTAAGCTAGTTTATCAGCTCTTTCACTTCTGGAAACTTTTGTGATTTTGTTTTTCAGTGAAAGGATTCATTGTTATGCTTCAATATATGTTGATTAAACTCTGTAGTAATGCTCATGGCGAGATACAGAGACATATGTCAGACAATAAATGTTGTAATGTATTGTTAGTGTCCGCAATATTTGAATTTTTAAAGGCAAAATGCAGTTTTAAACTACGTGATGTAAAAGTGTCTAGTTGAAATCACAGACACAAACACACACACACACACAGACATACAAACACACACAGAGAGAGAGAAAGAGAGAGAGAGAGAGAGCGAGAGAGAGAGAGAGAGAGAGAGAGAGAGAGAGAGAGAGAGAGAGAGAGAGAGAGAGAGAGAGAGAGAGAGAGAGAATGCTGGGGTTTGGTTGTTCAGCGTCCTGTAAATGATATGCAATTAGCGTTTTAAATGTCCTTTTATGTGGCCGACAAATTATAATGGTCTGTTTAATTTCTGTCAACAACTAACTTTATCCATATGCCCAGACCGGAGTGAAAGGACTCGAAAGTGATGTCAGGAAGATGTTCATCATACATTGTTTTTGGCCAATTATGTCAAAAACACATACCACACATGATGGAGGAAACATGGCGTCTGTGTTGTTCCGGCAGAACAGTGTTAGTTTCCTGTGTACTGAATGTCCTGGCTTTCTCCATGAAGACATCTTTCATCGAGTGTTGTTTGTTGCTTTGGTTGTTAATCACCGCCCTACCAAGGTCTGTGTTCCTACACTGGTAATTGATAAGTGTAACATCACTGTTGGCTTCTATGGAGAGATATTGTTAAGTACAGTTGCTTCATTCTTAAGGTGATTGCACTTCTAGATATACGATGTATGTTCCATTCTTTCGCGGGTCTGTACTGTCATATCAGGTTGCCCGTGTTGGCTCTGGGTATGCCAATTGAGAGAAAACAATAAAGAATAGACTCACTGCCCCCAAACAAGCATGTCATAAAAGACAACTAATTTGGATTTTGCAAAATCCTATGTAGCAGGCCTAAAAGCGGAGATACTGCAGCCTAACAGTAAACTACAAAATAACGTCTCACTCGCCTTTGACATGGTAAATACATATGAATATGATATCAGGTGGACAGGCAAGAAACTACCGTAAAACAACAATACGGTTCAACAAGGCTTACTGGGATTTGTGCAGGTAAGATTCTCATCCTTAAGGTGTTAATCAAGTGGACAACAATCCTGGAGGGGACAAACTGTAATGCATGGGGATGAAGATAAGGGACGGGAAAGTTGAGGGGGGGGGGGGGGGCACCAATTGGTATTTTTTTTTTAAATCTAATTGAATACAAATATAAAACAGACCTCTGACTTCGTGAGGGGTCTGGTGTCTAGGATTCTTATGTTTATTGTGGGTTCGTTGATAAAGACTTTAGCCATATATATATATATATATATATATATATATATATATATATATATATATATATATATATATATATATATACATATATAGTAATGCAAAACAACTTAGTGACACAAGTGTACATTAAATCAACGATGTCATGCAGCTTTTAAAATTCGGCTCCCGATATCACTGTTAAAAACCAATGCAAGGCGGTCTGCTGCTAAGTCGTCTGGAGCTGGGATTGAACCCGGCACCGCCGAATTACCAAGCGTCTAAGCCACAGACACCCACCATGACATTTAGAGACAACAAAGAAATATCCAGAGGCGTACCCCGTAGACTAAACAGTAAAGACAATGAACACTGCGTTGACCAAAGCCTTATCTGAGAAAGCTCTTCTGAATCTGAAGCTGAAAGAATGAAAGAAAGAAAGAAAGAAAGAAAGAAATAAAGAAAGAAAGAAAGAAAGAAAGAAAGAAGAAAGAAAGAAAGAAAGAAGAAAGAAAGAAAGAAAGAAAGAAAGAAAGAAAGAAAGAAAGAAACTAATAAAATAATCAAAATTTGAAAAAACAATTATCAGTACCCGGGGTAGGTAAAGAAAAAAGACGACACATTTATTTTCGTCTTTAGTAACAATGCCTTGTTGTGACAAATGGACGGTTTTTTTTTTTTTTTTTTTAAAGTTTTTAGTTGGTGAATGAATGACGTTCGACCCTACCAGGGCAGCACAACGAGCGATAAACACATGGGGATACAAAGTGCCACCATTCGTTTAAGAATCACCTGGGCACAGCTTCAAGAAACCCCATTCCACCGTTAGGTTATATTAGGGCTGAAGACGACAGTCCGGGTAATCGGCAACCGGAACATATTTTGCTTCATTTTATAGTAAGTAAACAAGTTTAACCCTACCAGGAAATCACACAAAGCGATAAACACCCTATGACACAAAGTTCCACCATTCGGATGAGGATCACCCGTGAAGAGGTCCTTGAAACCCCGTTGAAACATTAAGTTATATTGGGTAGCCGGGAGGCTACAGTCAGGATGGGCCTTCAAAATAAAAAAAAATTGCATCCCACAACGGGACGACGACTTTGTTTTTCTTAAATATTTCATTTGGTGTTCGACTACATCCGAACTACAAATAAGCCAGCATAAGAAACAACCCACGTCAAACGTGAAACTTATTTCTTTTTTGTCGTTATTCTATACCACAACTTTAAAAGATTGCTATTTCTATAAATAAATCTTGATTACTCTCCCCGTAAATTCAGTTTATTCCCGCAATTAAAGTAAGGGACGTAATCACTGGATGATCAGCAGATGAGAATCTGCATGCCCGCCATATTTCACCAGCTTCTAGCGGCTGACGCCAGCTCGTCAAAGTCTCCGGAAAACTGTTCCCCGTGCATTCACAAAGGTACGTTAGTTCTCTCCCATGGCGCGTGGGTTTTCGCCACACGGAATGTTTTCAAAACGTTAGAGGCGATATTTGCACTGAAGCAACCAAGGATTAGTAAACACACTGGATGTAAATCCTTTCGCTAGGCGCGCTAACTCATTCATGAATAAACAAATTACCAGTTATCAATAACTTTGCTGAAGCAAAGCGTTTGAGGAGAGTATTTAAACTCAAACGGCAAGATTAGTAAACACGTCACTTAAATGCCGTGGCTAGGCGTGCCACCTCATGAATACATATCATTGTCAGTCTTTACATACAATGAACTGCAGGCTGAAGAAGCCGTTTTAGTGCCCTAATCGTAAAATATTTGTGAATTGAACGAGTAAGTTCCAGTTATTATTAATAAGTGTTTCGTCCTTTTAGGACGAGATTTTTTGTTATTTGAAGCCCCACCCTGGGTTTTTCCAGGGGCCGCAATATAGGCAGGCCATAAATATGGCCAATTGTCTGAACGCGGTTTCTGGAACCTCTCCACGGCGATCCTCATCCACCAGGTGGCACTTTGTGTCATCGGGTGTTTATCGCTTGTGTGATGTCCTAGTGGGGTAGAAAGTCAGTCAGTTGCAATTTGCTTTGTTGGTTTGCTATGCAGATGGAATGTTAATTTAAGAATCGATATTACAGCATTCTAGACACTCCCATAAGCGCTTCGTCCCCATTTTTAGAAGCAAGTGAAAAGTTTTAATTTGATGATGCAAGTAACTATCTGATTGTACAACCGTCTTCCCCCTTCCCTTGAAAAGATGTAAAACCCAACGATAAGTATATCACCCCTTCTCTTGAGTGTTAAGCGTCAGCCAGATCCCACGGCCACTCCCCGAAAGCGCCATTCTCCTCAGACCGTAATGGTATATTTGTATCTCCGCACTGTTCACTCGCTTTCAAGTGGTTCTCACAACACGTAGCTTGTCATACATCAATTCACCACCAAGTGGCGCAGAACCAGCCAGTCTGTGTGCCTGCTCACTTCCCAGCTGATCTGCAGATTGAGATTTGAAGTTAAGGGCATGGAAGTGCCGTGTAAATGGCCATGTATATATTCATATATGACCTTGGCTCCCAGGTCGACCCAGCTGGCCACATCACCCATCTTGTGCTGACTGGTATATAAAATACAGGTCTAGATATATATATACCCTATACGCCTAAGGGCGTGGATAAGGGTCCTTTACTTTAAAAAAAAAATATTTGTATGCGTCATGACAGGTTGGCATTGCGTGGTAATTATTGTGTTTAAAGCCTTGTGTTCCCACAATACACCTGCAAACTGCATTTATGGGTGCATTACACGTTACACGCTAACAGAGTTCAGGAGGACCCAGAAAACACATGGTCAAGTGAGAATCAGCACCTATAGTTCGTCCCAGAAGTCCTGGGTAGCTTTAAATATCTGTAATTCTATCAGAGTTCGGTGTTAGTTGTGGAAATTTGTCATCCAACCCATAAACAAAAGTCTAGTCTTATATTAGTCGTCTCCATGAGGGATGCAAGTTTTCGATATTTGAGGCACGACTTGGCTTTTGCCGGGCCATAAAAATGGCCTAACGGCTGAAAGGGGTTTCCGGGACCTCTCCACTGGTGATGCTCATCCGCATGGTGGCACTTTGTGTCACCTGGTTTTTATCGCTTGTATAATGTCCTGGTGGGGTACAACAAAAGAGAGAGAGAGAGAGAGAGAGAGAGAGAGAGAGAGAGAGAGAGAGAGAGAGAGAGAGAGAGATAGAGAGAGAGAGAGAGAGAGAGAGAGAGAGAGAGAGGGAGGGAGAGAGAGAAGTCTAGTTTTCATTTTGCCTGATTTGCAGGGAGGAAAAAAGACATTGATTCAACGTCAACAGTCAACATACTTAAATTAAGTAACCCGAACTACTGAGAACATAAAATTGCCTGCGTTTCATTCTCGTGTGGTCACCTCCAGAACTAGTCTCCTTTGAGTTGCGGATTGTTAATTGTATGTCGGTTAGACTTATAAAATAATCGTCACGTATCGTTGTAAATGTGAACTGATTTCTAACCATCTCCACAAGTATGTCAGTGAGTGCCAAACTTATAGACCCCAATCTGAGTCAGTGAATGCCAATCTTATAGACCCCAATCTGAGTCAGTGAGTGCCAATCTTATAGACCACAATCTGAGTCAGTAAGTGCCAATCTTATAGACCCCAGTCTGAGTCAGTGAGTGCCAATCTTATAGACCACAATCTGAGTCAGTAAGGGCCAGTCATATAGACCCCAATCTGAGTCAGTGAATGCCAATCTTATAGACCCAAATCTGAGTCAGTGAGTGCCAGTCTTATAGACCCCAATCTGAGTCAGTGAGTGCCAATCTTACAGACCCCAATCTGAGTCAATGTGTGCCAATCTTATAGACCCCAATTTAAATCAGTGAGTGCCTGTCTTAAAGACCCCAATGTGAGTCAGTAAGTACCAGTCTTATAGACCCAAATTTGAGTCAGTGAGTGCCAATCTTATAGACCCCAATCTGAGTCAGTGAGTGCCAGTCTTATAGACCCAAATCTGAGTCAGTGAGTGCCAGTCTTATAGACCCCAATCTGAGTCAGTAAGTGCCAGTCTTATAGACCCCAATGTGAGTCAGAGAGTGCCAGTCTTATAGACCCCAATGTGAGTCAGTGAGTGCCAGTCTTATAGACCCCAATGTGAGTCAGTGAGTGCCAGTCTTATAGACCCCAATTTAAGTCAGTGAGTGCCAGTCTTATAGACACCAGTCTGAGTCACTTAGTGCCAGTCTTATAGACCCCAGTCTGAGTCAGTGAGTGCCAGTCTTATAGACTCCAATGTGAGTCAGTAAGTGCCAGTCATATAGACCCCAATGTGAGTCAGTGAGTGACAGTCTTATAGACCCCAATGTGAGTCAGTGAGTGCCTGTCTTATAGACCCAAATTTGAGTCAGTGAGTGCCAATCTTATAGACCCCAATCTGAGTCAGTAAGTGCCAGTCTTATAGACCCCAATCTGAGTCAGTAAATGCCAATATTATAGACCCAAATTTGAGTCAATGAGTGCCAATCTTATAGACCCCAATCTAAGTCAGTGAGTGCCAGTCTTATAGACCCCAATGTGAGTCAGTGAGTGCCAGTCTTACAGACCCCAATCTGAGTCAGTGAGTGCCAATCTTATAGACCCCAATTTAAATCAGTGAGTGCCTGTCTTATAGACCCCAATGTGAGTCAGTAAGTGCCAGTCTTATAGACCCAAATTTGAGTCAGTGAGTGCCAATCTTATAGACCCCAATGTGAGTCAGTGAGTGCCAGTCTTATAGACCCAAATCTGAGTCAGTGAGTGCCAGTCTTATAGACCCCAATCTGAGTCAGTAAGTGCTAGTCTTATAGACCCAAATTTGAGTCAGTGAGTGCCAATCTTATAGACCCCAATCTAAGTCAGTGAGTGCCAGTCTTATAGATCCCAATGTGAGTCAGAGAGTGCCAGTCTTATAAACCCCAATGTGAGTCAGTGAGTGCCAGTCTTATAGACCCCAAGTTGAGTCAGTGAGTGCCAGTCTTATAGACCCCAATTTGAGTCAGTGAGTGCCAGTCTTATAGACACCAGTCTGAGTCACTTAGTGCCAGTCTTATAGACCCCAGTCTGAGTCAGTGAGTGCCAGTCTTATAGACCCCAATGTGAGTCAGTAAGTGCCAGTCATATAGACCCCAATGTGAGTCAGTGAGTGCCAGTCTTATAGACCCCAATGTGAGTCAGTGAGTGCCAGTCTTATTGACCCTAATGTGAGTCAGTAAGTGCCAGTCTTATTGACCCCAATTTGAGTCAGTGAGTGCCAGTCTTATAGACCCCAAATGTGAGTCAGTGAGTGACAGTCTTATAGACCCCAATGTGAGTCAGTGAGTGCCTGTCTTATAGACCCAAATTTGAGTCAGTGAGTGCCAATCTTATAGACCCCAATCTGAGTCAGTAAGTGCCAGTCTTATAGACCCCAATCTGAGTCAGTAAATGCCAGTATTATAGACCCAAATTTGAGTCAATGAGTGCCAATCTTATAGACCCCAATCTAAGTCAGTGAGTGTCAGTCTTATAGACCCCAATGTGAGTCAGTGAGTGCCAATCTTACAGACCCCAATCTGAGTCAGTGAGTGCCAATCTTATAGACCCTAATTTAAATCAGTGAGTGCCTGTCTTATAGACCCCAATGTGAGTCAGTAAGTGCCAGTCTTATAGACCCAAATTTGAGTCAGTGAGTGCCAATCTTATAGACCCCAATATGAGTCAGTGAGTGCCAGTCTTATAGACCCAAATCTGAGTCAGTGAGTGCCAGTCTTATAGACCCCAATCTGAGTCAGTAAGTGCCAGTCTTATAGACCCAAATTTGAGTCAGTGAGTGCCAATCTTATAGACCCCAATCTGAGTCAGTGAGTGCCAGTCTTATAGACCCCAATGTGAGTTAGAGAGTGCCAGTCTTATAGACCCCAATGTGAGTCAGTGAGTGCCAGTCTTATAGACCCCAAGTTGAGTCAGTGAGTGCCAGTCTTATAGACCCCAATTTGAGTCAGTGAGTGCCAGTCTTATAGACACCAGTCTGAGTCACTTAGTGCCAGTCTTATAGACCCCAGTCTGAGTCAGTGAGTGCCAGTCTTATAGACCCCAATGTGAGTCAGTAAATGCCAGTCATATAGACCCCAATGTGAGTCAGTTAGTGCCAGTCTTATAGACCCCAATGTGAGTCAGTGAGTGCCAGTCTTATTGACCCTAATGTGAGTCAGTAAGTGCCAGTCTTATAGACCCCAATGTCAGTGAGTGCCAGTCTTATTGACCCCAATTTGAGTCAGTGAGTGCCAGTCTTATAGACCCCAATGTGAGTCAGTGAGTGACAGTCTTATAGACCCCAATGTGAGTCAGTGAGTGCCAGTCTTATAGACCCAAATTTGAGTCAGTAAGTGCCAGTCTTATAGACCCTAATCTGAGTCAGTAAATGCCAGTATTATAGACCCAAATTTGAGTCAGTGAGTGCCAATCTTATAGACCCCAATCTAAGTCAGTGAGTGCCAGTCTTATAGACCCCAATGTGAGTCAGTGAGTGCCAGTCTTATAGACCCCAATGTGAGTCAGTGAGTGCCAGTCTTATAGACCCCAATGTGAGTCAGTGAGTGCCAGTCTTATAGACCCCAATCTGAGTCAGTAAGTGCCAGTCTTATAGACCCAAATTTGAGTCAGTGAGTGCCAATCTTATAGACCCCAATCTGAGTCAGTGAGTGCCAGTCTTATAGACCCCAATGTGAGTCAGAGAGTGCCAGTCTTATAGACCCCAATGTGAGTCAGTGAGTGCCAGTCTTATAGACCCCAAGTTGAGTCAGTGAGTGCCAGTCTTATAGACCCCAATTTGAGTCAGTGAGTGCCAGTCTTATAGACACCAGTCTGAGTCACTTAGTGCCAGTCTTATAGACCCCAGTCTGAGTCAGTGAGTGCCAGTCTTATAGACCCCAATGTGAGTCAGTAAGTGCCAGTCATATAGACCCCAATGTGAGTCAGTGAGTGCCAGTCTTATAGACCCCAATGTGAGTCAGTGAGTGCCAGTCTTATTGACCCTAATGTGAGTCAGTAAGTGCCAGTCTTATAGACCCCAATGTCAGTGAGTGCCAGTCTTATTGACCCCAATTTGAGTCAGTGAGTGCCAGTCTTATAGACCCCAATGTGAGTCAGTGAGTGACAGTCTTATAGACCCCAATGTGAGTCAGTGAGTGCCAGTCTTATAGACCCAAATTTGAGTCAGTAAGTGTCAGTCTTATAGACCCTAATCTGAGTCAGTAAATGCCAGTATTATAGACCCAAATTTGAGTCAGTGAGTGCCAATCTTATAGACCCCAATCTAAGTCAGTGAGTGCCAGTCTTATAGACCCCAATGTGAGTCAGTGAGTGCCAATCTTATAGACCCCAATGTGAGTCAGTGAGTGCCAGTCTTATAGACCCCAATGTGAGTCAGTGAGTGCCAGTCTTATAGACCCCAGTCTGAGTCAGTGAGTGCCAGTCATATAGACCCCAATCTGAGTCAGTGTGTGCCAGTCTTATAGACCCCAATCTGAGTCAGTGAGTGCCAGTCTTATAGACCCCAATCTGAGTCTGTGAGTGCCAATCTTATAGACCCCAATCTGAGCCAGTGAGTGCCAGTCATATAGACCCCAGTCTGAGTCAGTGTGTGCCAGTATTATAGACCCAAATTTGAGTCAGTGAGTGCCAATCTTATAGACCCCAATCTAAGTCAGTGAGTGCCAGTCTTATAGACCCCAATGTGAGTCAGTGAGTGTCAGTCTTATAGACCCCAGTCTGAGTCAGTGAGTGCCAAGCTTATAGACCCCAATGTGAGTCAGTGAGTTCCAGTCTTATAGACCCCAATGTGAGTCAGTGAGTGCCAGTCTTATAGACCCCAATCTGAGTCAGTGAGTGCCAGTCTTATAGACCCCAATCTGAGTCAGTTGGTGCCAATCTTATAGATCCCAGTCTGAGTCAGTGAGTGCCAATCTTATAGACCCCAATCTGAGATATACCTCAATCACAGAAGGGAATAATGTTAAAGAATCCTTGTGCGTGCGTGCGTGTTTGCGTGTGTGCGTGTGTGTGTGCGTGTGTATGCGACAAGAGCAGCGACTCCATCGTCACTTTATTAAGGACAAATAAGGAATCCCACCGATGTAACACTTCAAACTTAACAACGTCCACTCACTAATCACAATCATACACAACTTATAGTTAATATAATTGTTTATTCCACTCCGTTAGGAACAAGGAATAAAAACATACATCTTAAAATTAGTATAATTTATTGACACTGATATGATGTAAATCACTTCTAAATGTTTAACTAAAGTGTATACAATGACCCTTTCTGCATATCGGATGTGAACTTGGTAAATATAAAGAGGTTAGAAAAGAACAGAGGTAAGCCTTCCATCCCTTGCATATTGAGCATTGGTCATTTGGTTCATCAGGATAAAGTTTGGACATCATAGTATTCCTATTTACTATGAGTCCTCATTTTTTCGGACACGTCCTCATTTTACGAATCAGTCGGAGCGTGCTAAAAAATTTCGGAACATCCCCAGATTTGTCCACAGTTTTTACAAGCCTGTCGGCTCTGTGGCTAAGTCGATGCTAACGCTTCGTAATGCCGGGGTGCCGGTTTCGAATCCAGATGCGGGCCATGCGCCTTGCGTTGATTTCGACAGTGGTATCAAGAAAGCCGACTTTCCAGAACACAATGGCAAACTATTGGACGTTAATTTGCCTAGAAAAATCAAACAACAGGCAGGGGCTGTTGGGGTTGGTTTTGCTACGTCCAGTAATGGATACGTAACTAACCTTGTACAAGCCTACAAGCCCAGATATAATTAACACTCTGTCAGCGATATCACGTGGTCAACCAGGGCTGCCGAAATTTTTTGGGGGAATAGTTACTATTGTTTTGAAAAGATCCCAAAACACACCAAAATGTGTCATATTTTAAACTGTTCATTTAACACCTTTAAACATTTTTAAACACACACAAACATATATTTGATTGATTGTCAAATATCCCTCTTTCCAGACGATGGTATTATACTGTTCATGATGAGGCATGGGACTCGCAGCCTTTGGCGATTACGAGTGTAACTAGCACAACCTTGTGGTGTTCTTTGGACAACAGGATTATTAGAGCTGATGCTCCCAACCTCAACATAAATGGCAGGAACATCAAAAGAGACAGCAGACTGCGGGATATGGGAATCACCTTTGACACGTCCAAGGGTCACATATAGAAGGTTGTGACAAAGGCTTTAAAATGTTTCAGTGCACACACAATTATGGCAGGAATAGACATGGAGCAGAGAATGCTATCCACAATTTATTAGCACTTAATACTCTCAGTGACTGAATCTGGTCTGGGGTTACTCACTGTCTCGAATAGTCAGCTAGAGAAACTAGAGCGCATACAGAATGAAGCTTTGATCCTGTGACGTACAAAAGACACCCTGATTGTGTGCATGTGATGCATCCTTGCATTGCCGACTACTGCAGTAGGCTAAAAGTGTTGCAGGCTAAGGCATACCCCAGAGTAGCTGCAGACAAAGAGCACCCTTTGTATGAAGTTTGGCTGTAGTTAAGAGTCAGAGGCTGAAAAAGGAAAAATAGTGGATGGCTCAAGTAGAAGACACAATACTGCAAGTATGCATGCTGGAGAACATTAGGCGAAGACAGGAGTGAGTCAGATACCTGAGGAATAATCTGACCTTTGTAGGTTCATGATCACATTGGGAGTGCAGAGAGTGACCAGAGGGCACTATGGAGGTGGAAGAGTTTATTCACGACAATTCTCATCCAGATGATCTGATTATCCACACAGATGGTTCTGTGTTGAGGAGGAAGAGAAATGCCAGGGAGTTCGTAGCAAAAGTCAATGGAAAATCTTTACTGAAGGATAGTCTAGCATGCGATACCACAACATCTAGCATAAGAATTGAGGTGGGGACGGTCACTGCAGCTTTCCGGTGGCTAAAGAACAACATGTATACACATGTCGTAATTTTAACAGACTCTGAAGCCATGCTGAGAAAGATAAAGACAGGGATGCTTCGAGCAGAGTGGCAAGCTTCACTGGAACGGTCACTGGTAGTGAGCATACTTTGAATCTTTTCTCCAGGCCATGCCGGCGTGGAGGGAATAAACAGGCCGACAGACTGGCTGGATCTGGACCACTGGATGGTGAACTGATACAGGACAAGGCAGATGTGGTCAAAGCCCTTTGGGAACAAGCAACGAAGTCAAAAGAGAAACAAGATTATTATGACCTGCAAATAATGAGGCACTAAACACATTATGTATCTCAAAGCAATGTTTTCATTTTGTAAATCTGGGGAAAAAACCTAAGGCACGTGCGCACGCACCCATGCACACACACACACACACACACACACACACACACACACACAATGCATAATTGATTATCTAGCACATTCTGCTGTTTACTTGGCTATGACATGTCCCTTGCCCTGTAAAATATGCGGTTATTCTTTGGGGCATGACTGTTTGTGTATTTCAGTTGTGAAGGATTCATTTATTTGCCTAACTGAATTTATTCAAACTAGGGCTGTACCGAATAGTGGTTTTCACTATTCGGCCGAATACGAATAGTGGGACCAACGATTCGGCCGAATACAAATACGAATACGAATAGTGTATCATCATCATCAGGTGCCTCGCCGACTGGTGTGGCGATTTTGCCTCGCCACAATCTGCGATCTCCTGCAGCATGTATCAGTTTGTGTGCTGACACACCTCCATGACATGCAACGACTGTCAAGAATCTTCTCTCGTTGTCTTTTTCTATCTCTCCTTCCACAAATCTTTCCAGTGGTTACCAAATGTTCCATTTTCACTCTTTCTATATGATGACTGTCTTCTTCTGATGTCTGGGATTAGTTGTCTTCGGGCTCCCGCCTCTTTCAAAACCTAGTGGTTGCTTTTTTTTAAGCTGTCCAAGGTATTTTAAGCATTGTTCTGTAAAACCACATCTCTGAGGCCTCAAAAAATTGTTTGGCCTGGCTACCGATTGTCCAGAACTCATAGCCATATGTTAAAACTAGATGTATGTAGCAAGCAAGACAACGCTATATTGCACAAGATGTTCTTTTTTGTTAAATATAAAATGCATTTTTAGCCTGTCCTATTTTGTTTTTTAGTAATGCATCTTTAATCTGACTTTATCCATGTGCCAATTTCGCATTTAAACCATTTTTCGTTCAGGCGTTCGTTCAATGTAATTTAAACGCACATTCATATTCTCGTTTGCAATATCTTCAATTTGATTTGGGAAAAGACACCCCGAAAGAACCAAAAAATGCATGCTTTCTCTCTCTCTCTCTCTCTCTCTCTCTCTCTCTCTCTCTCTCTCTCACACACACACACACACACACACACACACACACACACAGATACACTTTCAAGTTTCTTCATGCCTTCTTTAACACAACAGTAGCGATGCCTAAATCTTTCGTAGCGGGAAAAACGGCGACCCGTTTGCGTGGTAACAGCGCCTGACTCCGAGGCATTACATCAGAGGTTCTAAAACTGGGTGCGCATGACAGGGGTGCCGCGGCGAAAATCAAGAAAAGTCGGCTATAAATTGTGACATTATTAATGAGAGAGTTATTTTAGTCCATCGCAGTGTATGCAGAAATCACTATTCGTATTCGGCCCGACCGCCACAATTCGGCCGAATACCGAATAGCTAGTAGGTCCACTATTCGGCCCCGAAGCGAATACGAAGCGAATATTCGGTACAGCCCTAATTCAAACGTTACTTTAGTATGCACCTAGTGAAACGCGGCGCTGTATAGCAGGCGATAAGTTGTGGTTTTTTTTTTTTTTTTTTTTTGTTCTTCTGTAAAATTATATGTATCTCATTTTTTTTTCAGTCTTCCTTGCCTGATCTTTGTATCCGTTACGAATCTCTTAATTGTTTTTTTTTTTTTTTTTTGTAAACCAAAGACAGACAGGAGAAGCGCCTTTACTCCTGGGCAGGATCAACGCTGATATCATCTATTCCTTCATACTTCCGGACAAAGTCGGCCTGATGCTCTTCGAAAATCTCCTTCATGTTGTCCTCTGACATCATCAGGTCGATGCCCGTCATGGCCAGGGCCTTACCTTGGAGGATGCTCATGAACTGGCATTCCTTCGAACCTGCGCCAACAGAACGAGTCAGAGAGCACGTCAGTGTCAACTGCACATAACACACACAGTTTTCTGTGTGTTCATAATTATTTAAGAACCTATGGACTATCGGGGACGGTTAGAAATGTTGTCAAAGCCGAGTGGATGGACTCTGCTGCTCTAGGTTATCCCAGATGGTTTGGCCTCTCTACACAGAAAGGGCTAGATGCTCTACCGAGAGCGTCACGTAAAAAACGAACTCACTAGTTCAATTGACTATCCAGAGGGGTCTCCTATGACTGGACCACACCGCCACGGTGACCCCAGATTAGTAGAATGGTCTGATATATGGGAAGCTTCAGTATAGTGGCCTTATATGACAATCTTGATAAGATCATGCACAGATTTGAAAATTAAAAAAAAAAAAAAAATGCCATGAAGATGTCTTGAAATGAATAAGTTAACGGGCAAAGACAAATGGTTGGGTGTATCAGAATAGGACAATGCATGTTATTTCAACGCCCGATGAAAAATTTGAAAATTTGAGTACTTCGTTACTTGCTACTAGTTATCCGTATCGACATCCTAGCACATCGATCCGACCCATTCGTACTCCGTCTTCTGATGCAACAGCCACCTCAGTGTCTCCATGCTCATCATAGCCAGTAGAAGCTGACTGGCATATCTTCTTTCTTTACCCTCGCTACCGGTTTCTGCATCCTTGTCCTCGTTTAACTCTTTGAGTCCCAGGGGGTTTAGCATCACAGGCCCAGGGGGTAGTAAAGAAAGTAATAAAATCAGCGCATCATGCGTTCACTGGGTTTCTAGGTAGGAACCTATTAACGTATGATGCGTTCTTTGAGACTCAAAGAGTTAATGCGTATTTCCAGCAGCACGATTCATCGTCTCTGACAGTATTTCGCGGCAACAGAAAAGTTGGAGGAAAAAGAGGTGAGAGGAGATCAAGAGAAACAAATATTGGACAGACTAGCTTCATGTGGTGGAGGAATATCTGTATAAAGAATAATTGCATAGGCAGTACATGTGGCAGAAAGTTGTGCACTAACACGACGAACAATGCCACACGGCGTGGACTTCACTTGGACATCTGAACAACGAAGGACGGTCCATAACTACCATTAAGTGCAACAGAAACAACGCTTTTCCATTGTGAGCCTGGTGTGTTTCCAAGACTGTTGGTTTGTGAAATCGACAAAATGTTTTCATGTCAAGAAAGTCGCTCTCCTGTCCAAGAGAAAACGAGTTCGAATCCGCATCGATGCATTTTTGTTACTGTAAATGGACCTTGGCTATTGTGTAGTCCCAGCATAGTTTGGGTAATGTCCCGGAAAGTAAAAGCGGCCGCTCTGATGTTGACCATATCAAATACGAAATGCCGATTAGTTTGTATAACAAATATAGGGAGCCGTGTTAGTGCAGTCGATAAGATGCTCGCTTTCAAATCCAGCTGCTACGGTCGGTGTTCGAAACAGTACGGTTCCAGGTGTTCACCCAGCCTCTAGGAAATGGGTACCAGAGTGACACTCGGGGGTAAATAGAGGAACGTCGCTGTTGCTACGGAGTTACGTGAGGACGGCGATACAGGAGGACATTTTCTTATCAGCTGTCCGTACTGGTGGCAGATCACTTATGGTTTATAACCGTGTGCAATGACGCTGGTTCACATCTCCCGACTTTACCTTTATGGACTAAAAAAAAAGGGATCTTTTAGTTGCTTTCACTTTTCTAATCAAGATTGATTTGCTTGATTGATTTGATTCAAGATCCGACAGCACTCGGGGCATTCCCATAAGAGCTCCGTCCCCATCTTCAGCAGCCGGCGAAGAGGTCCGATGCTAATGGTGCCAGTAGCAGTCTGATTAAACGTCCGACTTGCCTTTCCTCTGAGCCTCGAGCATCTGCCAGAACCTCTCATCACTCCCCACTGCATCAGTCTCCCCAGACTGTGGTGATCCATCTGCTCCTCCGAACTGTTTCGCTCTCCCACAAGGCACTAACCACGTCTGCCTTATCATGTATCAGTACTCCACCGAAACAATTGCACCTTTTTATTCTAATCAAGAGAGCAAACCTAGTCCAAATCTCGGCAGTGGCGCGGGTTTTCCTGTCGGACAGTACCGCTCTAAGGTCGGCCTAACAAGATACAAACGGATACCAGATCAATTTTCTGGAGAAAAGAGCAATGAGAAACATAAGTGGCTAGTGCACCATTCTGTGCCACAGCCCTAATATATGAAGGTCTTCAGGACTTTGATACCTAAATGGCAGCAACTACCACAGAATTACATAAAATCCCTAACCCCACGCGACACATTTCTGCTTAACCAGACAATAGTGTACTACATTGCGCGAAGAAAAACTTGTGAAGTACGTTGATGCCTTCTCCGAAGTCTAAATACCAAACGCTGTTACCAACGCCTCGAGGAAACAGTCAGCTGTACTTTAGAGTGGCTGCTGCATCGGAGGACTGAGTATCCAAAGAAATGCTCAATGGGCAGTGACGTCGACTGTGATAATATAAACCTAACATAATATATTGTGCTATAAGAAGACATGGGAATTATGGTTTTTCTTCAAGGGGGAGAACATCCAGAAGTTAATTCAGATAAGAAAAGAGCTTGACATTTCTTAGATGAAACTGAATGGAATGTCAGTATTGGCAACATTGATATAGAGAAACATCATTAAACTAACAGCAAGCTAATATTATGGAAACATGCCTACTGTCAAATTTTTTTTCTCTACTAGTTATTCCCTCATAATATTACCTTTTCCTTTTCTACTCAACCCTAGTCTATTTATTACAATTATACCACTCGATTTACGTATCGAAAGTAGCAAAAAGGACGTTCACTGCATGCTTAAGCCACTGATTCAGCAACTATGTTGAAGCTACCAGTTACTAATCCTTACAATGCGCTCGCATATTCTGCATTTGTGTCTGCACATCTGTCCTTTTTCTTTATTTGTCTGATTGTCTGCGTGTGAGTCCGCTCGTGAAATAAATACAGACCTGTCTAAATCTTACCAGCAAATCTAGCAAACTCTTCGGTTCCCAGGATTGCCGGCGTAGCAGCGTAATAGAAGACCTTGAGGGTGGGGATGGCAGTACTCACGTTTGCGATGTCATCCTCGTCCTAGGACAATTCAACAACGGTTCACTGTTATTATAAGTTCAAACAACGGATCAACATCATAGCACAAGGGTAGTAACGCGTAACTGCTCCGTTCTACTTCCAACTCAAGCCCGAGTCTGAAGAATCTCAGCGCAGTGAACGAACTCCGTAGAACCGGCGAGAATCTTTAAACACTTTTGGGTAGATTTTTAACTCAAAATTTCGACCAGGGAGAGCCGTTAGGCTACTGCTTTCGATTTCCAACTGCGCAACACTACACACGGGCGTCCGATCTTTACTACACAGAGAGGAAATTACTAGAGGTTCACTTTTAAAAAAATCCCTGCCTTCATCTGGGCCTGAACCCGGGACCTCCAGCACTCGAGGCGGACGCTATGCCTCGTGACTGCTTAGTTTACTGTTATAATTCACACCTGTCTACAGACGTGTTTGTCTTTGTGTTGCCGAGTTTAAGCGAGTCTAGAAGAAGTGTCAGTTTGTCTGGTCCTCTTCCTTCGTCGTTTCTGTTACATACTTGATAGAGTTTAATAACGAATTAAAGCAGTGGTTTTTAACCTGCCGGTCGCGACCATTTTGGGGTGGGGGGTCGATGTCGAACGACCCTTTTAAAGGAGTCGCCTAAGACAATAGGAAAACACACATTTACTGAAGTTATGAAGGAAAACAATTGTTTGGGGTCGCCACAACGTGAGGGAACTGTATTAAAGGGTCGCGGTTTTAGGAAGGTTGAGTACAACTGAATTAAAGGGTCGCGGTTTTAGGAAGGTTGAGTCCCACTGAATTAAAGGGTCGCGGTTTTAGTAGGGATGAGTACCACTGAATTAAAGGGTCGCGGTTTTAGTAGGGATGAGTACCACTGAATTAAAGGGTCGCGGTTTTAGTAGGGATGAGTACCACTGAATTAAAGGGTCGCGGTTTTAGGAAGGATGAGTCCCACTGAATTAAAGGGTCGCGGTTTTAGGAAGGATGAGTACCACTGAATTAAAGGGTCGCGGTTTTAGGAAGGATGAGTACCACTGAATTAAAGGGTCGCGGTTTTAGGAAGGATGAGTCCCACTGAATTAAAGAAAGCGTGGTCCCTATCACTCGGGATGGATGAACAACAACATATATATTTGAGTTACATATCGCTTTCAGTAGGACCATCTGTCCACATGTGGCTCCCATGCCAGTGTGGCTTCTCTGTCAGTGTGGCTTCCCTGTCAGTGTGGCTTCCCTGTCAGTGTGGCTTCCCTGTCAGTGTGGCTTCCCTGTCAGTGTGAGTGAGTCAGAGACAGTTAACTCCCACCAGGACTGCACAAGGAGCTATTAACACCCGTTGACACAAAGGGTCTCCATTCGGATGACAAATCCCACAGGCGACAAGTCCCAGAAACCCCGTTTAACCGTAAAGTTATACTGGGGCCCCGACAACGGATACGATTATCTAAGCCCACGGGGTGGGTGGGGGGGGGGGGGGAACTTTAATATTGAATAAATTTCCCAAACACGTGTAAGCATACTAGATACGCAAAGTCGATGTCATTACATATAACAAATTTATTAAATACATAAAGAAAACTTTGTGTAAATTAAAAGGTGACTGCACATCCTCCATCCCTACCCTCCCTGAAGATGTCTGACTGAAACCCAGAAACCGCGTTCAGCCTTTAGGCCATATTTATGGCCAGGCTATATTGCGGCCCCTGGCAAGAGCCAGAGTAGGGTTTCAAACAACGAAAAATTTCATCCTAAAAAGGACGGGAATTACAAGTAAGTTGGCCCTGTAGATGTCGCCGACTGACTGACTCTCTACCGCGCCAGGACATCACACAACCGATAAACACCCGATGACACAAAGTGCCACCATGTGGATGAGGATCGCCGTGGAGAGGTCCCAGAAACCGCGTTCAGACAAATGGCCATATTTATGGCTTGCCTATATTGCGGCCCCTGGCAAAGCCAGGGTGGGGCTTCAAATAACAAAAAAATGCATCCTAAAAAGGGCGAAATTGGATTACCAACCCTGTAGATGTGACAACAATGAGATGGCAATACCTCAGTCGGGATGGCAAGTCAAAAGGGCAAATTCCAGAAACCGTTCAGTCTTTGGATTAGTTATAAATTGGGCACATGTAATGGTTACAGCAGTCTGGCAACCTGCAGTCATGTGTGTGTATGGACTGATAACAGAACCTAAAATCACAAACAACAAGAAAGGATAATAAATAAAAAAAACAGCAGAGTTAGCTAACTGTTCAAAGGGAGATAACACGTTAAATTCAAAACCTTGATAATTTATGTCCCTTAGAGCTTAGAATTAGGTAAGGAAAAATCAGACTGCACCGAACACAAGGCCATGGGTGTCGTGACATGGCATTACCTGTGTAGGTTTTGGGGCCCTATGTTAATGGAGGGTGGGAGGCGGAGACTAGACCCTCTGTCCCCATAACAAAAAAGTATTAAAAGCAACTATTTAGGGGATTTGCTGAAATCGAAAGTGTTTGACCTAAAGGCGGAGATATCACAGCCCAGCTGTAAACTCGAGGCTGAATTCTCCTGGCGTAAAATTTCCAAAGACAGTGGGAGTACTGTAGCTAACCTTTTTTTCTGAGAAGCGACACAATTTTCTATACAGCCGTTACAGATCCAAAGGAGAGTGTAAGGGCAACAGTGAGAGAGGCTAACCTCCATGTCTTTCTTGACGTTATGAAATGTGAATCCCATGAGTGCGGCGTTGCGCTGGTACAGCTCTGACAGGCGGTTGCTGGTGACGTTCACGAGAAACTCCCGCACTGCAGGCTCCACCTCAAACTGTAACAAGTACAGGTTTAGTCAGCACAGCAATCGGTCAAGTACTGCAAGTACGAGTACAGTCAGCAGAACGATTGGTCAAGTACTGCAAGTGCGAGTACAGTCAGCAGAACGATTGGTCAAGTACTGTAAGTACTAGTACAGTCAGCAGAACGATTGGTCAAGTACTGTAAGTACGAGTACAGTCAGCAGAACGATTGGTCAAGTACTGCAAGTACGAGTACAGTCAGCAGAACGATTGGTCAAGTACTGCAAGTACGAGTACAGTCAACAGAACGATTGGTCAAGTACTGCAAGTACGAGTACAGTCAGCACAGCAATCGGTCAAGTACTGCAAGTACAGATATAGTCAGCAGAGCAAGCAGAAATACAGCAAGGTAAAACAGAGCAAGTAACGGGTACAGCAAGTAACAAGTACAGCAAGTAACAAGTACAGCAAGTAACAGGTACATCAAGTAACAAGCACAGTACGTAACAGGTAGAGCAATTAAGAAGTACAGCACTTAACAGGAAAAACGAGTAACAGGTACAGCAAGTAACAGGTACATCATGTAAGAAATACAGCAGGTAACCAGTACAGCAACTAACAGGTACAACAAGTAACAAGTCTCAAAATAGAAATTACTGGGACTCAATTTGTCTCCTTCCACTTCTCTCTGTCTCTCTATCGCTCTCTCTCTCTCTCTCTCTCTCTCTTCTCTCTCTCTCTCTCTCTCTCTCTCTCTGTCTGTCTCTCCCTGTTTGTCTCTCTCTACCTCTCTCTCTCTACCTTTCTGTCTGTCTGTCTCTGTCTCTGTCTCTCTCTCTCTCTCTCTCTCTCTCTGTCTCTCTCTCTCTCTCTCTCTCTCTCTCTCTCTCTCTCTCTTTATTTCTCTGTTGATTAATTTTATTTCACTATCATAAAAACTTTAAAATCTTGTCTAGTTTTAATGTTTCCTAAAAGTTTAATTTCCCTGCAGGATTGCAGTATGTAAAATTAAGAACTCAAGGATGAGAATCAAACAGGTACCAATCCCGGAAACCTTCTTCAGCTGTGCAGCTATAGAGCATAATTATACTGGGGCACCACAAAACGGTGACCAAGTAACCTGTAACCCGGTCTTACAACGTGTACCACGACACCAATCCCGATCTATGACCTATCAAACTACGGCACTACCACCGTATGAACTGCCAATCTTTCCCAATGTGAAACGCAACTGTTTTTTTTTTTTAAAGCCCACTCCGGTTGTCGTTTGACTCAAACCTCTGATCTGCCCTGAAGGTACCTGGCTCGTTGTACGGGCCCGTGACAATCTACCCACATACACACCAAACCGAACACCCACAAAGCACACAGAGTAGTATTTAATGTAAATAACAGACTAACATGAGACAGCTGACATCAGGAGATGTGGGTACCCTTACCCGAAACGAAGGTCGTGATGGCTTTACAAATCACCATACACGCTTTCTCGTCCCCACGGATAACACTCAGATCCAAACCCACACTGCTCCTAATAAGCTCTTTTCTTAAGCCACTGGACTCCGCCAGGATCGCGCAGTGACTGCAGAGTTTGGGGGACAGTGTGCAGGGATAGACAATATCACAACAGCCAGACTAAGACCGACCCTGGCTATCAGAATATCTCAACACCAATTACATTATAAAAAAACACTGTCGCGTTAAGTGCTACAAAACACAGAGGCGGGGGGAAGGGGGGGGGGGGGGTTGATACTCTCTCGTTATCACAAGCTATCGGTAAGTAAATATCAATAAAACACGCTAAGATTATAAACCGTTACCCTATTAGAGGTCACCTGTCTAACCTCCGATGTCCGACTCCACTTTGTCCAATCTCCTCTGTGACGTTTTGTCATAGGCCCACAGCTTACCCCAAGTCCATGCAGGACTCGTGGATGCGCAAGCGAAATTTTCAACTTAGTCATGCTTTATCGCTGTTATAAATTCATCGGTCTGAACTGTGGTTCCCCTATCGGTCATCGAGTAGACACACTGACCGTCAGGATCCATCACCTATCTGTCTTGCCCATACAAACAATGGACTGTCTCTATTCTACACCGTCCCATAACTGCACACACCAGACTCTGACATCGTCGGGGACTCTAAGCAGAACCTACAAGTTGAACAGGTATCTCGCCTGAATGGTGGCTACTGTGTGTTTATCGCTGGCTGTGCGGTCCTGGTGGGGCTGAACGTCACTCACTCACTCACTCACTCACTCACTCACTCACTCACTCACTCACTCACTCACTCACTCACTCACTCACTCACTCACTCACTCACTCACTCACTCACTCACTCACTCACTCACTCACTCACTCACTCACTCACTCACTCACTCACTCACTCACTCACTCACTCACTCACTCACTCACTCACTCACTCACTCACTCACTCACTCACTCACTCACTCACTCACTCACTCACTCACTCACTCACTCACTCACTCACTCACTCACTCACTCACTCACTCACTCACTCACTCACTCACTCACTCACTCACTCACTCACTCACTCGCTCACTCACTCACTGAGTTATGCCCTCAGCAATTGAAAACATGGAAACGGATTATTCAAGGCGCCATGATAAGCATGAATAGATATCGATTTAGGAGTGTTTCCTTTGACCTCGCAGTTAGAGCCAGTTTAGACATGATAAAGCCCTAAGCTATATAACGCCCTGAGGCCCCAGCTGTCTTCATTTAAACCAGCTAATCTAATAGACTTTTAAATGTATAGATAACATACCGTTTTTTAATATATTTGTTTAAATAAATACACACAAAAACACAACATTCGGATACAAGGTATTAGAATAAATAAAACCATAGGATCATATATCCAAAGTAATAATAATATAATAAAACACTTTCAGGGGAGGGAAGGTGATGTGTAAACAAAAATAAAAATAAATTTGCACTTTTATGCCCTTGCAGATTTTGAGGTACTGAACTGAAGCTCATTCAGCTTTTACCTAAATCTAGTAATGGCTGGAGTGCATCTGCCTGAGAGGCAAGGAACGAACAGCCTGCATTCAAATAAACCAGATTTGTAAAACTGATGTGCACCCAAACTCAAGTTCTTGGTCGAGACGAAGGAGTGGACGAACACCCAGAGCTTTTCGCCGGAGTTTGAAGCCGGTGAGGGCTAAAAAGAAGAAGAAGCAGACTGACTTACTCTGCAGCCAGTAGCGGTTGCAGCTCCTTCGAAGCACCGATGCAGCAATTCTCCCAGGATCTTCATCTCTGATGGTTTGGGTACCTTTAGAAGGAACTCCATGCAGGCCTTCTGCGGCATGATATCCGGCTGTCTTCCTCCTTCTGAAATGACGCCTGTATAAAAAAAAAAAGGTCATATAAGTGAGTGAGTGAGCGAGTAGGGTAAGTAAACGAAACTGTTAATGATATGCAGTAGAACTTCGATTATCTGTCATTCGTTTAGTTGTCAGTTTTTGTTATCCTCCATCGTCTTTAAAATCAAAAGTGCACGAGTATCAACAAATAGATATCTTTTTTTTTCGGCTCGCTATTATGGATATGGCAACCCTTCGGCCTTGATTCCATGAAAGATACCGTGAATCTGGGAGAAATGTGGCTTTTCTGCCTACCCCTGGACGTGAACCCGGCCCACAAGGAGTTCGTCACCCAGTCACTGCTTAGTCCGGTTTAGCCTGCTAAGCTAGCGAGCCGGGCTACAGATATCTTTAAAACAGATTACTTTTGCAAGCTACCGTTTAAAGCTGAAAGTGGCCGCACTGTGTGATGGCTGAACTGACTAACTGTCGGCGGTGGAGGAGTTGAGCTTCATCCGGCTAGCCACAAACCCATTACTGACCAGTCTCTGTTGCGTTATATACTGGTCTCACTTGTAACATTTATGTACATTAGTATTCTTATACTGAAGTTTATATTGATCGCTTTGTAAAATTAAATATCACATGTGCGTATCATTCATTTTTAAGGATTTTATTTTCATTGTCGGCCGAAGTTCCCAATGAAATCACGTTATGTACATATGTATAAGAAATTTATGTTATCGGTCTGTTCAGTTATCTGTCACGACAATTAACGCCTAGATGATCTGATACCATCTATACAGATGGTTGGGTGCTGAGAGGAAAGAGAAGTGCCTGGGGATTCGTAGCGGAAGCCAATGGAAAATCTTTAGTGCAAGACAGCCTAGCATATGACACCACAACATCTAGCATGGGAATGGAGGTGGAGGTGGTAACTACAGCTCTCTGGTGGCTACAGAACAAAATGCATACACGTGTCGTAATTGTAACAGACTCTAAAAGCATGCTGAGAAAGGTGAAGACAGGGATGACTCGAGCAGAGTGGCTATCTTCACCGGAAAGGTGGGGATGACTCAAGCAGAGTGGCTATCTTCACCGGAAAGGTCATGGGTAGTGAGCATACTTTGGATCTTTTCTCCAGGCTATTCCGGCGTGGTGGGTAATGAACAGGCAGACAGACTGGTTGGATCTGTACCACTACGTGGTGAATTGATTCATGACAAGGCAGATGTGGTCAAGGCCCTTTGGGAACAAGCAACGGAATCATTAGAGAAAGAAGATTGTTATGGCCTGGAGAGAACGAGGCACCTGGGTGTAACCAGAGAGTCTGGCCGGCTGACTACACTCAGAAAAAAAGGCAAGACGGAAATTTAACCAGATTGTGACCGGTACAACCAGTATTGGAACTCTGCGCTGGCTGTTAAAGATGAGGACGGAGCACGCATGGTAATGCCCCGAGTGTTGTGATGTTTTTCAAGTGTTAAAAGCGCTGGCATGCTGAAATATACAAAATGCGAAATCAACGGCATTACGAAACACACCTGTAACCTTGTGCCAAAGTGACAGGTTCATGAACTACCAATCAGAAAGGAGCTAGTGTGTATATGGGCGGGGCGTGGGAAGATCAACGTTACTTTTACCACTTTTGTGTTGCATTTATGCTTCCTCAGACTGATTAGTATCATCCCCTAGTGCTTCTCTGCGACCGACAACACAAAGTGAGGCTTTCGATTGCTGTTCTACTTAAAGCATTTGAATGCCCCACTCTCTAGCGTAGTTTGCTAAACCGGATTGCGCAGTGACCGGGTGACGAACTCCTTGGGGTCCGGGTTCACTCCCAGGGGTAGGCAGAAAAGCCACATTTCTCCCAGATTTATGGTATTTATCATGGAATCAAGGCCGAAAGGTTGCGATATCCATAGGACCGAGCCTAAGGGTTAACAACTCATGGCTTCTGGATACTAAAACAAACAAGCATTTGAAAGCGGAAATTTGCCGAAGCCTACTACTCGTAAAAGTCAAAAGCAACCCTAAAATTTTCAATACACTTCTGTATAAGCATAGAGAATAATTACACAAAGACAGTCTTCATCAAAACTGGGTACAATATCTTCCTATGACAGTCCTCTATGCACGTGAAACAGAAAAACAACTCACCGATAACCATGTTAATGACGTGCAATTTTGTTCGCTGGCAAATAATTCACATTTTGAATTTTTTTTTTTTTTTTAGAACCTCCAAGCAACCAAACAGGTAAAGTAAACACTTGAACTGCCCCCCTAACAAGCAGATGGTAGGAAGTCTTCCTTCAAAGTGGGAGTGCACTTGCCTGAGAACCGAGGAATCAGCAGTCTGCATACAGATAAACCAGATCTGTAAAACGAAAGTGCACGCAAAACTCAGCATCTGGAACAAGACTAGAGTCTAGAAGTGGTCGAACCACCAGAACTTGCCGCTGGACTTAACAGCCAGTGAAGGCGAAGAAGAAAAAGAAGGGCATGCGGGAAACGAATGATAAACGTGTACCTTTGACAACCCATGAAGATTTAAACTGTTGTCTGATTGCAGCAACATTCTGGTAGGCCAGCACCACAGCGTTGACTGGGTTGGCCACTTCCCAGGGTCGGTCTCCGTCAATCCGGTTCCGGCCTCGGAAAGTCACCCTGTGTCTGTAATTGAAAGTATTTCATCCTTAAGAGGCGGGGAGTTACCTTGTGTTTGTTATTCAAAACATTCTGCACCACTGGGTGGTGAATTGATACATGAAAAGACAGATGTGGTTAATGCCCTTTGGGAACAAGCAACGCAATCAGTAGAGAAAGAAGATTATTATGGCCTGGAGAGAATGAGGCCACCTGAGTGTAACCAGAGGGTCTGGCCGGCTTACTACACTCAGAAGAAAGGCAAGACGGACTTATAACCAGATTGTGACCGGTACCATCAGTATCGGAACTTTGCGCTGGCTGCTGAAGATGAGGACGGAGCATGCATGGGAATGCCCTGAGGGCTGTGATGTCAGTTATTGACTCAACTTAGCTCAGCTGTTTTTTAAAACATCTAAGTCCTCCAGGAGATAAAATGTCACCTTGTGTCTGTAATTGAAAATATTCAGTCCACAAGAGGCGGAGAGTTGCTTTGTGTTTGTTATTTCTTCTTCTTCTTCGCGTTCACCAGCTGTACACTCTGGCGGAAAGTTCTGGTTGCTCGTCCACTACTGAACTGCAGTCCTGCTCCAGAACCTGAGTGTTGCGTGTGCATCAGTTTTACAGATCTCATTCTATTGAATACAGACTGTTGGTTCCTTGCCTCTCCGGCAGATGCACTCCGACTTCAAAGGAAGCTCCCCAATTAGTCAACTCTTACGACATGCTTTTTGGGGAGGCAGTGGGTCTATTCTTGTTTTCCTCACAATGGGGCCCCGGAACCCACAAAACATTAGGTCTTCACAGAGAGAAAATGTTACCTTGCATCTATTTAAAATATTCCATCCACAAGTAGCGAAAAATCAAATTTCGTCTATGACTGAAAATATTAAACACCTACAAGAACTGCCCATTTGATATCTGCAAAGTAGATAAGTTTTTTTGTGTCGATTATTGCAGTGGTAAATTTGGGTCTGTTATTGAAAAAATGCACTCCATCGGATGCAAAACGTTATTGCAAAAGCGAAAAGTTATCTTGTGTCTGTTATTGCAAAAGTGAAAACATAACTCTATTAAGGTCAACAAGTTATCTTGAGTCTGTTATGAAAAACATTAACTCCGACTGGCAAAACCAATTGTCTTGTGTCTGTTTATGAAAACACACGGCCTTCTCTAATAAATAGAGAAGGCGGTGTCAAAACATTACACTAGTTAGGGAATGAAGTTACGTTATGTACATAATTAAAAACACTATTTTAAAACGAAATGTTCATTTGTGTTCAATATTTAAAAAAAAATTTGTTTTCCAAAAACAAAGTTATCTTGCGTTTATAAACAAAGAAAAAAGTCATAATGTTTATATTTTGCAAAACACGGCCCATCCAGAAACGATGAGGTTGAATAATGAACAAGCACAGAGGTCTTAGAACACTGTCAATAGGAGGAAGACTGATGCAAATTAAAATTGAATTAAAGACGGTTGAAATGTTTCGTTCATACTAAAAAACATGGCATTAGTGAAGGTAACAGTCGAAGGAGGCCGAGCAAGGGATGAACAATGAGACGTTTGCCTTGTGCTCAGAAGGTCACTGGTTCGTTCATACTAAAAGACGTGGCACTAGTGAAGGTCACAGTCGAAGGAGGCCGAGCAAGGGATGAACAATGAGACGTTTGCCTTGCGCTATAAAGGTCGCTGGTTCGTTTCACGACGTTCGTCGTTCTGTTCAAGTATGCTATTCTTACGGATAGCCCTGAGAAAAAAAAAAAAAAAACTCTATGCTATCAGTGTCAAACATGGACACTATCTTCAGAAAACAAACGGAAAATAGTCATGAGGGAAATAAAAATGTTTTTTACAATGCTAGGTGTGAGGAGGAACGATCGGTTTAGAAATGATGATACCAGGAGGAGAGAGTCGGCACAGAATCAACACTGAAATTTATCTGTCGACAGCAGACCTAGTGGTCTGGCCATGTAAACAGATTGACACCAGACAGTGCACCACAGAGAGCAATATTATACAAACACAGCGGTAATAGACCGAACCAGAGGTCGACCACGCAGAATATGGACTGCAGAAATATCAAAGACACTGAAAAGTACTATATACGAAGCAAAAACAAGGGCCTGTTCTAGAGATCTCTTTCTGTGCCGACGCAGCGAGGCATTAAATGAAAAGAGAAAAGAAAGATAAGAAGAAGAAAAAGAAGACCCCTGGTGATCGTTGCTGGATCCACGGTGTTCGAGCTTAGTGCGACCCTCTCGAGGGGCGGCCAACCCTTCTGCGGAGAGAGACCGAGCCATCTGGGATCAAACCCGGAGCACTGAAGTCGATCCTCTCGACTTTAACCAGTTAAAAAGCTTGAAGACAACACCAAGGGATGGACCGCAAGCAGCCTGACAGTACAAAAAATACGAAGGCAGACAGAAAGTTTCAAAAAGTTACTGCAGCCAGGGCTATATTTTGACTTGATGAGGTCCTGAGCCACACACAAAAAGTCCTGAAGCCCCTACAGTTTGAATTACCCCAGCAAATCTCAGAATCCGTACTTCAAGAGCTGAATATTGAAAGAGGTTGGCTATTAAAGACGATAAAACAGAGAAAACTGAAACATGTTGGTCACTTAAAACCTCACGAAAGTTTAGAGACAACAGTCATGGAGGATATATGCCTGGGAAGAGAGGAAGAGGAAGGCCGAGGAGAAGATGGGTGCAGGATATGGCGGATGATCTCCAGATGGGTGTGTTGGACCTGGGACATCTTGCTTGTGTTTGAAAAGTTTTCAGGCGGGTTTTATGGGAAGAAGGACATGCTACTAACAGAATGAATCTCAGACAACTTTGAAATATTTACGACTTTTAAATTTATAGAATATATACGCTATTTTATTCAAAGTAAGCCCCTTGTGTATTGATACAGCGAGTGGCACGATGTAACAAACGCTGGAACGACCACTGTATTTCTTCTATCGTTATGGCCCTTAAAGTCGATGTTTCGGCCCTATGGATGCCATCAATATTGACAAAGAAGCGCCCTTTCAATGGCAACTTTAATTTTGGGAATAAAAAATAGTCACAGGGAGACAAATCTGGGGAACAGGGTGGATGGTTGAGAACCCGCATCTGTTTTGGGGCCTAAAATTACTGTACAACTACTGCCTCTTGAGCTGGTGCATTGAATGAAAAAGGCAAAAATTGCCAGGTGTTGAATATAAACTGACAAGCAACATTTTTCTTGCCCAAACCTTTCACTAAAATGTTACGAATATTATCTGTATTAAGATCAAATTCATCTACCATCATCTTCACAGTCAAACAACGATCTTCTTGTATCCGTTCTCGGAATTTTGCAATGAGTTTCCCATTACGAACATAAGTTAGGTGTCCAGGTTTAATTGCATTAGTAATCATTTCCACATTATTTTTGAATCGCGAATACCAACTGAAAATCTGTGCACGAGATAAATAGTTATCCCCATAAACTTGTCACATTAATTAAGTTGTCGCAATGGCACTTTTTCTGAATTTTAAACATAATTTAATGTTAGTTTTCTTGCTTCGAGCTGATTACATAACAATGCACCCCTGATTAGGTTAACAAAATGGCGGCTTGTTTTTTGTCTGCTTATCGGGCGGCGGCTTCGTAATGCCGGGGTACCGGGTTCAATCCCAGCTGCGGGCCATACGCCTTGCGTAGGTTTCAACAGTGGTATCAGGGAGCTAACCGCCCAGAAAGCAATGGCAAACTACTGGACGTAAATTTGCCTAGTGAAACCACACAACAGCCTGGGGCTGATGGGGTTGGTTCTGCAACGTCCTGTAAAGGATACGCAACTAACCTGATCGGGCGGCGATGAAAAGTTGCCAGATCGTAGACGAAGGTTGCCTCTTTGGATTCCATGCTTTGATACACAGATGGCGTTTTTGTCTTGGCCATAATAAAATCAATCTCATTACTTAATTGTCGGACCTTGTATGGTAGGTATTTGCAAATTACCTGCAGTTATATTACTTAATCCTCTAAAAGACTCAAAGAATTGCAACTTTTGCATGTTTGAGAGAAAACATTTCTTAGGCCTCTGCAGATTTTGAGGCCTTAAGATGTGGATTATTTAGATGTTGCCTAAATCGGCACTATGTGCAGCGCACCGTCATTGTGTAGCTAGTATATATCTTAATGATAGATAGATAGATTGATTGATTGATTGATTGATTGATAATACAGTCACTGACAATCATCACATAATTGACCAGATCACTTACGTCTGGGAGCCAACAAAATTGGGCTGTACGTTGGTGTAGTTAGCGGGGTAGGCGACTAGGATGAAATCTAGCCCTTTGAAACCTCCTGCATCAAACATGGTGATCTTGCCCGTGTTTTCTGCGTCTCCAGGGCAACCGATGACGGTGATCTGTTGAAGATCCGAATAGAGAACTGTTAGCGTGCACACCAGGATGGCTTGTTTATTTATTATGGCTTTATTTCCTTTTGTTTGCTTATTTCCGTCTCCTTCTCCTCCTACTCCTCCTTCTTCTTCTTTTCCTTCCTCTTCTTCTTCTTCTTCTTCTTCTTCTTCTTCTTCTTCTTCTTCTTCTTCTTCTTCTTCTTCTTCTTCTTCTTCTTCTTCTTCTTCTTCTTCTTCTTCTTCTTCTTCTTCTTCTTCTTCTTCTTCTTCTTCTTCTTCTTCTTCTTCTTCTTCTTCTTCTTCTTCTTCTTCTTCTTCTTCTTCTTCTTCTTCTTCTTCTTCTTCTTCTTCTTCTTCTTCTTCTTCTTCTTCTTCTTCTTCTTCTTCTTCTTCTTCTTCTTTCAGGTAGAAGTAACGCATATTTCCCTTATATTTTTTTTTACAACTAGTGGCTTACTGTAGTTAAAAATGTGCACATTCAAATGATTGCATTGAATATTTTGATGCCATTGATAATGTTTACCATTACTTGACGTATGAATGAAATGATGTAAGAAAGGAAGAAGACTAGAAGGGCAGAATGTTAGACAGGCCTAGGTTTCCATCTCTTAACCTTTGAAAATACATTTTGTTCGTTCGTTCGTTCGTTCTTCTTCTTCTTTTGCCCGAATAAATGGTGGTTGTCGCGTTGTTGTGGTTTAAAGCTTGGCTGCAAAATCTATGTTTTTCGGCCAAAAGCATCCGATTTTAGCAAAAGGTTCAATTGACTGATTATTGCGACATGTTTGTTGGGGTCTAGCTTCTTTCCTCTCCCCACTCCCCCCCCCCCCCCCCCCCCCCCCCCCGAAAAAAAGACAGAAAACGATAAGGCTCCGAAAGCCGCAAGCTATTTCCTATTCAGGTTTAAACACAAACGTTTTGAATTCTGTATGGTGTATGTAAATGTCTTTGTGTCTGATTTCATGAGTAGAGCATAAGGACCTGTTCGTCAGAGAAGTCTGATTCTCAAAGCGAGCTCCTGGCACGAATCACATCCGAGAACGCATTCCACCAACCCGATCTAATCCACTCTGGTGTTTAGGATGAAAGCCAGCTTCAGGCCGGAATCAACCAACTCAAGTCCAGGAACATATCTTTCCATCCTGATCTACCTCCCTCTAGTGCTTTCAGATGAAAGCCAGCTTCAAGCAGGACAGGAACCAACCAACTCATCACCTTAAACACATCTTATCATCACGATCTACTCCCTCTAGTGCTTACAGATTACAGCTAGCTTCAAGCAGGAACCAACCAACTCATCACTTCAAACATATCTTATCATCGCGATCTACTCCCCTCTACGCGATCTACTCCCCTCTACAGTTCACAGATGATAGCTAGCTTCAAGCATGAACCAACCAACTCATCACCACTAACACATCTTACCATCCCCACAGACTCGTTAGCAAACTTGATAAATGTCTGAAGACCAAGAGCCGCCGTTATGGAGACCACCGTGGAGAGGTTGTGGCCCCGCGAGTGGTTTGTACTCTTGCCTGTGTCGTACTGGCACAAGAAACCGATGTTTGGATGTTCTCTGCTCTCCCCTTTCACGAACTCGGCTCTGAAATCGACATTAAGAGAATTTGTTTTCATGCTTTGTAAAAATTTAAAGTATGTAGCTGATCAGTTTCAGATCAATTTTGGTATTGGCCTTAACTTTTTCTTGACCAATCGGATTGAGGCATGTGGTCATCAGTATGCCATTCGCTTTTGCTTCCAATAGTATTTATTAGGCTGGGTTGTACTGGGAGTCAATTTCGAATGTACAAATTACATGTCGTTCGGGATTCGAACCCAAGACATGCAGGCCATCAGGCACGCATCTATAAATGTGTTTCTTTTCATTCATAGCTGAGCAGCCGCCAGCTCCACCCGTTTGATTCAGCAGTTGACAAGAACAGCAACGAATCCAGGTCATCTTGGTAAAGATTTCACAACGCGGAGTTCAGGACAAGCCCAGATCAACTCGTTGTGTTTCATCAACGGCCAGCGAAAAACTTCCGTACTGATGCTTGTGCCGATGTCATCTGTCCCCCCCCCCCCTTCCCCCTCTCTGCGCAGCAGCCCCCTACAGTGGCACCCACAGTCCAAAGACACCACCCCCAATCCCCGCATTATTCGTCCTAATTACGGGATTTCAATAGCAAAGAATAATAATACTCTTATCTATTGTACATGTCGTATTGCAGAGTTAATATGAGATTTATTAAACTGTTAATAACTGCCTTTATTACTACTACTCATGCAGTGTAGGCAGGGGGGTCTTTGAGCCTGGGGGTTTACGGCGGCATGTCTAGTGCTGTAGCGACACGACTGTACATGTGAGGTTTTATCTCGCTCCGACAGAAAAATCCTCAGCCTTACTGAGGACTGGAACCCAGGTCTACCGCTTGAGAGCCTAGCATTTTTCGGCCAGCCGCGCCTCATGAGATTAATTACCTCAATATAAGAAGAAAAGTCATCAAGGTGGCCACCAAGATTCTTCCTCTTCTTTTTCTGGGTTCACCTTTGAGAGGACGATTGGCACGTTGTATTGTAGTTTACATCTAGGCTGAGACATCTGCTCCTGTCGGCCCGGCACATGTGAATTCAGCAAGCTTTTAAACGTCGCCATCTACGACATATTTTTTAGGTGACTGTGGTACTATTTCCCCCTTCTTTTACCCAAAATGGGTCCTAGAACCCACTCGTGGAACTTAAAATTCTAAATCCTTTTTTCTTCTTCTATTTCCAAACCTGTAAGAGCTTTACTGCTCGCACACTTTCCTTGGAATGCTATCAAGCCTCAGTGCTGCACAGTCTATCAAATTAGAACCCACCATTTTCTTGTATTTCCTAGCTCTTCATGGAGATATCGTCAACATCATGTCGGCCTCCTTTACTTCCCGGGAGGCTTTCTGGGATCTACTGGGCTAAGTCGGTCTGGGAGACGTGGTCATAATGCTTGTAAAAGCACAGAAGACTCAGCGTAACAGGATAAAACCGTTGCTTGTATACAAGAGGGACACATTTTTTAAACAGAGGAATCGACATTCGACAAATTCTCGTAAGGGCCCGCTGCCCGTTGTGGGGTGGAAGGGAGGGGGGGGGGTGGAGAAGGAAAGGACGTATGTCCTAAAATTGACTAATTAGGGGGTGGGGGGGGGGGAATGGACTGCATCTAATTGATAGGCGAGGGAACAAAACTATAAAATAATACAAGAGTAAGTCCAAAATTCGACGAACAGCCAAAACATTTCAGTTTACAGCCGATCAACGCCAAGAAGCAGAACACAAAGACATTCGAAATGTGAAAGTAAAGGACCCTGTTCCATGCTTTTAGGCCAGGGAGCGAACCCACGACCTTCCGATCCACGGCGAGCGTCTAGCCGGTCCGCCATGGCGACTTCTTCTTCTTCTTCGCGTTCACCAGCTGTACACTCTGGCGGAAAGTTCTGGTTGCTCGTCCACTACTGAACTGCAGTCCTGCTCCAGAACCTGAGTGTTGCGTGTGCATCAGTTTTGAATACAGACTGTTGGTTCCGGCAGATGCACTCCGACTTCAAAGGAAGCTTCCCAATTAGTCGACTCTTACGATATGCTTTTGGGGAGGCAGTGGGTCTATTCTTGTTCTCCCCACAATGGGACCCCGGAACCCACACGGGGATCCCCCATTCAAAACGTAATGTGATCAAAATACTGCCGGCTGCCTTTACCTCTTAAAGCAGGGCTTTTTAAACTGGGGTCCCGCGAGCCCAGTCTGGTCAGCATAGTAAATGGCCCGCGAAACATTGCCAACTGTAATGTATTAGTGTGAGATCCACGATAATCTCCCACCAGCGGAACTACGTCGCGTTCGATTGATACATTTTGCTGTCCGGGGGCTTTGACTTGTCTTGCATTTTCGTTTTTCTTCCAAAAAATATAATTTCTGTGGCATAGGTTCCAGCACTCTCTAAGGGTTTTGTGGGTTAAACCCAGTTTGTAAATGTTTTTGTAGTGTTAACAGCGGCGGCGTGCTTAAATATACAACACACGATATGACCGGATTGCCAAACACCCTCCTAGCGGTATGCGAAAGGTCAGGGGAATGGAGGCCGACCAGTCAGAGGCGAGCTAGTGTGTACCGTGGGGAAAATATCGTAGATCATACCATGTATTAGTGACATTTATATGCTGGGGCTCGGCCTTTAGACCCGCGACGATCCTCATTTTTCAAAAGTTTTGTCCCTGGAGTAAATGTAGCTGAATGGCCCTGTCTAAGAGCATGTCCCGCAATTCACTTAAGTCTGCATCGATATGAGATCCACAGTGAAGTGAACTGTACAAATAACACACTATAGAACTAGCAACGAACTCATGTCCAGTTCCGCCCATTCACACACTAGGTTACCTTTCATTAATTCTTGGTCAGGCTAGTCCACGTAGCTCAAGGTTACAGGGGTGTCCTGGTCTAATGATGTAGATTGCACTTTCTCGTGGAGGCTAGGTTCAATGTGTAGAGGAAGGGGGGAATTGGAGTTACGGCCAGTTGTCATGTTATGGAGTCGTTAGAGCGCTCCCGTCTTCTAATATTGAGCTCGCATGGTCACTGGTAGGAGCGTCGACAAAGCTGACGTCTCTGCCACTTACATTTAGTGATCGCACAGGTTAAGGAGGAGACTGAATGTCCATTCATAGGGTCCTGACCTGACTCCGTCAATCACAAATGTGTAGATGGGAGGAACTGGGCCTGAGTTCGTTACATGTAACCACAATACAACCAGGGTGTGAAACCGCATTCATATTCGCATAGCCAACATTAACAGTGACACAATTACACTCTTTCTGTGAAGAGTTAGCCTTACTTGAATGCCGTAGGCATGCCCATGTAGCGCTGCTTGACCTTGAATCCTTTCTTTCTCAGGAAATCCACCAGCAGGTCATGACTTTTAACCTCCTTCCCGGGTGGCTCGCTATATCGCCATAGATCTTCAGCTGTGTGCACATTTTTGCAACAGTTATGTACATTTATTACACCGTTTTAACAAATGTGGTTGTAGTAACGTTTTCCGGCCCAGAATGAGAGTGACTTTCCTTCCCATTCATGCCTCGTCGAGTCGCAGGCTCTGCCCTATGTTGCGGGGATGTCACGCTTAGTGACTAGCCACACCACATAGTATTTTACTCGTTGTTGTCACAAACCGTATCACATGTTCTATATTCCACGATGTTATTCTTTCCAACGGTCCCAAAACATGTAGAGCTGGCTCTAACCCCCAACCACCCACCCCTACCCCAGTCTCAGCCTACGTCCCACGAGCGAGTGCAGCCTAGGTCCCACAACTGCATGCAGCCTATCTACCACCCTCTGAAATATTAGACTGTCCCGTGACCTGTGGATTTCCCCTGTTAAGGTAGGATATTATGAAAGCACCCAACTTTCTTCACTATCCTGAGCAAAGGAGGGCAATTAAATCTAGTCTTCTATAAATCAGGAATTCACCAATTAAAATGTTCTTGAGGACTCTATCCACCTCTATTCTCCATGTGTGTCCTAACCGTCTGCTTTCTTGATCAATTGATCGATCATTTTGTTACTACCCGACTGCTATCTATAGGTGCTATCCTGAGATTTAAAAATGTTAGTATGGAAGACAGACCAACAAAGTAGATTTATGATACCCTGTTCAACCTCTGAAGGAATTATAATATAAATAATGCATCCTAACGGCAACACAATCAGGAGTAACCTTCAGGCGTATGCTGGTAAGGGCAGTGCACTTGAAGACCAAGCACTGAGAAAACTTGCATTTTCTGCTGTTGTCAGTATCTCAGTGTTTATGGCCATCATCAACTCTAAGAGATGTAGCATGGAATACATCGGTGAAACGGGTCTACGAATGGTTGACAGGTTCAGAAAACATCTTTTGGATGTGCAGTAAGGTGCCCTGAAACCAGTACCGGTGCATTTCAATTCTCAGCATCACCTAGGTGTCTACGATATGGAGGTGACAGCTATTACATCTAGCAACTCCAGCGACAGAGCCGCAAGTCTCTTGAAAATCTCTTTACTCCCAATCTGGGGATTTTAACACCCAGGGGACTGAACTGTCAACATAGTTTCATGTAAAATTCTCAAGTTAGGGCCCTTGGCATTTCACGGCTATTTACTCTCCTGTTGAGTATGTCCTTTTCATTGTAATGGCAAGACATCCATATGGCTGCATCCGGATACGTGAATTGAGAGATTCTTTATAATCGTATGGTTTTGTTTTATTTATGTATGTTCTGACAAAGGCTCTATCTCTGCAACATTCACGTCTTGTATATGTTTGTTACCTTGTGGAGCTCGCTGATATACTTGTCGTTTGATTATATTTCTTTCTCCAATGTTGATGATCGTGTCTTGCCACTTAATGTAAAGTACTTTTCTAAGGCATCGCACGTGAAATATATTGTAGGTTCTCTTTAAATAAATAAGCGGACCAAGTTTCCTTATTGTTGGGTGCAGAGAGCGACCGCTTGGTAGATTAGGGTTGTTATTTAAAACTGTGAGCTTTCTGTTCTCCCAAAATCTTTTTGTTAATTTGCGCATTGCTGTTGTTCTGTCTATCCTGATATCGATTTCGTGGTCCAGTGATAGTGTTTTAATGATAAGACATATATTTTGAATTGTATGAACGGCGAACTGGCTTTACACGAAGCATCATGACTCGAGAACTGAAATATTTCCCCTATTTTAATCGTCGCACTGGTTTGCAAATAACAAGTTAGAAAGGCTTGTTTCCTAGATAAAGAGACAGTAGTCGACCAACTCCAAGATGGACACACATAAAATACAATCATTCTTGACACAACAAAGTTCAACCAAGATGGACACTTAAAAAAAAAATATTATCTAGAAACCTTGAGTTGTAAAAGCTTTGGTTTGGTACTATGGATATCGCAACCCTTCAGCCTTGATTCAATGATAGATACCGTAAATCTGGAAAATATGTAGTTTTTTTTGCTACCCCCGAGCGTGAACTCGGATCACAAGGAGTATGTCACCCGGTCGCCGCGCAGCTGCTTTAATCAACTTAGCTAGTCATTCAAGCGACAATAGATTAATGCAGGGTAATTTGGGAAAATACCATGAATATTCCTAAAACGCGTGTCACGAGAGCTACGTTCTGCAAAGGACGTGCTATCTGGTAAAGGTGATTATTGCGCAAGCTTCAGACTGCTGTTAACTCTTTCTGTGCCAACTGAGTTTATTCTGTAATCGGTACTCTTTTGATAGGTAAAGTTAAAACACCATATGCTACTCGATGGATTATATGGCCAACATCTCACTGACTGCTTTTACTTCCCCCTAAATTTTCTTAAGTTTTTAAAAAAAATACTTGGTCGACCTCGGAGCCCAGGGCATCTATTTCAGACATCTACATTTGTAGAGTAAACACTTACCAATTCTGTTAAGCTCATGTTGCTGCTGCTCTATGGCAGTGAATGCAATCTTCTTCTCAGATGATAGGATGTACGGTTCCTTTTCTTTCATGAGGGCAGTCTATCCACAGCCGATTTTCAAACAAGCAAGGTTGTCTGTCGACTTATCGATTCTGGTTGGCGTCAGAAGCTACTGAAGGTAAAATACCAGCGTAAATCAATCAGTCTCTGCTTACCTTATTTCTACATATTGGATCCTTCTCTAGACTCCGGGTTCTCAATTTTTTTTTTCCGCGTGGCACCCTTGTGGGGATTTTAAAAAAAAAAATCGCGGGACACCTACACTCAAAGCGGTTGAAAAAATAGGGGAAGAAGACGAAAAAAGCCGTGCAGATTTAATGCTCAGTTGACTTTAATGCAGTTGATGAAACTATTAGGATACCCCACGGCATCCAGTTTGAAAACCCCTGCTCTAGAGCAGGGATTTGCGACCTTTCATTTTAACCGTACTAAGAGTAATTTTGATGTTGATAACATCATTTACGGACGGCAAAAAATGATCAACCTGAAACAGTAGCCTGCTGTATTTAGTCGAATATGTCTAGCACTGTAAGGTGCGGTCACGCCTGACACTACAGCTAGCAATGTTGGGAACAGCCAGCGCCCCTTGGAGGCTAAACAGTGAAAATAATTAGCCTACTACTGACCCGTGATTTTACAAGGCAATACCACCTCCCAGGGGTGCAGGCTGGTCATTGTATCAATGAGGATTTGGGCTAACCGGTCTTTGCTCCATTATGGAGTAAAGGATTGAAGAATAATAAAAGAGGAAAGTGGGGTCTTTAACTGCTTCTCTATGGTAATGTTTGTGATTTTTACTGGATCGATTAATGCTTCTACGGTTTCAGGGGAGCCTCAACCAGCCCTCATTTTGTTTTTTAAGTGCTGTGGGACTTAGGGGCCTACGTTTTGAAGAAGAAGAAGAAGAAGAAGAAGAAGAAGAAGAAGAAGAAGAAGAAGAAGAAGAAGAAGAAGAAGAAGAAGAAGAAGAAGAAGAAGAAGAAGAAGAAGAAGAAGAAGAAAGAAGAAGAAGAAAGAAGAAGAAGAAGAAGAAGAGAAGAAGAAGAAGAAGAAGAAGAAGAAGAAGAAGAAGAAGAAGAAGAAGAAGAAGAAGAAGAAGAAGAAGAAGAAGAAGAAGAAGAAGAAGAAGAAGAAGAAGAAGAAGAAGAAGAAGAAGAAGAAGAAGAAGAAGAAGAAGAAGAAGAAGAAGAAGAAGAAGAAGAAGATGATGATGAAGAACAAGAACAAGAACAAGAAGATGAACAAAGACAAACCATGATAATTATAACGTTAATCAGAGGCAGAGCCCTTCTCTTTCTTATCTGAATAGTATTCTACTGGGGCCGTATTTTCACCCCACCAAGCAAAAATCTTTACTAGCAAGAGAACATTCTCCCGCACTGATTGATCTGCACTCACATCAGTAGATTAAGTTGGCGTCAAGAGTTCCCAACAATTTACAGCATTTAACACTTTCTATATTTTCTCTATTTGTGCAATTGAGAGAACCACATCTAGGAAAGGGTAAAGCAAAATAATACACAATGCAAGTTTGTAAGAAAAAGCAGGCAAAACTGTATCGACAAACGACTCAGTGGATGTTTCTGTAAGATCGAAAAAAAAAGCAGGCAAACTGTATCGACAAACGACTCAGTGGAGTTTCTGTATGATCGAAAAAAGCAGACAAACTGTATCGACAAACGACTCAGTGGAGTTTCCGTAAGATCGAAAAAGCAGGCAAACTGTATCGACAAAACGACTCAGTGGAGTTTCTGTAAGATCGAAAAAAGCAGGCAAACTGTATCGACAAACGACTCAGTGGAGTTTCTGTAAGATCGAAAAAAGCAGGCAAACTGTATCGACAAACGACTCAGTGGAGTTTTCTGTAAGTAGATCGAAAAAAGCAGGCAAACTGTATCGACAAACGACTCAGTGGAGTTTCTGTAAGATCGAAAAAGCAGGCAAACTGTATCGAAAAACGACTCAGTGGAGTTTCTGTAAGATCGAAAAAGCAGGCAAACTGTATCGACAAACGACTCAGTGGAGTTTCTGTAAGATCGAGCAGGCAAACTGTATCGAACAAACGACTCAGTGGAGTTTCTGTAAGATCGAAAAAAGCAGGCAAACTGTATCGACAAACGACTCAGTGGAGTTTCTGTAAGATCGGAAAAAGCAGGCAAACTGTATCGACAAACGACTCAGTGGAGTTTCCGTAAGATCGAAAAAGCAGGCAAACTGTATCGACAAACGACTCAGTGGAGTTTCTGTAAGATCGAAAAAAAGCAGGCAAACTGTATCGACAAACGACTCAGTGGAGTTTTCTGTAAGATCGAAAAAAGCAGGCAAACTGTATCGACAAACGACTCAGTGGAGTTTCCGTAAGATCGAAAAAGCAGGCAAACTGTATCGACAAACGACTCAGTGGAGTTTCTGTAAGATCGAAAAAAGCAGGCAAACTGTATCGACAAACGACTCAGTGGAGTTTCTGTAAGATCGAAAAAGCAGGCAAACTGTATCGACAAACGACTCAGTGGAGTTTCTGTAAGATCGAAAAAAGCAGGCAAACTGTATCGACAAACGACTCAGTGGAGTTTCCGTAAGATCGAAAAAGCAGGCAAACTGTATCGACAAACGACTCAGTGGAGTTTCTGTAAGATCGAAAAAGCAGGCAAACTGTATCGACAAACGACTCAGCGGAGTTTCTGTAAGATCGAAAAAAGCAGGCAAACTGTATCGACAAACGACTCAGTGGAGTTTCTGTAAGATCGAAAAAAGCAGGCAAACTGTATCGACAAACGACTCAGTGGAGTTTCCGTAAGATCGAAAAAGCAGGCAAACTGTATCGACAAACGACTCAGTGGAGTTTCTGTAAGATCGAAAAAAGCAAGCAAACTGTATCGACAAACGACTCAGTGGAGTTTCTGTAAGATCGAAAAAAGCAGGCAAACTGTATCGACAAACGACTCAGTGGAGTTTCCGTAAGATCGAAAAAGCAGGCAAACTGTATCGACACACGACTCAGTGGAGTTTCTGTAAGATCGAAAAAGCAGGCAAACTGTATCGACAAACGACTCAGTGGAGTTTCTGTAAGATCGAAAAAGCAGGCAAACTGTATCGACAAACGACTCAGTGGAGTTTCTGTAAGATCGAAAAAAGCAGGCAAACTATATCGACAAACGACTCAGTGGAGTTTCTGTAAGATCGAAAAAAGCAGGCAAACTGTATCGACAAACGACTCAGTGGAGTTTCCGTAAGATCGAAAAAGCAGGCAAACTGTATCGACAAACGACTCAGTGGAGTTTCCGTAAGATCGAAAAAGCAGGCAAACTGTATCGACAAACGACTCAGTGGAGTTTCTGTAAGATCGAAAAAGCAGGCAAACTGTATCGACAAACGACTCAGTGGAGTTTCTGTAAGATCGAAAAAAGCAGGCAAACTGTATCGACAAACGACTCAGTGGAGTTTCTGTAAGATCGAAAAGCCTCAGCGAACCTGGCTTCACCGATGAAATACTGCGACATTGCAGACAGCATGGAATGCAGCTTGTAAAGTAATGTCTAACCATCGTTTCAGGATGTGACGTCACTGTGCAGACAGCAAAATCTATGTCGTCATTTGAAAAATATTAACTCCTATCATAATGCAACTTCTTCTTCTTCTTCTCCACTTCCTTTTTTACCCATCGAGTGTCGGGAGAAATATAAGGTTCTGCTTCTTTCTCTTCCAGCTAACTCGCATAGACACAATGTACCGTGTACTTTCTCTTATGTTTTCTTTCCATCTAGTTCTTGGTCTGTCTTATGCTCTACATTTCTCCCCGCCTTTTGCATATACCATATATGGTATGGTGTCACAAAGCCTTCTCTCTAGTTGGCAAACCATTGTATCTGCTTCATTTGCACATGATGTAGAGTTGGTTATATGCTGACTTTTGATCTTAAGGCTTCATTCTTGATTTTAATCTGTTCTAACCACTTCCGCTGCCTTTCTCATTTTGGTATTTCCAAGATTACTAATTTCCTTGTTTGATTTGTTGCGAGTGACCATGCCTCGTACTGGTAGCCTAAGATGGGCATGAATATGCTTTTAGATGTTTGTGATGACTGGGATTGACTTACGTCACAGGAAAAAAGCGTGGGCAGGAAGGGATGGGAGGGGGGGGGGGGGTGATAGCTGTCTCAATACTTATAATGTACCACATTCCTTAAAAAAAACTTTATTACCACACAGATTTTTGAAAACAATGTCTACCCTTAACTTGCTTACTTTCCTGGCGTAATTTTTTGCAGACGTCCCACTACTAAACCACGCCGTCACACTTATGCACAACGCCGTCACACACTTCTGAATTAGGCCGTCACACACATCTGAACCACACAGTAACACTTCTGAACTATCCCGTCACACACTTCTGAACCATGCTGTCACACTTCTGAACAACGCCATCACACATTTCTGAACCACGCCGTCACACTTCTGAACTACCCCGTCACACACTTCTGAACCACGCCGTCACAAACTTCTGAACTACCCCGTCACACACTTCTGAACTACCCCGTCACACGCTTCTGAACCACGCGGTCACACACTTCTGAACAACGCCGTCACACACCTCTTTAACCACACCGTTACACTTCTGAACCACGCCGTCGCACACTTCTGAACTAACCCGTCACACGCTTCTGAACTACCCCGTCACACACTTCTGAACTACCCCGTCACACACTTCTGAACAACGCCGTCACACTACTGAACCACGCCGTCACACTTCTGAACCACGCCGTCACACTTCTAAACTACCCCGTCACACACTTCTGAACAACGCCGTCACACTTCTGAACCACGCAGTCACACACTTCTGAACCACACCGTTACACTTCTGAAACATGCCGAGCCTTGATCTCATGACTAGTCCTCTTTTTCTGTGTTCACTGGCTGTAAACTCCTGCAGAAAGTCTGGTGGTTCGTCCACATTTACCGAAATGTGCTGCGATATCATTGACATCGCATGTTGTATATTTCAGCACGCATCGGCCGGAAAGCTCCAAAAACATGGAGCACTTGTCCTAACACAACCCCTTCTACGAGAGTGCTGCAACCGATGTCACAGGCATTCTCTTTCTCCAAATGAAAACGTAAATGGAAGACAACATAGAAAGCGAACAATAGAGCTGGACACACCCCTAACCTTCAACAAGTTGACCAGCCTAAACAACTGTGAATGAAAAGTGACCTAGTGCGTAAATGGGTGGCGCTAACAATGATGAGATCTGAGTAATGTTCACCCATTTTCCGTAAACCCTAATGTGCCTGTTTGGCTTCCGACAATATGGGCTCAAACCATAACCTGAAGCACACGTGCCAACTTGAAAAGAACATTGCAGGGTAGTGGAACTCTTTATGGCACCCCTCCCCCACTTTTAATTTTTAGGAATGGCGGCTCAGGGGCTTCAAATGTGTTTAAATGTGCAACCGTTAATATTATTTCTGCCACGAATGGAAAATGAATATAACAATATATTTAAACTAATAAAATATGTACAAACAAATACCTAAAATAGTGTATATACATGGTGGGGAAGGGGCGCTTTGCTCCTCAAAAAATTATTGAGGGGGCACTTGTAGTTTTGCCTTTGCTTCAGTCCAATAGCAAATGGCATTATCTGGCTAATTAACTGTTTGTATTAACAAGCGCAATGTCGGCTCTGTGACTAAGTCAATGCGAAAGCTTCGTAATGCCGGGATGCCGGGTTCTATCCCAGCTGCGGGCCATGCGCCTTGCGTTGGTTTCGACCGTGGTATCAAGAAAGCCGACCGTCCAGGAGCAATGGCAAACTACTGGACGTAAATTTTCCTAGGAAAAACTACACAACAGCCAGTTGTTGGTTCTGCAACGTCCTGTAAAGCATACGCAACTAACATATTCACAAGCGCAGACGTGATCCGCTCTCACGAAGCTCGACAGTTTGGTCTGGCGATAAAAGTCAATTAAATCCGTCTTTCTAACTCGTGAAACTTAATCATTGCTGCAGCTGTTACTCGGTGCAGGCAATGCTCTTCAACCTTGCTGGTCAATGGCTCATCTAGTTTTCACTCGTAATGCGATTCAATCGATTACCACTTGTGTTTAAGACATCTCAGTGCTGTACTACTAATAAAGAAGATAAAAGTCCCAAAGCAATTATTGTTTTCGTGCGCTTGTGTGTGTGTGTGTGTGTGTGTGTGCGCGCGCGCGCGCAAGAGCGTGTGTGTAAAGGAATAGGCATTTACATACTATAGGCCAGAGGTTCTAAAACTGGGTGCCGCGGCACTTTGGGGTGCCAGGAGCGTATGCCAGGGATAAGTAGAGTAAAGGACCATTTCCCACGCCATCAGGAGTATAGGGCATATAGGGCTAGACCAATATTTTTATAGACCAATCGGCACAAGATGGATGATGTGGTCAGCATCACGCCGGCCGCCTTAACTTTCCTGGCACTGCACCCGGTACCCACTCAAGTATGCCAGGGGCGCCGCCGCAAAAATCAATAATAGTCGGCTTAAAATTGTGGCAATATTAAAGAAGGCATGAAAATACTTGAGAGTTACAAGTTAGATTGTCTATCCTCGCCACTGTCGAAGAGAGTTTACTCCTTGTTTCACACTCAACCTGTATCATACTGCATAACATGGCTACTGAGCGTGCTAAGAACTGTCCTTGTAACTATCTCGAGGTGCGACCTATCCTCCATCTGTAATCGTGAAGGTGCAGTGGATAAGTAATATTGTGATTACATTTTGGCTTAAATTTTAAGGTGGAACATGTTGTCTGAACAATAGTAACTGATAGCCTGGTCACGTAAGTATTTATATCTACAGGCAAGGCATTTTTGTGCTTGTGTGTGTGTGTGTGTGTGTGTGTGTGTGTGTGTGTGTGTGTGTGTGTGTGTGGTGTCATGCGTTTTTTTTTTTTCTCCGTCTTTTAGGAATGATTTGTCCTAATCAACTTTGAAGATTTTGCTAACGAGAATATAAAAGTACGTTTAAATTACATCGAACGAACGGCTGAGTGAACAATGATTGAAATGCGGTTGCATTCGTTCTTGTTTGGCTTTGTTTCTGTTGGGAACGAACAGGCACCGGAAGGGCAGTACAGAAACTGACATTGAAGTGTTTCTAACGGCTGCTTTGTTCCGTCCAATTTAAAGAGCTATTTGGAATGCAATTTAGGATTTAGTACATGAATGTTAAATATTCAAACGCAGCGCTATATCTCTTCAGGAAGGGTCATCCTTGATGGAGAGTTTATCTACAAATAAAAATGAAAAGGACATAATGACAAATTCATCCAAACAGTTTCATCAATTGCATTAAAGGCAGCTAAACATTAATTACCCACCGCTTTTTTTTTTCTTCAACCGCTTTGAGTGTAGGTGTGCCGTGAATTTTTTTTTATAGCCCCACAAGGGTGCCGCGGCAAAAAAAGTTTGAGAATCCCTGTTCTAGACAATGATTTAAAAAAAAAAAAAAAACAGCTTAGCAGCCAGTTCACTTCCTGGTTGCGTTTTTCTTCCCATATAATTCCGTGGAAATTCGTGAGAACTAATTTTTTTTTAAACAATACAAATATAAAATACTCTACAAAGAACTTGAACTAATTCCAGAGCAATTTTCCAAGTTTACATAAGAATTTTGTCGGCTCTGTGGCTAAGTCGATGCTAACGCTTCGTAATGCCGGGGTACCGGGTTCGATCCCAGGTGTGGGCCATGCGCCTTGCGTTGGTTTCGACAGTGGTATCAGGGACCCAACCGTCCTAAAATGCCACTAATTGGGGATTTGCTTCTTCTGCTCTTTTTCCCAGCGTTTGTCGGCTGTAAACTCCGGTGAATAGTCGCGATTATATGTGCAATTGAAAATGTGTTCTAGTTCCAGAATTTGGGTTTTGCCTGTACATCTGTTTTACAGATTTGGCTTATATTTGTTTGTAGACGGTTCTTCGCCTCTCAGGTAGATGCATTCCGACTTTGAAGGAAATACCCATAATTAGTCGCCTTTTACGACATGCTTGTTTCCGAGACAGTGTGAGAGGGGCGGATAAATCACGCGGAAAGGATTTACACACACACACACACACACACACACACACACACACACACAAGAATATATTAGGTCTAAAGGCTCAAACATGGCAGCCTAGCTATAACCGCAACTCAAAAAGTCAACAATCCTTTTAAGGGCGAATGAAGAAGAAGAAGAAGAAGAAGAAGAAGAAGAAGAAGAAGAAGAAGAAGAAGAAGAAGAAGAAGAAGAAGAAGAAGAAGAAGAAGAAGAAGAAGAAGAAGAAGAAGAAGAAGAAGAAGAAGAAGAAGAAGAAGAAGAAGAAGAAGAAGAAGAAGAAGAAGAAAGAAGAAGAAGAAGAAGAAGAAGAAGAAGAAGAAGAAAGAAGAAGAAGAAGAAGAAGAAGAAGAAGAAGAAGAAGAAGAAGAAGAAGAAGAAGAAGAAGAAGAAGAAGAAGAAAGAAGAGATAAGAAGAAGAAAGAAGAAGAGAAGAAGAAGAAGAAGAAGAGAAGAAGAAGAAGAAGAAGAAGAAGAAGAAGAAGAAGAAGAAGAAGAAGAAGAAGAAGAAGAAGAAGAAGAAGAAGAAGAAGAAGAAGAAGAAGAAAAAGAAGAAGAAGAAGAAGAAGAAGAAGAAGAAGAAGAAGAAGAAGAAGAAGAAGAAGAAGAAGAAGAAGAAGAAGAAGAAGAAGAAGAAGAAGAAGAAGAAGAAGAAGAAGAAGAAGAAGAAGAAGAAGAAGAAAGAAGAAGAAGAAGAAGAAGAAGAAGAAGAAAGAAGAGAGAAGAAGAAGAAGAAGAAGAAGAAGAAGAAGAAGAAGAAGAAGAAGAAGAAGAAGAAGAAGAAGAAGAAGAAGAAGAAGAAGAAGAAGAAGAAGAAGAAGAAAGAAAGAAGAAGATGAAGAACAAGAACAAGAAGATAAGCAAAGACAAACCATGATAATTATAACGTTAATCAGAGGCAGAGCCCTTCTCTTTCTTATCTGAATAGTATTCTACTGGGGCCGTAATTTCACCCCACCAAGCAACAATCTTTACTAGCAAGAGAACATTCTCGTGCACTGATTGATCTGCACTCACATCAGTAGATTAAGTTGCCGTCAAGAGTTCCTAACAATTTACAGCATTTAACACTTTCTATATTTTCTCTATTTGTGCAATTGAGAGAACCACATCTAGGAAAGGGTAAAGCAAAATAATACACAATGCAAGTTTGTAAGAAAAAGCAGGCAAACTGTATCGACAAACGACTCAGTGGTGTTTCTGTAAGATCGAAAAAAGCAGGCAAACTGTGTCGACAAACGACTCAGTGGAGTTTCTGTAAGATCGAAAAAAGCAGGCAAACTGTATCGACAAACGACTCAGTGGAGTTTCTGTAAGATCGAAAAAAGCAGGCAAACTGTATCGACAAACGACTCAGTGGAGTTTCTGTAAGATCGAAAAAAGCAGGCAAACTGTATCGACAAACGACTCAGTGGAGTTTCTGTAAGATCGAAAAAAGCAGGCAAACTGTATCGACAAACGACTCAGTGGAGTTTCTGTAAGATCGAAAAAAGCAGGCAAACTGTATCGACAAACGACTCAGTGGAGTTTCTGTAAGATCGAAAAAAGCAGGCAAACTGTATCAACAAACGACTCAGTGGAGTTTCTGTAAGATCGAAAAAAGCAGGCAAACTGTATCGACAAACGACTCAGTGGAGTTTCTGTAAGATCGAAAAAAGCAGGCAAACTGTATCGACAAACGACTCAGTGGAGTTTCTGTAAGATCGAAAAAAGCAGGCAAACTGTATCGACAAACGACTCAGTGGAGTTTCTGCGAACCTGGCTTCACCGATGAAATACTGCGACATTGCAGACAGCATGGAATGCAGCTTGTAAAGTAATGTCTAACCATCGTTTCAGGATGTGACGTCACTGTGCAGACAGCAAAATCTATGTCGTCATTTGAAAAATATTAACTCCTATCATAATGCAACTTCTTCTTCTTCTTCTCCACTTTCTTTTTTACCCATCGAGTGTCGAGAGAAATAAAAGGTTCTGCTTCTCTCTCTTTCAGACAACTCGCATAGACACAATGTACCGTGTACTTTCTCTTATGTTTTCTTCCCATCTAGTTCTTGGTCTGTCTTATGCTCTACATTTCTCCCCGCCTTTTGCATATACCATATATGGTATGGTGTCACAAGGCATTCTCTCTAGTTGGCAAACCATTGTATCTGCTTCATTTGTACATGATGTAGAGTTGGTTATATGCTGACTTTTGATCTTAAGGCTTCATTCTTGATTTTAATCTGTTCTAACCACTTCCGCTGCCTTTCTCATTTTGGTATTTCCAAGATTACTAATTTCCTTGTTTGATTTGTTGCGAGTGACCATGCCTCGTACTGGTAGCCTAAGATGGGCATGAATATGCTTTTAGATGTTTGTGATGACTGGGATTGACTTACGTCACAGGAAAAAAAGCGTGGGCAGGAAGGGATGGGAGGGGGGGGGGGGGGGGGGGCGATAGCTGTCTCAATACTTATAATGTACCACATTCCGTGAAAAAAACTTTATTACCACACAGATTTTTGAAAAAACAATGTCTACCTTAAACTTGATTACTTTCCTGGCGTAATTTTTTGCAGACGTCCCACTACTAAACCACGCCGTCACACTTATGCACAACGCCGTCACACACTTCTGAATTACGCCGTCACACACATCTGAACCACACTGTAACACTTCTGAACTATCCCGTCACACACTTCTGAACCATGCTGTCACACTTCTTAACAACGCCATCACACATTTCTGAACCACGCCGTCACACTTCTGAACTACCCCGTCACACACTTCTGAACCACGCCGTCACAAACTTCTGAACTACCCCGTCACACACTTCTGAACTACCCCGTCACACGCTTCTGAACCCACGCGGTCACACACTTCTGAACAACGCCGTCACACACCTCTTTAACCACACCGTTACACTTCTGAACCACGCCGTCGCACACTTCTGAACTAACCCGTCACACGCTTCTGAACTACCCCGTCACACACTTCTGAACTACCCCGTCACACACAACTTCTGAACAACGCCGTCACATTACTGAACCACGCCGTCACACTTCTGAACCACGCCGTCACACTTCTAAACTACCCCGTCACACACTTCTGAACAACGCCGTCACACTTCTGAACCACGCAGTCACACACTTCTGAACCACACCGTTACACTTCTGAAACATGCCGAGCCTTGATCTCATGACTAGTCCTCTTTTTCTGTGTTCACTGGCTGTAAACTCCTGCAGAAAGTCTGGTGGTTCGTCCACATTTACCGAAATGTGCTGCGATATCATTGACATCGCATGTTGTATATTTCAGCACGCATCGGCCGGAAAGCTCCAAAAACATGGAGCACTTGTCCTAACACAACCCCTTCTACGAGAGTGCTGCAACCGATGTCACAGGCATTCTCTTTCTCCAAATGAAAACGTAAATGGAAGACAACATAGAAAGCGAACAATAGAGCTGGACACACCCCTAACCTTCAACAAGTTGACCAGCCTAAACAACTGTGAATGAAAAGTGACCTAGTGCGTAAATGGGTGGCGCTAACAATGATGAGATCTGAGTAATGTTCACCCATTTTCCGTAAACCCTAATGTGCCTGTTTGGCTTCCGACAATATGGGCTCAAACCATAACCTGAAGCACACGTGCCAACTTGAAAAGAACATTGCAGGGTAGTGGAACTCTTTATGGCACCCCTCCCCCACTTTTAATTTTTAGGAATGGCGGCTCAGGGGCTTCAAATGTGTTTAAATGTGCAACCGTTAATATTATTTCTGCCACGAATGGAAAATGAATATAACAATATATTTAAACTAATAAAATATGTACAAACAAATACCTAAAATAGTGTATATACATGGTGGGGAAGGGGCGCTTTGCTCCTCAAAAAATTATTGAGGGGGCACTTGTAGTTTTGCCTTTGCTTCAGTCCAATAGCAAATGGCATTATCTGGCTAATTAAACTGTTTGTATTAACAAGCGCAATGTCGGCTCTGTGACTAAGTCAATGCGAAAAGCTTCGTAATGCCGGGGATGCCGGGTTCTATCCCAGCTGCGGGCCATGCGCCTTGCGTTGGTTTCGACCGTGGTATCAAGAAAGCCGACCGTCCAGGAGCAATGGCAAACTACTGGACGTAAATTTTCCTAGGAAAAACTACACAACAGCCAGTTGTTGGTTCTGCAACGTCCTGTAAAGCATACGCAACTAACATATTCACAAGCGCAGACGTGATCCGCTCTCACGAAGCTCGACAGTTTGGTCTGGCGATAAAAGTCAATTAAATCCGTCTTTCTAACTCGTGAAACTTAATCATTGCTGCAGCTGTTACTCGGTGCAGGCAATGCTCTTCAACCTTGCTGGTCAATGGCTCATCTAGTTTTCACTCGTAATGCGATTCAATCGATTACCACTTGTGTTTAAGACATCTCAGTGCTGTACTACTAATAAAGAAGATAAAAGTCCCAAAGCAATTATTGTTTTCGTGCGCTTGTGTGTGTGTGTGTGTGTGCGCGCGCGCGCGCGCAAGAGCGTGTGTGTAAAGGAATAGGCATTTACATATTATAGGCCAGAGGTTCTAAAACTGGGTGCCACGGCACTTTGGGGTGCCAGGAGCGTATGCCAGGGATAAGTAGAGTAAAGGACCATTTTCCACGCCATCAGGAGTATAGGGCATATAGGGCTAGACCAATATTTTTATAGACCAATCGGCACAAGATGGATGATGTGGTCAGCATCACGCCGGCCGCCTTAACTTTCCTGGCACTGCACCCGGTACCCACTCAAGTATGCCAGGGGCGCCGCCGCAAAAATCAATAATAGTCGGCTTAAAATTGTGGCAATATTAAAGAAGGCATGAAAATACTTGAGAGTTACAAGTTAGATTGTCTATCCTCGCCACTGTCGAAGAGAGTTTACTCCTTGTTTCACACTCAACCTGTATCATACTGCATAACATGGCTACTGAGCGTGCTAAGAACTGTCCTTGTAACTATCTCGAGGTGCGACCTATCCTCCATCTGTAATCGTGAAGGTGCAGTGGATAAGTAATATTGTGATTACATTTTGGCTTAAATTTTAAGGTGGAACATGTTGTCTGAACAATAGTAACTGATAGCCTGGTCACGTAAGTATTTATATCTACAGGCAAGGCATTTTTGTGCTTGTGTGTGTGTGTGTGTGTGTGTGTGTGTGTGTGTGTGTGTGTGTGTGTGTGTGTCATCATGCGTTTTTTTTTTTCCGTCTTTTAGGAATGATTTGTCCTAATCAACTTTGAAGATTTTGCTAACGAGAATATAAAAGTACGTTTAAATTACATCGAACGAACGGCTGAGTGAACAATGATTGAAATGCGGTTGCATTCGTTCTTGTTTGGCTTTGTTTCTGTTGGGAACGAACAGGCACCGGAAGGGCAGTACAGAAACTGACATTGAAGTGTTTCTAACGGCTGCTTTGTTCCGTCCAATTTAAAGAGCTATTTGGAATGCAATTTAGGATTTAGTACATGAATGTTAAATATTCAAACGCAGCGCTATATCTCTTCAAGAAGGGTCATCCTTGATGGAGAGTTTATCTACAAATAAAAATGAAAAGGACATAATGACAAATTCATCCAAACAGTTTCATCAATTGCATTAAAGGCAGCTAAACATTAATTACCCACCGCTTTTTTTTTTCTTCAACCGCTTTGAGTGTAGGTGTGCCGTGAATTTTTTTTTATAGCCCCACAAGGGTGCCGCGGCAAAAAAAGTTTGAGAATCCCTGTTCTAGACAATGATTTAAAAAAAAAAAAACAGCTTAGCAGCCAGTTCACTTCCTGGTTGCGTTTTTCTTCCCATATAATTCCGTGGAAATTCGTGAGAACTAATTTTTTTTAAACAATACAAATATAAAATACTCTACAAAGAACTTGAACTAATTCCAGAGCAATTTTCCAAGTTTACATAAGAATTTTGTCGGCTCTGTGGCTAAGTCGATGCTAACGCTTCGTAATGCCGGGGTACCGGGTTCGATCCCAGGTGTGGGCCATGCGCCTTGCGTTGGTTTCGACAGTGGTATCAGGGACCCAACCGTCCTAAAATGCCACTAATTGGGGATTTGCTTCTTCTGCTCTTTTTCCCAGCGTTTGTCGGCTGTAAACTCCGGTGAATAGTCGCGATTATATGTGCAATTGAAAATGTGTTCTAGTTCCAGAATTTGGGTTTTGCCTGTACATCTGTTTTACAGATTTGGCTTATATTTGTTTGTAGACGGTTCTTCGCCTCTCAGGTAGATGCATTCCGACTTTGAAGGAAATACCCATAATTAGTCGCCTTTTACGACATGCTTGTTTCCGAGACAGTGTGAGAGGGGCGGATAAATCACGCGGAAAGGATTTACACACACACACACACACACACACACACACAAAGAATATATTAGGTCTAAAGGCTCAAACATGGCAGCCTAGCTATAACCGCAACTCAGAAAGTCAACAATCCTTTTAAGGGCGAATGAAGAAGAAGAAAAAGAAGAAGAAGAAGAAGAATAAGAATAAGAAGAAGAAGAAGAAGAAGAAGAAGAAGAAGAAGAAGAAGAAGAAGAAGAAGAAGAAGAAGAAGAAGAAGAAGAAGAAGAAGAAGAAGAAGAAGAAGAAGAAGAAGAAGAAAAGGAGGAGGAGAGGAGGGAGAAGGAGATATACTAAGTTACACAGTAACAGCAGCCAGTGTTGCCACTTTTCTTTGACAAAAAATATCCAAAACGGTGTCAAAAAAGATCTAAAAAGATCTAAATCTGCGTGGAAAAGATCTAGAAAAAAACATCTAAATTGAAAAAGTCAAAAATTACAAAGCTTTTGTTATGACTTACCCTACATAATCATGTCCTCATCTTCACTGATGTCTGCCTCACAAGATCCACAGGATAAACTTAGCTTGGATAATGAAGTTGAAGCTTCAGATCCAAAATGACCGTGGTATGCTTTAGCTGTTCAAATTTCTTTATAAGTGGAACAGTATTCTTATTTCCCTAGTCTCATCAGGTCGAATTTTAATGGCACGATAGCATTTAGGAGGTCAAATTTCATTCTGTTTCTTAGGTTAGATTTGATATAATTCCTAGCACTGAAAACTCTTTCTACCTCAGCATTTAAGTGGGGTAGTATCATGGCAGACATGGCACTTTAAAGAGCTTACAGAATGGACTGTTTGATGAGTCATCTTTAAATTGTCTCACTTCACTCCAAAACGCCTTAGTTTCTGTTTTGTTTGTCCATTCAGCTAACTTTATTTTGGTTAACTGATATTCTGCTTCCGCGACACTATTATCAGTAGCCCCTAAAAATTTCATAACTTTACAATATTTAGGTATGTCCTTTATTGGCTGAAGTATGTTGCTCACAGAAAAGAGTGAAATATTTTTCAATACATTTAGATTTTCAGGAAGTCTGTGATTTAATTGCTTGAATGATGAGATAAGGAAATCTTGACAGCGTTTTCTTAAGTTGTTCTCTTCATTCTCTGTTAACAGTCCTTTTGTTTTTAAATCATCAATTTTTGATTTGATTTAATATCCAAGGTGTGGCTTAGGAGCCAAATAGCTCTATATTGCAAGTGAGCAAATCAGCTTTAGAAGTTGGCAACACTAGTCCTTTACCAACTGAGTGAAACAGCAAAGTGAGATCGTCAAGTAATTTTACTTTATCAACATGTTTAGATTCGAACAGTTTATTACCTTTTTGCACTTTCATTAGAACAGGTTATAAAAAGAGAATGAATGACAAAATTTTTCATCACTGTACATTCCATATAGTGTTTCAGCTGTGTAGCACTTTTCACTTTGTCTTGTTATTTCAAAGTGTGTCTTCAACTTCAACCATTGTTTCATAATTCTTTCAACAGCTAGTTAAATTGATACCCATCTAGTTTTGCAATCTGACAGAATTTTCGGTGATGTGGAACCATCATTCAAGGCTGTATATAATGTATTGTATTGCTGTTGTCTGACAAATGATTTGGAAAACCAGTAAAGTGTTTCAGCAGTAAGGTAATCTAAATTCCTTGGTAAATATTTGGATGAAGCATGTGATAATGCTAGCTGCAATGAATGACGCATACATTTTATAAGTATTAAGGATGGGATAGCTTCCTTCAACTTGGCATAAACGCCATTGTTTATACCAACCATCTGTAACAGGGCGCATTTTAAAAGGGGGGGGGGGGGGGGTAGAGGAGAAGAAAATTTAAAAGTAGAGAGTGAGAGAGACAGACGAGAAGAAATGTTAGTTACAGGATGTATAAGAGGACAATAGGTTCTTCTATGTGGAGAGTGTAGTAATAAGTCTACACCCCAAACGATCAGGTTATAGTTAGTGGAGGCCTTATGGAAGAGAGTAGGAGTATAGTATATTGGTGGTGGTATAAAGACTACAGCAACTAACAATAATAGTACCACTCTTATACCCACAAACTAACGATAGAATAAAAGAATAACAACCAACAATCAGGTTTATTAAGAAACAGAGTTACAAAGTCGTATATCTCATATTACACAACCAACAGATATTATATTATGTTATAAAGAGAACGTCCTCACACAATAAAACTCAGCAACTGACAGCAGAATCTACTCTACTCAACAATAAACTAGCAAGTAACGCCTAGAATCTCCTTCAGTGCTCTACAAATAATAAGCCAAATAACGCCTACAATCTAGCTATCTGCTCTATTTCCAAATACCGACTATCATCTAGCCATACTGCTGATTGCAGTCTAGATGCCATCTACCTATAGCCAACCCAGCACAAACATGACAGAAACTGCCATGGCACCTGTTAAATACATTTAACAAATCTATAAGTTCACATTGCCAAGCATATAAACGTGAACGCAACAACATACATCTTATTCTACCCTGCAAACACTGCCCTTCTTCATACGAATATTCTCCCTTCAGACAGGCATTCTTATACCCTTGAATAAACCTCCATCCACTAACTCACATGTACTTCTCATTCAAAACATATTACTTTATATAACCATACATGCACTATTTACTTTTACCACATGAATACCCATGCACTTCCTCTTCAACGACAACAGTCTGGCTACAGACCTGGCCTTGCACCCCCACTCACTTCAACATTTGATACTCCTGTCCCGCCCCTTTACAGGTAAATTCAATTATACCCGTGTGCTGCCTAGGACAGTTCAAGCTTGGTTGCCCCGGCTAAATGACTTTCATGTATACTCTTTTATCATTCTCTCTTCAAATCACATCTAAATGTTAATGACATTAAAACTGCATTATGTTAGTACATATGGCGTTACCATTCCTTAGCAGCGCTAACTCTGCTGTTCAATATGATACTTCACACGTCATGCTTATATGTTATCATGACCATCACCATCATGTGCTACGCCAGTCTTCCAGTAGTTTTTATATCTTCTAACAGAAGCCCATTTTCTTCATTACAACCATGACACACATAATTATACATCTTATGACATGAGTGCCCGCTGCTTTCCTTCTGTATCATACTCAAAACAGTGCAGGCTGCTAGGACAGGTCATCCTAGGGACAGTCTGTTCATTCACCACCCGCTTTCTCTACCTGTGAAAACCAATATAGGGCCTCTGACCTAAATAAGAGGGCATTCTATGTACGCTGCATGCTCAGAACGTTTCATACTGTTGCTGAACTTTCCTTTCCTCCATGTTCCAAGATTATGTCTGCTCCCAAAGATCATTATAATTACATATGGCAACTCATACATTGCCTTAATGCACTTGGATCTGTCACCATGTCATTTTCTATGTCTCAGTGTCCAGTTAGATGACTCTCAAGATCCATTTACTGCATATCGAAATAATCATCATCATGTGTCCTGCCAATAACCCAACATGACCTTATCTTATCTAATTAACATGAACACATTACTACTTACGTAACACCAAGCAATGTTTCGTGCATCATATGGCAAGTTCCACAACAGAAGTATTGACTTAGCTCCATCGTAGCGACATCATCCGAATGCCCACAGCATCCTTCGTTGACGGAGATCTCAGCGCAAGTGTCTCTGTCAGGGCTCCCTAGCAGTGTATATACCCTTGATGCTACTTGGTTCTATCTCTCTCCTTTGTACCTGAATTTATGAATCTGTGTCTTATTAGGTTTATTAACCTTTCTCTTTCCCGCTAAAGATGGTTTTCCAAGCCACTTTGCATAATTGGATGGAAAATCCCCAGGAAATCTTCGTTCGTCCTGACTCTCAGGTCCTGCCTCTTTAAATTTATGATGGGAATAGTCAACCAGTTAACCTTGGCTTTATGAGTTTTACCTCCACGTTAGCCCCTCAAGTTTCTAGGTCGTTGACTTTAGATACCCCATGTATAAGTTAATTGACTGTCGTCTAAACTTATCCTTGTATGGCTGTGTCTCACCACGGCCATACATCACTGAGGCATTATCAGTACCAATTGCAGCCAAATTCTTCAAGCCTAACTGTTTGCTGATTAAAAGGCCCTTCAGTTCCTAAACTATACTTTCTACATCACACTTTTCAAATTGAACTAGTCCAAGATTTTTTAACAAATCGATCAAATGGTCACAGTTTGAAATTGCAAAGTGACAAATTAAAAACATTGAGACTGATTCTTCAACTTTTGATGATTCATTTATCAGTATAGTTCTGAAAACAGATGTCAGCGGTGTAATATCTTTAACTGGAACTGCAGTTTTATGCTTTTTTAGTCTCTGCATGACTCTTTGAGTTATGGATTTTCGCTTTAATTTCATACTTGCAGTACTTACAACGAGCTTTGCTCATATCCCCAGGAACTGCCATCACACAGTTTTTAATTTTGTCATCATGCAACCACTCTTTCACAATTTTTTGCACATACTTTACTTTTTGCATGTTGAAAGCTTTTTTTTTTTTAAAGTGAAAGCCACATATGAAGGTAAGCAATTATTTTTTTTTTTTTTAATCACATGAAAAAGAAACACAAAGTCATCACAGTGAGGATACGGTTGAAACAAAGTTAGTATGACTGACTGACTTTCTACCCCACTAGGACATCACACAAGCGATAAACACCCGATGACACAAAGTGCTACCATGTGGATGAGGATCGCCGTGGAGAGGTCCCAGAAACCGCGTTCAGACAATTGGCCACATTTATGGCCTGCCTTTATTGCGGCCCCTGGCAAAAGCCAGGGCGGGGCTTCAAATGACAAAAAATTTCGTCCTAAAAAGGACGAAAATGGATAATGTTAGTATGATTTACGTGCGTTTTTATTAATCAGTACCGGGGCTGCTAGATATTTGTGCGTTGACCCCAGTGAGAGTTCAAAGTTCAAGTAATGGCAGTTGTCACAATGTATGTGCCAGACCAAAACAAAAATACTGTAGTAAATATTTTACACAGTAATTATTAAATTGGCAATGAAAGAAAAAAAAATCTATAAAATATCTCTCCATATGAAAAGTATCTAGAAAGATATTAACGATCTAAACGTCAAAAACGACATCTAAATGCAATGAAAAAGATCTAAATTTGGATGTAAAAGATCCAAAGTGGCAACACTGACAGCAGCCCGTGAAAACGAGTTTTCGCGCATGCGTCATCTATAAATAAAATGAATCACGTGAAACTTTACTTACAGTAAGCAATTTCACTATGATCTGACCTTGAAGATAATCAGCTTTCGCTATAGCTGGGTTTGAAAAATAAACAGACAGTCCAGTTAAAATAATTTTACGGTATTTCACCGTCAATAGATATCACGTGGAAGGGAGGCAACAGTTTTGATTTGTATTTTATTGAACGGGTAAAGATGCAGCAGACAGTAGTTGTAACAATCAGTTACAAGTGTTTTCAATCAATGATTATTTGTTTAAACTGCATAGTTCATAATCATATCAGTGGAGTATATGATTAAAATAAACGTACTATTGTGAATAGGTTTTTCGCTTGTGCCATTTGCTTAAGTATGATAACAGAGGTCAAGTGAGCGGGCACTCTACATCGAGTTTGGTTTCTTTAAGTTGTTATGATTGTGATGTGGACTGCGATGTGCTTGACCGGGAAAGATAATCATGTTAAAAGTATATTAGAAAGGCAAGTCTGTGTCCTCCATCCAAACATATACAAGGCTGCTGGTAGGGCTGTGGTAATGTGCACTGTTTTTGTATCTTAGTGTTGTTACTGGGCACTTATTTTCTTTGGCGTGTTAAATTACAGTTTGCTGTTATGGCATAATTATCTCCTTGTGAGATTCGATTTTTCATTATTATGAGGCCCCAGCCTGGCTCTTGACATGGGCCGCAATATAGCCCGGCCATAAATATAGCCTAATGGCTGAAGGCGATTTCTGGGACCTCTCCCCGGTGATCCTCATCCCCATGGTGGCACTTTGTGTCATCGGGTGTTTATCGCTTGTGTGATGTCCTGGTGGGCTAAAAGTACTACTATAATTTGCTGATACATAGCTGTTGTTCGTATATATATATATATATATAACGTTTGTCTATCGGCACGCAGTACCGGAACCTGTTTTAGGTATGATCTGTTTTTCATCTTTTCTGTGGTCGTCACTTTGTGGTGAGTACGGGATCTTTTCCTTTAAAAAAAACGAAAGAGGTGTGTATTTGTTTATGCTGGTTCGCAGTGTGAATTCCGGGTCTTCTTCAGAAAGTCGTAGACCCAATGTCATCCTAGAGGGAAAGGTTCAAGGTAGGCGAGCAAGAGGCAGACAGCGTTACAAGTGGGAGGATAACATCAAGAGATGGATAAACAGCAGTATGAGTGAGTGTACATCAAGGGCAAGAGACAGGGCTTGTTGGAGATCCATTGCAGCCAACCTTCATTGTGGAGACGGCACCTGATTGATTGATTGATTGAGACCCAATGTCCATTTCTCGTATGTCGAAAAAAAATGACTAATTAGGGATTTGCTTAAATCGGGTGTGTTGGGCCGAAAAGGCTAGATTTTTTAGCTTTGCCGTAAACAACAACACTGTGCACCAACCGTCCCTTCAAGTGTGAGTACAGAAAAAATGCTTTCGGACTCGCATCTGAAACATCTGCTGTTTGAGTCACCGTGTGTCAATTTATCGAATAGCAGTATCTGAGGAGGCAAATTAAAAACTAGATTTTTCTTCTCTAGAGTTGAACCGGGATTGCTGTTTTAGATTGTCGTTTTTGATGCGACACATGAAGTTCCCAGATGTGGTCATCACGTAGCAGCTCAGAGAAAGGGCAACAGGCAGCTCTTATGGGACACCGACAGACAAAAACACTGACCTCTGTTCTATTTAAATTGTGCTATTTTTTTCAGCACTATTTTTTTTTTTATAAAGACAGTAGAGGCCCCATAACACGCCAGGGAAGCATCAGACACATGAGGCTTAACTCATATTTTCAAAGTCCCCGATAGGAGATATCGTCACTATCACTCCGACCGCCTTTACTTCCCATGACTTTATCTGGTACCTGTTTAGGGCTGGGTCGACGGGAGAGCCAAGGTCGTGTTTAAAAAGAATTCCGACATCATGCGGTTTTGAACCCACCACTTTCGGATCCGCAAACGAGTGTCTAGTTGATAGCCACCTCGGCTACCACGTATTTATCTATCGAAGTGATTATTTGAAATTAAAAAAAAAAAAAAAACATCTAGTGTAAATATCTAAAGTCATTTTTCACCTCAGATGGAAGAATAAATAGAGAAATCAACGTACGATGTGCAAAAGCAAATCAGGTTATGGGACAATTTTCACCGCTTCTGACACATAAAGAGATACCTATGTCAATTAAAGCAAATCTTATAAGAACTGTTTTTCGGCCAAAATTGTGCTACCAGTGCCAAACATGGATCCTTACTACAACTAATGAGCGGAAGATCGTAACAACAGAGGTGAGATGTCTTAGGAGAGCTGCCGGTGTGACAAGAAGAGATACAATCAAGAATGAAAAAAATAAGAAGAATAGGCCTGATACCAGTCATACAATTTATTAAAGAACAACAAATGAGATTGTTTGGCCACCTGACGAGAAAGCGCTGGTGCCAACTGCCACAGAGAGTCACGCTGAAGAAATATACTGAATACAGAGCAAGGAAGATCACGCGAGAGATGGAGTGACATCATCAGGAGCAACCTAACAGATATGAACACCAGCTTGTACAATGCATTGGGGGAAAAAAAGCACACAGACGATCCTAACATCCCCCCCCCCCCCCCCCCTTTTGTCCCTCCTCCATCTCGATGAGGTAAATAGTGAAAGAGAAGAAGAAGAAATCGTGATTATTTGATTTTATTTAGATTGCTGTTACATCCCTATCGAGAGCTGAGGTAGCGCAGTACCCAGAGGCTCGCATGCCGGCGAGAAGGTCTTGTATTCGAATTCTATTTAGTCGATTTTTATTCATGAGAACCGACCTTGGTTGTCAGAGAGACATCAGATAGACCCAGCCTTGAAAAGTAAGGACACGGTATTGTCCTGGAACGTAAAAGTGACCACCGTGACGTTGATCTCATCATCTACAGGCCTGATGCACCTCTGACAGAGCTACTTTATGCAGCATTTAAAATTGCAATATCAGCAATGTGCACACATGGATTGGTGCACCAGTCAGCCGAAGTAATTCTCTGTGTGTTCTACTTACTTCTCGTCCTTTTCAGGATGCAATTTTTCTTTATTTGAAGCCCTACTCTGGCTCCTGGCAGGGGCCGCAATATAGCCTGGCCATAAATATGGCCTAAAGGCTGAACGCGGTTTCTGGGACCTCTCCACGGTGATCCTCACCCACATGGTGGCACATTGTGTCATCGGGTGTTTATCGCTTGTGTGAGTGTCCTGGTGGGGTAGAAAGTCAGTCAGTCAGAAGTAATACTCCAAGACTGCTCGAAATAAATAAACACATTAAAACAAACACAAACTGGTCAAGGGAAGCAAGTGGGGGCTTAAACTACACATTTAATTGATGTAAATTTTAGAAAAAGACAACAGCAGCAGAAGGAGGAGAAGCGTGAGGGGGAGAAAGGTAGGGGAGGAGTAAAAGTTTCTCTCAAAATCTACTTTCAATTATTACTACAAATTAATAGTGTTACCTTTCTACTTCACAGCCTCTTGGATACTAGAGTTTGTTTTACTATCGTTGTTGACTGGACTTTGACCGTATCTATCTGATGCGAACACAATGTACAAGCTAAGCTGGATCTTCGCCTTTTACCTACCTTTTAATGGTACTGGGCAAAACTTCAGGAAGACGCGTGGACGCTCAGCAAGATCTTCAGGGATTCACTGTTTCTAACGACAATGACAGACAGTCCCTTGAGGCACAAGAACGTCTCAGCGTGCTTTCTGTTCAGCGCGACAAAAACCGTTTTCCAAAGAAGAATTTTGATCGACAATCGCATATAAATAAACATAAGCTTAGCAAAAACTGTAAACTGTGCGTTTGCCCTTATACTAAAGAAGCATTTGATGCCAAGGAATGTGGAACGACAACGATCCCCACACCTCCTACAATACCTACGCCTTCATCAGGCAATAGCTCATCGTCAGGGGGTATTCGCATCCTGCCTCTGCAGGTCAACGGTATTTTCCCGTCGTTGACAGTGACTGCTAAAAGTGGACCGAAGCGGAGTGAATGTGGGACTGGAGCTCTCATGCCATGGGCAGATAAACTGTATGTGGTGTCCTACTTGTCCGTCTTTGACTCGGGCAGTGGGACTGGGTTGTATACAATAGATGAGAATTTTACGGTGAGTGTTGTGTCCAGCCACACATTCATACATTTATCGTTTAATCCCTCCTATTCACCAATTTATTATTCCATCCATCCATCCGTCCCAAATACACACACACACAAGCACGCACGCATACACACATGTACACACACGCAAACACACACGCACACACACAAACACGCACGCACACACGCACGCACACGCGCGCACACACACACGCGTGCACACACACACACACACACACACACACTGCGCACACACACTCGCGTGCACACACGCGCGCACATGCACACGAACACTCACGCGCACATACACACACGCACACACACACACACACACACACACACACACACACGCGCGCATCTGTTCAGGCATTCATTCATTCGTTCATTCATTCACCTACATACATACATATCTTCACTCCTTCTTTCATTATTTATTTATTCAAGCACTCATCCAATCTTCCATCGATAGATCCATCTATTCACCCATCCATCAATTCATCCATCCATTTACCCATTCATCCATCCATCAATCTATCCACCCATCCATCCACTCATCCATCCAGTAAATCACACTGTACATTTTCAGATGACTACCTTGGCACAGCATAACTCAACCTACGCAAATCGCTTACTCCATAAAGAGACCAGTCAGATCATCGTCGGCGCTTGGGTCATCGACCTTCAAGGGAATGTTCGAGTGTTTTCAGACTTACTCACAGTGAGAGTAGGAGCCACAGCGGAGCACCTTACACACCCAGACACCATGGTAGGTCAGATGTCAGTCTGTCTTCTTTTCTTGATCAACGTTGAGCTGTTTCTCAATATGGGTGGCTGTAAGGATCTCACATACACACCCAGACACCATGGTAGGTCAGATGTCAGTTTTGAAGGTCAGATCTCACACACACCCAGATACTGCCATACGCACATTCACACACACACATACTCATATATATTTCTATATATATATATATATATATATATATATATATACACACACACACACACACACACACACACACACACGCTGTGATTGTTCTAATTTTCTAGACAAAAAGATTCAGGTACCCACCATAACTGTCTAAACAAGGTGTGGATACTGATCACAAAACGCCTGTTATAGTGGCCCTGAATATTAAAAAATGATACCTTAAAGTAATACTGGTACCGCTGCGAACCATCAGGAAAACATACATATATATATATATATATATATATATATATATATATATATATATATATATATATATATATATATAAGTAGAGAGATATAGATAAGAGAAACGTCAGAAGAAAGAAAGAAAAGAAAGAAAGAAAGAAAGAAAGAGAACACGAAAGCAGCGAAAGAAAGAAAGAAAGAAAGAAAGAAAGAAAGAAAGAAAGAAAGAAAGAAAGAAAGAAAGAAAGAAAGAAAGAAAGAAAGAAAGAAAGAAAGAAAGAAAGAAAGAAAGAAAGAAAGAAAGAAAGAAAGAAAGAAAGAAAGAAAGACACAACCAAACAAACAACCAAACAAACAAAAACACACAAGAAGTAAGAACACACGTTATCTATGTTGACATTGTTTGTTGACATCTTCCTGTGTTTCTATGCGATAGAGTTATATTGTGATGTAGGGAGGAACGAGGTTCACAGCCAATGGCGATGGCAATGTTGACTAACAAGACCTGCTCGAGTTAACGCAAGAGCGATTCTGACAGGTTAAAACGCAGGACTATTCTGGTCTGTTGGAGACAAACCCGAACCATTAACTCCACAAGCATGTATCTAATTCTTTCTGGTCCAAAACGTGCACAAAACTGTGACTGAATATTATACGGTTGTACCAGTCAACATGATATGTATGTTTTTATATCTCATGTTTAGTGGGCGACTCTAACAGCATATTTGTTTCATGCAAGGATTGTAGATTTGGCTCATCTGGAAGTAATTTTACAATGAGTTCAGTATTGCCATTATTAACTCTCACTTAGACATTAACTTAGACCTTGTAGGACTGGAAGAGTTAACCACTATATCACAGCGATCCTAACAGCATCTTTGATAATGTTGATTCCAATGCTAGGTCTACATGCTGGGGATGGACGGACCCTTGTGGGAGTGTAACGTGACCAGTCTGGCATGCGCCCAACTGTTTGATCTGGTGGAGGTCCTAGAAATCCCATCTTCCGAAGGAGAGCAGCCTCATTTCAAGGCAGCCCACACCATGAACGGTAGGCTGGTGGTTGCCAGTAATACGTTTGAGGAGGAAGATTTCACCGGGTAAGTAGCAGCAGAGTCGAGGTCTTTTATTATTATTATTATTTGTATGCTGTCTTTCTCTTCTTCTTCTTCTGTTCTTTTCGTCATTCTCCCTTCTAGTGGTTTTCAGATGAGAAGGCCACAGACATCTATGAAGTTTCTAGTGCAGCGCGTGTCTCCAACTGTTTCATACAACTTGGTTTCCTTTGGACTGCCAGTTGGTCAAACCTGAGATCTCTACTTAACTTGCAATGTGTCACTCATGATTGTCTTCTCTGGACAGCCCTAAAAAAACGTAAATGCAAAGTTACAGGTTAGATGAGATGTATAAGAAAAGCGGTGGGAAAAACAAGGAGAGATGGGGTCACCAACGAAGAAATAAGAACAATGATAGGCACAGTACAAGTGAATGATTTTAACACCGTCAAAGAATCAAATGATTTGGTCATCTGGTCTAAATGGAGCAAAATCAGTCTGCAGCTAAAGCGTATTACATGATAACAGCAAGCAACAAGTCAAGAGGCCGACCCGAAAAAGAACTGGTCGAAGGGAGTGAAAAAGACGCCACAGAAACCCAAAATGACATTAATACAAGCTACGCAACCGGTAACAGATAGGAAATTTAGATCTAACTTCTCTCTGCCATACTTTATAGCATAGGCAGTAGAACCTAAGACCAAGAAGAAGATTGTGGTGTTTTTTTAAACTGACCATTTCTGCTTGCCTTTTGCTGATTTACTCATTCTATTTTACGGCTTCACAGTAGGTCATGGAGTATCACAGTAACGCTTCCCTCTCGATCCATTTGTTGTGGGTTTGAAACTGCATCTCTGTAGGTTTTTTTTTTTTTTTAAATTGGTTTCGGACTTTCTGGGTCGACCCTGTCGATAATGTGTACAAGGAGTTAAAATGAGAAATACAGACAGCTGTCGAGGTGTTAAACTTGATTTGATTTGATTCAAGAACCGACATCACAGCACTCGGGGCACTCCCATAAGCGCTCCGTCCCCATCTTCAGAAGCCAGCGAAGAGTTCCGATACTAATGGTGCCAGCAGAATTCTGATTAAACGTCCGTCTTGCCTTTCCTCTGAGCCTCGAGCATCTGCAAGAACCTCTCGTCACTCCCAACTGCATCAGTCTCACCACACTGTGGTGATCAATCTGCGCCTTTGCACTGTACACGCTCTCCCACAAGGCACTAACCAGGTCTGCCTTATCACGTATCAGTATTCCACCAAGCTGTGCAGAGCCAGCCAGTTTGCCCGCCTGTTCATTTTCCAACACACCGGCATACCCTGGTGAAAAAATCCAGACAATGCTTCTCACCCGTGTCTTCCGTAGCGAGGCATGCCACTCTGCACGAAGCATGCCTGTCCTGATCTTCCTCAGCATGTTTTCTGAGTCAGTTACAATCACGATATGTGTGTGTCTCGATTTCTATAGCAAGTGGAAAGCTGCAGTGATAGCCTCCACCTCCATTCTTAAGCTGGATGTTGTGGTATCATATGCTTGGCTCTCCTGCACCAAATGTCGACCATTAACTTTAGCTAAGAAACCCCAAGCACTTCTTTTGCCTCTTGACACTGAACCGTCTGTGTAAATGACCAAATGATGTTAAACTTGTAAATAACAACAGCATTAACGATGTGGTTCTCACTTGTTTGGGAACTGTGGTAGCGCAATGTCTGGGCGCCTGCCTCTCGACTGGAAGGTCCTGGATTCGAGTCCACACCGGAGCGGGTTTTTAATGATCGAACCCCCCCCCCCCCCCCCCTTCGCCCCGTCATATTGCAGTCTGCAAGATAAGCATCACATGGATTAGAATAAAACAGATGCAAATACTTGAAACTCCGTTCTTCCGTAAAGATACATTAGTAAAAATAAGTAAAGGTCTCTTTTGCACGCCTTTAGGCGTATAGGGTATGTATGGCTAGGCCTATATTTTATATACCATTCGGCACAGGATGGGCAATGTGGTAAACATTACGCCGGCCTCCTTTACTTCCCGGGACTGCACCCGGTGAAAGACTCTAGGCTGTGTCGACCTGAGAGTCAAGGTTATTTTTGAAAAAAGTCTGGCTCTGCTAGGGAGCGAACCCACCACCTTCCGATTCACATGCGAGCGTCGAGTGTCTACGCCACGGCCACTGCCTAAAGATATTAGCACAGTTATATTGGGGCACCACAAAACAGTTTTGAAGTAATTATAAAGAAATTTAATTGGCCATTTCAACCAGGGAGTCAACCACTGGTTTCCAACCTGGGGCTCCCCCACTTGAAGAGGGGGGGAGGTGGTTGGAGCGTGAGGTAGTTTCAAGGGGGCGTCAAGCAATTTAGAAACTTTTATTTGAACATGTATTAAAATAATCAAGAGTTTCAGTGTTGACAGTCATGAAAACAAATCATTGCTGGCAGACTGGTGGGCAGAGTGCTTTCCCTTGGGCCTTGTCCATTGTCAGACCAAAAAAGTAGCAGATACCGTCAACACATTGTCAACCATCACATTCATATTTAGACACTAAATTACCAATGATGTTTGTTTCTTTTGTTTCTTTTGTTATTTACAGTTTTTAATTATGTGCGTGGGTTTTCTCCAAGTTCGTGTTAACAGTACTTAGTATTTTTCTGTTTACCCTCCTCTTTTGTCGGCTCTGTGGCTAAGTCGATGTGAACGCTTCGTAATGCCGGGATGCCGGGTTCGATCCCAGCTGCGGGCCATGCGCATTTCGTTGGTTTCGACAGTGGCATCAAGAAAGCCGACCGTCCAGGAAGCAATGGCAAACTACTGGACGTAAATTATGTAACGTCCTGTAAAGTATACGCAACTAACCTAACCTCATCTTTTAAAACACATTTTGTTAAGATGGGAAGGGGAGAGGAGGGGGGGGGGGGGGGTCATGCGATATACTCAAGGGAGGCAGGCGCCATCTGAAAATTGATACTGGTCTTTGTAAAGATGAGCGTATCATCATAAGCCCAATGTACGATTGCCACTAAAATGGTCCTTTAGTTACCCGCTGACCTAACTTGTTTAGGAAACAGCATGGAGGTCGACTCGCCGAGTGGAGAGGTCCTGGGCAGAACTGGACGATCTTAGAACGGACAGCGTTTGTGGAAGTCACCGGACGCCGCAACTTTGGACAAGTGATCTATGCCTTGGGGTGGGATTACCGGTCTGTCATTCTGAAGGTGTTTGATCCAGGTAAAACTCTTGTGTGTACTTAGTTCGTGTAATAGAATAGAGGCCCAGCGTGTGTGTCCTATTTAGCAAATGGTTTATATTGATCGCACTTATGGTATGTAGTTTAGGTTGTGTGTTTTTTTTAGCCAGTTCTTCAGCCATATTTGCTTTTACGGACAATGCATATTCAATGTCTTGCAATCACCTTCGTGGAGGTCTGCCTCGATGTCGTTTTACGGAAGCTGCACCCTTCGTCACGGCTCTCTCCAGGCCCCCATGACGTTAACATAGCCAAAATACCCTGGTTTTCAGGGCAGGATGCTGTTTATGAGCCAGTTCTCATGCAGGATCTCGATGTTTTAATATAAACTATAGAGCGTAAAAATGCCTAGTAAAACAACAAACCGTCCGTAAATGTTGAAGCTGGTTTGCCATTTCAGTCCTTTATCTCAGTTAATTAATCTAAAAGTTTCTTTTTTTTTTTCGTAACTCTTTTCACATAGTTAAAAATAATTCTCCTGTCATTATTTCTACGGTTTAAAAAAACAAGTACACCTCTTTCTTATTTGTTACTCAGTTTAAAAATAACGCCCCCCCCCCCCCCCCCCCCCCCCCCCCCCCCCCCCCCCCTGGCTCACACAGCTAACTTTTATTTCATCAACCTTGTTTTCACTCTAAGAATAACTTCTCTATGATGACTGTCACCACAGCAACCATTTCTCTATCCATGTTGTAACAACAGCTGCTAATCCTTAGTTTATGCCTCTTTTGCTTTAACAGATAATAATTTCTTCCATGGCGCTGAGGCTCTAACAGCTAACGATCATTACTCCGTCCTCGTTTCCATTATTAGCAACCATTTCTATGTTCTTTTTACTTCAGAAGCTAACACATGTTCTTGTTACCACAAAAATTAACAATTATTTCTATGGTTATTTTATAGCTAAAAGCTAAAAGACCTTGTTGTGTTCATGTTGCCCTAATAACTCACAGTTATATCTATGCACTTGCTGTTGACACAACAATTATGTCTGCTTACTGCTACACCAACAACTAACAACTCGGCTCGTTTACATTATGTTCCTCATCATCATCACGTAGCAGGTCCTTTGTAGAACGTCGCTTTCATCACGGTCTGCTTGAAAGAAACTCGGTCTCTTGCCAGTTCTCCCGCCTCATGAACTTTCACACTCAAGGAGTCACTTATATCCTTTGCCCATCTTCGTGTCGGTCGGCCCCTGCCCCTCCTTCCTGGTACCATGCCTTCTGCTATAATTTTTTTCCAATCCGTCGTGGCGCTTGATATGACCAAAATATTTCAGCTTTCGAGAAAGGGTGATGTTTATTAGCCAATCTTCCTTAAGATGTCAATATTTCTCATTTTCTTTGTCCAAGATATTCTGAGAATCTTTCTATAGCATTTCAGCTCAAAAGTTCCAATTCTCTTTCTTAAGGACTGAGAGATAGTCCACGACTCACATCTGTATGTAGCCACAGGGAAGATGCATGCTCTCAAAATTCTAATTGTTATCTCTTTGCTGGTACTTAACCATAGACTTTTAAGGCTGTTCAATCTTAGCATTGCTATGGCCATCCTCCTTTTAATTTCTGTCAAACAGTCTCCATTGTTGTTTATTATAGAGCCTAGATATTCAAAGTTTGTGACATTTTCAATTTCTTCATCCTTTATTGTTATTTTTGGGTGACAGCCAGTTTTATCTGTGGACATTATTTTCGTTTTCTTTAAATTCAAGAACAGATTTTGATCTTCACTGTGCTTTTGGACAGACAATATTAAATTTTCTATTCCCTTTACGCTGTTCGAAAGGAGGACTGTGTCATCTGCGTAGCGGAGTTCCGGAATAGAGTTGCCACCAATTTTGAGCGGATCATAACTGTCACAAGTCTGGTCATTTTTGACATTTCTCATTATATTTTCTGCATATATATTGAAAAGGTATGGTGAGAGAATGCATCCCTGCCTCACCCCCTTTTGCTCCTCGAACCAATCAGATGTTTCACCAGCTGCTCTGATGGCTGCTTGTTGTTCATGATAAAGATTTTCAATTATGTTCCTACATCTAATAATTCGTTCTGTTAACTTCCAGTCTCTTAACTTCCAGTTTCCAAAACTAACAATTGTGTCTGTTTACCCGGTGTTGACACAACTAACAATGATTTTTGTCCACCTGCTGTTCCCACAACTGACAATTATTTATCCGTACCTATTGTTAGAAACAGATAACCCTTATGACCCTGTACCTGTTGTTCCCACAACTAATAATCCTTTCTCTCTCTCTCCATGTTATTCCCGCAGCTAACAATTACTGGCAGACTTACAGATTACCAAAGGCCTCCCATGCCTACGACCACCTCTGGCAGACGGAGTGGCCGAGGATCCGCGAGGTGGAGACTGAACGTTACTTGATGGACATGCACGGGCTCTTCTACGAGCTGTCTCCATTGGGGTGGGCAGGAAGCACCTGGGGCATCCGACCAATATCGCAGCATCTCCGGGTCGTTCCGGATTTTACTTCCTTCAGGGGGTTCCTGGTTCTTGGCGGGAATCAGGTCGGTGCAAGAAATGATCGCCACAGTCATCATCTTCTTTGTCATAGTCTTTACCATCTTCATTATCATCATCATGACAGACATCAACATTTGACATGGGAGTCTGAATGCGAATGGGAAAGACATTTATATGGGCTTGAGGTCCCTGGGTGAGAATGAATAAGAGCACTAACTTTGAGAAAAGAGGGGGGGGGGGAGGGGATGGGCGTTTGAGAGACAACGAAAAGGAACATTAAAGGGGAGGAGGGAAGAGGGGCGTGTCTGTATGTGAAGGAGTAGGAACACTAACTTTGGGGTCTGATATGAAGGAGTAGGAACAATAACGTGGGGGTCTGATATGAAGGAGTAGGAACAATAACGTGGGGGTCTGATATGAAGGGGTAGAAACATTAACGTGGGGGTCTGATATGAACGAGTAGGAACATTAACGTCGGGGTCTGATATGAAGGAGGAGGAACATAAACGTGGGGGTCTGATATGAAAGAGTAGGAACATTAACGTGATTATTAACGTACGGGAGGAGTGGGCGGGGGTGCATGTGGGGTGGTGACGTTAACGAGTAGTGACATTAACCGAGGCACAAAATTACTATGTATTGCGTCTCATTTGCTATGCTGCAACATTTTGCCAGAATCGGGTGGCCGCTATGATTGTCCACCCGGGTAGATGTATGAACCACCAGTTGAAGAACGCCGGTTTAAAGATTATACTGCTACTGTAACTAATTTAAACGTCCCCATTGTTGGAAACACGGATGCAAGTCATGGACTATCTCCCAGTCCTTAAGAAAGAGAAGAGGAGTTTTTGAGCTGAAATGCTATACAAAGATTCTCAAAATATCTTGGACGAAAAAGAGGAGAAATATTGACATCTTGAAAGATCTCAACAACAAAGAATATTGGCTAATAATCGGTATCCTGTCTCGGAAGCTGAATTATTTTGGTCACATCAAACGGCACGACGGATTGGAAACAAATATAGCAGAAGGCATGGTACCAGGAAGGAGGGGCAGGGGCCGACAACTCGAAGATGGGCGCAGGATATAAGTGACTCCTTGAGTATGAAAGTCCCTGAGGCGGGAGAGCTGGCGAGAGTTTCTTTCAGGCAGACCGTGATAAAAGCGATGTTCTGCAAAGGACCTGCTACATTATAATGATGATTGTTGGAAACAGAAAACATTTATGACTCCGTACCTATTGTTCTCACAAGTAATCGTCTTTGATACCGTTTAATATGTAGTTTAATTGAAAGACTGAAAGGGCGGCATATTGCAAAGCAGTAATATTTTTTTTTTTTTAATATTGAAGGTTTCATCAATACTGGACAACAACGTGATAACCGGTCAAGCACAGTCCGGCCTTTGGTTTGGCAAAACGGATGATCTCTGGAAGTTTGGCAAACCTCAGGTATGACATTGTTGTGTTTTGGCAAACCTCAGGTATAACACTGTTGTGTTTTGGCAGCTAGATATAACACAAGAACACACACACACATATATAAACACACACGTACACATTGAGAAGTGAGATGAACTGGGCTGTGAGTCAACATCTTTACTACACCCTGCCAAGAGAGAGAGAGAGAGAGAGAGAGAGAGAGAGAGAGAGAGAGAGAGAGAGAGAGAGAGAGAGAGAGAGAGAGAGAGAGAGAGAACAAGGTAAATCATGAACCCATTAACGAATTCTTGTTTTCCCTACAATGGGGCACTGGAACATACACGGGAAACTGACGCAAATTCTTCTTCTTCTTTGCGTTCAATTTATGCGTTGAGTTTGTGAACGACAGCTATGAGTTCCTGTCCGGCAGCTATAAGTTCCTCTCCGTCAGCTTTGAGTTCGTGTCCGACAGATATGATTTCCTGTCCGACAGCTATGAGTTCATGTCCGACAGCTCTGAGTTCATGTCCGACAGCTATGAGTTCATGTCCGACAGCTCTGAGTTCTTGTACAACAGCTATGAGTTCCTGTCCGACAGCTCTGAGTTCATGTCCGACAGCTCTGAATTCATATCCGACAGCTCTGAGTTCATGACCGACAGCTATGAGTTCATGTTCGACAGCTCTGAGTTCTTGTCCAAAAGCTATGAGTTCATGTCCGACAGCTCTGAGTTCTTGTACAACAGCTATGAGTTCATGTCCGACAGCTCTGAGTTCTTATACAACAGCTATGAGTTCATGTCCGACAGCTCTAAGTTCTTGTACAACAGCTGTGAGTTCATGTCTGACAGCTCTGAGTTCTTGTACAACAGCTATGAGTTCATGTCCGACAGCTCTGAGTTCTTGTACAACAGCTATGAGTTCATGTCCGATAGCTCTGAGTTCTTGTACAACAGCTATGAGTTCCTGACCGACAGCTATCAGTTGCACCAATGACACCCACCAACCTTGTGTTGTATTATAGTTAATAATGTTTACAGTAAAGTAAGGGGTCATTTTCACCCAGGTGGGACATCGGGCATATGATGTTAGTCTCATATTTTTATAGACATCTAGCATTCTGGTAATCTGGTCATGTTTGTTTCAGCTTCATAGCAACTGGTCACCCCATTGTTGCTCCGCTCCTGTGCCAACGAAAACACGCACTGAATGTTTATCACAGTCCCTGGTGGAATGATTGACAGACTGCTGTCCCAGCATTTGCACTAGCAAACACACATTAAAAGCATACGGTAACCATCAGAAGTGCTAACAAAAACAGTCCAGCATTAGAAATATTGCGACAACAGGCATCGCGCCACTTTCTGAATCTACAATTCACTCCACCACGTTGGTCACAGTCGAAAAACATTTTAAATTAAATCCACAGCTCACAGTGTCACGTCATGCACTCAATTCAGAAGCTGGGTGACGAAACTATATCATTTCAGTCTGCAAATGGAGCAGACATGCAAAGGCCACCTTCTGGCAGAAGCAAAAAATTTGCCACGGCTCAAAACAGTGGCCGTGCCTAGCGTCTATTTTAATCAACAAGCATTCGATCGATGATATGCTCACCAGCACACTCGCCGCTTTTACCTCCGTTTTCTGGCAACCATTGTTTCTTTAAACCGTGTCGACGTGGTCGCCAAGGAAGGCCATTTTATCCCCAGATCCTCCTGGTGTAGATTCTAACCTAATATGTCTCTGTGGCCAAGTGGTCAAGCCATTTGTCTCGCGCTAGAATGGTCACTGTGTCGTGCCGTTCAGTTCACGGGTGCAATTTTTACGAAGATCCTAAGGATCGTCGCTGAAGCTACGGAGTTCTTACTTTGTGCGACGCTCCAGGTAAGCAGCTAGCTGTTCCATGGAGAGAGACTGAGATAGATTGGAAGTCAGCATTTTTAACTTTACCTGACCTTTACCTAATATGTTTAATGTGTTGAGTACAATTCAGTCCTATTGCCAATTTAAAGGGTTGGGGAGCTGTATGGAGAGCTGATGACGTGCCCGATGGAGCAGTTTCTGACCCTTATCTGATGACAGGTTTTGAGCATAAAGTTCTTCACGTGATCCAGCATGACAATAATACTTCGCTGATAGAAGTTTACGTTGATGTTACAGGGGCCGCGGGTGAGTGTGCTGACGATAGATGTTAATTGTCATATGGCTCTTTGGCAAGTGTGATGAACATGTTTAATTGTCTTGTCAGTGAGGTGAAGATGTGTGTTACTTGTACAACTGTCTTGTGGGTGAGATAAAGGTGTATATTACTTGCATAACTGTCCTGTAATTGAAATGAGGATGTGTGTTACTCGTATGAATGTCTTATGAGATTATTATGTGTGTTGCTCGTATAACTGTCTCGTAACTGTGATGAGGATGTGTCACTTTTATAACTGTCTTGTAACTGTGATGAGGATGTGTGTCACTTGTAAAACTGTCTTGTAACTGTGATAAGGATCTGCGTTACTTGTATAACTGTCTTATAACTGTGATAAGGATGTGTGAAACTTGTATAACTGTCTTGTAACTGTGATGAGAATGTGTGTCACTTGTATAACTGTCTTGTAACTGCGATGAGAATGTGTCACTTGTATAACTAACTTTCTTGAAATGTCATATGGACGTTTGTCATTTGTATACCTGACTTGTTAGTATGAAGACGATATGTGTTACTTGTATTCGTTTCTTCAGAAATAATGCATCGAACTGCAGGTTACACCGGACTCGTTTAGCTGTTGCCGATACTCTAAATATCTGTTTAACTTCTTTCAATGTTGAACAGGGTATGTGAGATATGTCCCGTTTATCTGCTATCTAGATTGCTATTTTTTGTTTTTATAAGGGGGTTAACATTTAGGTGGCAGCCGCCCAGTGACGGTTCGAACTACCAGTCGATTGAACATTTCCTTATTTTGTCACCTCTTTTTGCCATATCCATATATTTCTAGTGACGACTGGAAAGATTTATGGAAAGATAAACAAAGGGAGACAGCGCAAGAAGATTCTTGATAGTATTTTGTCTTGGCTTGGAGGGGTGTTAACTAGGGCTGTACCGAATAGTGATTTTCACTATTCCGCTAAATACGAATAGCGGGACCAACTATTTGGCCGAATAGATTTATTATTTCCACTCTTTGGCCATTTCCATACATTTATAAACTTGTTCTGGCCACTATTTGACCCTGTCCATACATTTCTAGACTTGTTCTATCCACGTTGTACTCAGCTGGGCACATGCTAAGTAAAATTATCTTTCCTTTTTTTTTTTAATTCATATTTTTATATCTCTATCAGCCTAGATCGAGTAGCTCTCTTTCTATTCTCTACTTCCTCTTTATCGTTTCAGATGTATAGGAACATTTGGGGTTCTGATTCTCACTTGTCTAACAGCCTCCATCAAAGGCCCTTAACACTCTTGTAGATTTATGTCTAAGGTATTAAGGATCTTTCTATGCTGGTGCTCGGGTCACTGGCACGTGATCATCCACACTTTGAACATTTTGAACCCTGAGTAAACTTAGTTGAACAGTCATGACCCGTCGAGCCAAATTTAAAAATTGATCAAGCTCCTTGATCAATCCAGTTCACAGTGTTAACTGATAGACTTTCCGCGAAGAAAAGCGACCGGCATGCTACTGCTGACTTTATCACCACTAGAGTGTCAGCAGATACAGTGAAAGCAAAACTGGTTCAAAGGTTTCAAGTCAAAAGGTTTGATTTTATTGCTCCTGATTGTATTTGATTGCACCTGTTATCGCACAGCATGCTAACTCTGTTGCTCCAGTGACGATAGCCAGGGATCTCTGTACAAATTATTGTCGTGAAGCGAATAATGACGTACAGGAAACGAACCGACGACCTTCAGAACACGGGGAAAAAAAAGGGGGTGGGGGGTGTTTGGACCAGTTTACCCCCCCCCCCCCATGTCTAGTATTATTTGTTTGATTTTTACCAGAAGCACATTTGGCTCTATGTCATGAGCATTGAAGCCCTTCAGCCTCGGTGCCACGTACACTGTTAATCAGGGGAGTATGTGGCTTTTCTGCCATCCCCCGGCTCGAACCCGAGACCGGACATGCATCACAATTGTCACCTGACGTCAAACGCGCTATTAACTACGATGAAGCGCCGGATACACACACACACCACACACACACACACACACACACACACACACACACACACACTCACACATCACACACACACACAACTGTTGCTTTTTTACAATTGCAACTAATTATTTTATATTTTCTTTTTCCATTTATGTAGGCCACAGAACTGATGAACTATGGGTACCACTAACAAACAAGCTCTTTGAAGCTGGCACAGCTTACTGGTATTATGTATTTCCAACTGGGTACAGCGCTCACTGGGTTAGAATACGCTGTCAGTGTCAGACATCTAAAACTTGTAAACTGACTGCTTATTTCACCTATACATAGATCATACATAGATGAGAGCGATAATCGTATCAAAGTAAACACTGCTAATGACCAAGCGATTAGAAGGTGAAATGAGGTTCTCGAGATGTGGATCTTCTGAAAAATAGCTCACATTTCTTTGTTAGAGAGCATTCGAGTTTCACTACAGCTTTCGACAGCAATTTTTAGATCAGCATTTTGGTCCTTTCGTCCCCTTTTCTATTTTAAAATATAATTTACCCAATTTACCGTACCGATTGTTGGTGGTAACGATTTGCACTCCTAGACTATCAGCAGTATCACGGGTCAAGTAGGCGCTCTTGTCCTACCTCAAGTATTTAATCCAGCCATCAGGGTGTATTATCTCTTTGTCTGTCCACCAATTGTGATATTTGTCGCTGAATTCTCAAGTCTGTTACTATCCTAAATATTTAACTTCCGTGATCAAAAAAATATAAAGATGCTATGAACGCTTTTGTTTTCATGCCATTTATTTCTTCCTATGTCGTACAATGTAGATACATTAGAGGAACAGAGGGAGAGGTTTTCATCCCCATCACATACTCCATTTTATGTTGTATTTATCAGACATGAATGGTTTGTCATATTATGTTCGTCGCAAATTGCTAGCCTAACCTTTGTATGTGTGACGAGCCATGCGTGTGTTCAAGAAAATGCAGTTTATCTCTCAGAAAATGCAGATATTATGACTCCTCTGGCAACGGTCAGAAGCAGTGTCATCAATTCCATGCGATTTGAATATCGTAAATCAATCAAGTAACATAAAGCTTATTGATTGGCACTCATAGAAAGAAGTAAAAATATAGAAGAACACACTAGACAACATAACAATCGAAAGCTATAGTTACCGTGCCGGGAATTGAACCTGTCACCTCCAGACGGCGTGTGCATGGTAACTATAGCTTTCGATTTTTATGTTGTCTTCTGTGTTCTTTTATCTTTCTACTTCTTTCTATGAGTGCCGATCAGTACACTTTCTGTTACTTGGTTAATTCATAATATTTAACGGCCTTAAAGGTTCCCCCTCTGTTTATTTATTTGAATATCGTAACGACGATTGCCATGAAATTGTTGACTCAGTTATTCTGTTCAGGCTGGTTGATATGGAGGTGCAGCATAGAACTACCAGACATGGGAATTATTCTAAGATCACAAGACGTTTGATTCTGTTCAATACTGAACTAACGTGTCCAGTCTTATTACGTTGTAGGCTAGCTATATTGTGTAGGAGAGTGGAGCACCAATGAATCTGTCCTGGGTGTCTAAATGATTGTGTCACTAATCAACGTAGTCAGGACTATGCAGTTATAAAAGAGTCTTGCAACTTAAAATTGTACATAACTTTTTTTTTTTTTAATTCAGCTATTTAAACATTCACATTACACACCTGCAAATATTAATACAGCGAAGAAAATACTAAAGTTGCATTGTTCAGTGGTCAGTGTTGGCTTTGTTTCAATTCTATGACAAACGGTACATGTAAACGGTCCATCAGGGCCTCTTACTTTCTCTAGGGTTGTTCTAGTGGCTAAGGTTTCCATTCTGCGTCAAACGGTTCAGGCAATCTTTAAATTGTGCTCTCTAATTTACTTTCATGCATCATAACCGCATTCGACAGAGTGAGCGAAACCCATGACGGTATGCTACATGTTTACAGTGTCTCTTTCAGTGTCTGAAAGTTCTAACTGTCTCTTTCAGTGTCTGAAAGTTCTTACTGTCTCTTTCAGTGTCTGAAAGTTCTTACTGACTCTTTCAGTGTCTGAAAGTTCTTACTGTCTCTTTCAGTGTCTGAAAGTTCTGTCTCTTTTAGTGTCTGCAAGTTTTTACTGTCTCTTTCAGTGTCTGAAATTTGTAACTGTCTCTTTCATTGTCTGAAAGTTCTAATTGTCTCTTTCAATAATCTGCGTATTTCTGTCAAGTTTTTATTTTTTTTTTTAATTTTAAATATTGTCATGCTGTTACCCATTCTTTATTTAGTGTTTCACTCCAGACAGGGACAACAGGTTATCAGAATGTTCTTTTCTGTTCTTCTACCCTCCCAACAATCCCCAGATTTGACCGAGGGAACTATTACCTCCGAACCATCCCAGCGCCCCCAAATCTGACCGAGGCAGTTATTACATGTAACCCATCCCAGCGCCCCCAAATCTGACCGAGGCAGTTATTACATGTAACCCATCCCAGCGCCCCCAAATCTGACCGAGGCAGTTATTACATGTAACCCATCCCAGCGCCCCCAAATCTGACCGAGGCAGTTATTACATGTAACCCATCCCAGCGCCCCCAAATCTGAACGAGGCAGCTGTCACGTCTGAAACATCCTAGCGCCCCCCCCCCCCTTTTTTCCTCTTCATCGCCAGAGGGCGGTAACTCACTTTAGGAAACCTTGTTTCAGACTGCTCCTGATTGATTGAATGATTAGTGTAATTTGTGTCCCCTCTTATCACCCTAGTGCAATCTTATAACTCTTCCAATGTGGCCACATTAGGGAGGGGAGGAGGGTAAGGGGTACTCACAGCCTCCTAACAAGCTTGTCGTAGAGGGCAACTAATTAGAGCTGTTTCTTTCGAAATTGGAAATCATCTGCATGAGAAGCCCCAAACCAACAGTTTGTTTACCCCCCCCCCCTCCCCCCAACGCCCCCCCCCCCCCAAAAAAAAATCAGATCGGTAAAATGGATGCACAACCTCAAGTTCTGGAACAAGACCAAAGCCCAGAGGTGGGTGAACACCCTAAACTTTCCGCCGGAGTTTACAGCTAGTGAACGCTAAGAAGAAGAAGACGATATAATAATTTTAATTTAATTCTTGTTTTAACTTGCGATTTTTTTTTCGTGATTTTGATTGTTGTTACTGTAAAGAACAGTCTTCATTAACAAAGATAGCCCCATTTGCGCCTCACGTTCCCACAGAGATCTTACCAGGGGAGTCTCAACATAGGCACAAGCTCTCTGCCACTGTCAAGGATTGGAAAATGTTGAATGTTGAATTAGGAATCGACATCACAGCACTCAGGACACTCTCATAAGTGCTCAGTCCCCATCTTCAGCAGCAAACGAAGAGTTCCAATCCCGATGGTACCAGTAACCGTCTGATTATAAATTCGTCTCATCCTTCCGCTGAGTGTTCAACGTTGAAAGATTCCCTGGTAACTCCTCGCAGCGCCATTCTTCTGAGACCGTAATGGTCACTCCGCACTGTTCACTCGCTCCCGAAGCCAAAGTAAAGATCCCCTTTCACGCCTTTAGGCGCATCGCGCCAATGGGAAGAGCATCCATATTTTTACCTGACCAATCAGCATTAGGTGGGTAATGTGGTCAGCATTATGCAGGCCGTCTTTACTTCCCCAGACGTACATCCAGGTACCCATTTTAGGCTGGGTCGACCTCGCTTCCAATGGGCCCTTACAATATCTAACTTCGAAGGATTCGAAAACTAATCTCTCTCTTTCTTTCTCACTGTGTGTGTGTGTGTGTGTGTGCGCGCACGTGCTTGCATGCGTGTGTTGGCATTTTCTTCTTGCACTTCATGTTCTGCTCTTTATTACTCAGTGGGAGCATATAGCCTTAACCTACCCTTCTGATGTTTTACAAGTATCCCATCATTATTGTCCTGTTGTGCCATCACAGGTTACATAGGGTTCGCAATCTTTTCATCATTGGGTTCTATCCTGTGCCATATCCGTTAGGGCCTCTTCTTCCTCGTCTTCCTCCTCCATTTCTTCTTCTTCTTCTTCTTCTTCTTCTTCTTCTTCTTCTTCTTCTTCTTCTTCTTCTTCTTCTTCTTCTTCTTCTTCTTCTTCTTCTTCTTCTCCTTCTTCTTCTTCTTCTTCTTCTTCTTCTTCTTCTTCTCTTCTTCTTCTTCTTCTTCTTCTTCTTCTTCTTCTTCTTCTTCTTCTTCTCCTTGTTCTTCTTCTCCTTCTTCTTCTTCTTCTTCTTCTTCTTCTTCTTCTTCTTCTTCTTCTTCTCTTCTTCTTCTTCTTCTTCTTCTTCTTCTTCTTCTCTTCTTCTTCTTCTTCTTCTTCTTCTTCTTCTTCTTCTTCTTCTTCTTCTTCTTCTTCTTCTTCTTCTTCTTCTTCTTCTTCTTCTTCTCTTCTTCTTCTTCTTCTTCTTCTTCTTCTTCTTCTTCTTCTTCTTCTTCTTCTTCTTCTTCTTCTTCTTCTTCTTCTTCTTCTTCTTCTTCTTCTTCTTCTTCTTCTTCTTCTTCTTCTTCTTCTTCTTCTTCTTCTTCTTCTTCTTCTTCTTCTTCTTCTTCTGCTTCTTCTTCTTCTTCTCCTTTTTCTTCCTCTTTCCGGTAAGGGTTGGGATTTTTTCACGTGGACTTGGACTTCTAGTAATTCCCCTGGTCTTTGGGTTTTAAAATCGGACGCCCGTGTGCATTGTTGCGCACATAAAAAAAAAAAAAACATTCTTTGGCAGCCGGAAATCGAAAAGAGTAGACTAAAGGCGATGCTCGGGACAAATTTGGAGTCACAAATCTACCCAAAGTATTTTAGGATCCTCGCCCGTGCTTCAGGACCTCGGCGGTATGCTGAGCTTCTTCGGACTCAGATTTGAGTAAGAGGAAGAACGGAGCACTTATGGGTTACTACCCGTGTACCATGATATTGATCTGTTGCTCAAACCTCAAACCTTCTACTACCACCGCCATTTATTCCCCAATAAAGCAATGGCTCCCAACAAACTCACACTAAGTCGTTCTATCCATTGCTGTTTCATGCAGCTCGCTTATGTCCTCCCCATTTTTTAAACTTTATTCTCTAGTTCCATTCTCCGTGTGTTTGTGCGTGCTGTTGTTTCTATGCCCCTGTGATACTGTTCTCATGTTTTCTCAAAGTGTGTTTTATCCAACGCCAGGATCGTTTCTTTACCTTTTGACTCGCGGAATTTGCTTAGCTTGCTCCCAAAGCTCTACATTAGTGATTCTATCGTACCATTTAATTCCCTCTATTCATTGCAGGCATAAGTTAATGTATGTTTGTAGTTTATTAATAATTGTTTTAGTTGTCTTTATATTTTAGCTCCGCACAGCAGTACTTATCTGGCTTAAGAGCTTGCAAACAAATCGGCATTTGCATTTTTATTTAAATCATCTTGTTTAGCGTTCACTCCAAATTTATTTATTATTTTTGTATTAACTTGCTGTCGCATTTCGTGTATTAAAAAAAAAAAAAACACTTAGCACCCATTGTGTTTATTGTGTTCATGGCACTCATAACAATCGTGTATATTGTACTGTTCTTGTTATTGTTCCAGGTGGCGAGGAGAGCCAAGTCGAATAAATAAATATAATTAACGCATAGCCAAAAGAGGACGACGGTCCCTATAGCTTTTCTCATCAACATTTGTCGGAGGGTTTGTCTGGGGCATTTCTCCCTTCCTGGAGTTGTTTGTTTCCCATTTCAGTGACAGTTCGCCGCTTGTCTCCAAATTTGTCTAATATTTTGCCAACTCCCAACCCTTTTAAAATGTTTATACCAGCGTCACCACCCCCCCCCCTCCCCCACCAACGCCCATAAACTTATATAATCTCTTTATCTTTCTTCTATTCATCTCATTATGTAATAATTTTTATTAGTTTCTTCATGCCTTTGTTTACACATGTGTATAGAAGTTTACATTCAAATTATCATAATATACACCAGTAACCAACCTTTCTTTGCAGGTTTTAGCTAAACCATTTATCCATCTCTTTATTGGTCTTCCACTCACCTTCCTGCCAGATGTGTTGCTGTAAAAAAAAAAAGTCATATGCAGTTTGGTATTGCTGCATTCTTACTATGTTGCTGAACAACTTCATTCTTTCTCTCTTGATATAATTCAGATATAAAAATACGCTAGCGCATTCTCCTAATTCTTCAACAAGATGCAACAATTATTGACAACGAGAGAGAGAGAGAGATAAACAGAACATTAATAATGAGAATCATCGAATGTTGCATAAATTAAACCGTCCTGAAACTTGGACAATAAACAGTCAACCAACACATCTAAAGGAGTCTGCAAATTTGGATATGCAGAAAAATAGGTCATAGTTCATGGAAATAAAAACAATCGACTACAGAGGTCCTGATGAGACTGCGGATGAAAAGATAGTGCATACATTTATTTTTTAAAAGAACGATAGCTCAGATATATCGGCCACATTGAAAAACATAACACTCTTTTGAAAAACATCCTTGAAGGAAAAGTCAAAGGCAAGCGAGTCAAGGGTAATCGGAGGCCCGGCGCCCCCCCCCCCCCTCACAATAATTTTGTAAGCTGGCTAAGATGCATGTTTAGAAACTATGTTTTAAAACATGTGTTAATATATTTTATATTATTTTAATAATATTGCCATATTTGCTTGCAATTTATCAACCTTAATACTTGAAATAATATTAAATATGTAAGCAATGACTTTGAAAGAAAAGGTCTATACACGGTTATAAGATGTCTCTTAGTCTTATTAAGTTGAGAAGCCCCCCCCCCCCCCCCTTTTCCCCATTTTCGTATTGGCGATGCGCCTGAGGCCCGAATATCGACAGTTCAAACCTGCATTGAAGCCGATTTTATTTTATTCATGACTTTGTCTCGCAGGCCGACACAGTCTAAAACGGGTGCCAGATAATTTCCTAGAAAGTAAAAGACGTCGGTGTGCTGTTTTTCATTTAACCCGCCAAGAGTATATAATCTAATTTAAAAAAAAAAAAAAAAACACAGTTTCACGTCATATCCCGATGAGTTATTGACATGCTAATGGCCTTGAATGTTTACGCACTGTGCTAGGTGTAGCGAGAAAAGATCCACTTAGAAACGATGGTAGCAGAAGGAGTTTCGGCACATAACTAACTAGCTGTATCCAGCCACGCGTTGCTGTGGCCCATAAAGGTGAAATGGAAAAGAAAGAAAATAGCTCTCAGCTAACAGTATCTGTCATATCCCCCCCCCCCTCACCTTCCTCTCCCCTCGACGCAGTCATATCTTCCCTCTCCGAAAGATTGAAAAATTATCTCTGGCGAAATTATTAAATTAGAAATAGTTAAGAAATGAGAACTTTAAAATAGTGTTTTAAGCTCTCTCAGCTAACAGTGTCTGGCATAAACATCCCCACCCCCCTTTTCCCCCAATCATATCTCCATCTAAGAAGGATTGAAAAATCATAAGCTAGCGAAATTACTAAAAATGAAATAGTTAAGAAATTAGAACTTTAAAATAATGTTTTAAGCTCTCTCAGTTAACAGTCTCTGGCATCAACTCCCCCACCCCCCCCCCCCCCCCCCCCGCCACATCGCCAATCATATCATCCTCTCCGAAGGATGGGAAAGTCATCATCTGATGAAATATTGTAACTAAATTGAGCTTGGCATCCGTGTCCACCCAGACTAAAATAGGTAGCATTAATTTGTACAGAGAAGTAAATGTGGCCAGTGTAACAGCTACCACATCGCTCATCCAGTACCAGAACTACTGCTACCACTACAACCACCACAACAACAACAACAAAAACTGTCACTACAATCTGTGTAGGTCTGTGTAGCCAGAGGAGTTAGCGACGCAGGCTGTTGCCACGGACTGTTTAGTTTAATTTTGCCCCCGACATAGATTTTAAAAAACTTCATCACCTAACCAGTGATGGAACCCACAGTAAAAAGTACACTATTCTCACAAATAGCGGAGAAAAAAAACTGTTAACTGACCTTGGCATACGTGTACACCCAAACTGTAAGCCGTCTTAGTTAACAGTTTCTGTCATCACCGAAAAGTTTTTGATCGAGAAGCGTCTTTGGATGTCTTTGGGCGAAAGGCGCAGATATCGCAGATATCGCAGCCTAGCTGTAAACCACAACACTACGTGGCAACCAATCTGTTAAGGGAAAAAGAACAATGATCACCTAGCGGAGAATCGAACAGCAGTCACCCGCGTGAAGGATGGAATACTTACAATTATACTACCGAAGACTGAAAAGGTTAGGTCAGATATCGCAGCCTAGCTGTAAACCACAATACAAGGTGTCAACGGCCCTCTCGAGGGCGAAGATTACCCGCGACATGACCATTAAGCATCACGTCACCGCTATCGCAAGCTAGCTGTTAACCCAAGATCTGAAGAGAAAAAAAAGGCGTAGATATCGCAGAATAGCCATAAACCACAACACAACGTACCAGCCGCCCAGTTAAGGGCCCAAAAAATTGTTTTATATATACGGGAATCGAACGCGGGTCATCTGCATGACAGGCAGATCATTTACAACTACACTACCAAAGTCTCAAGTAGTCGTTGGAAATAAAATTATATAATACAGCTCAGGAGTCAAAAATGGGCAATCAACTAAAAACAAATCCGGGCCGGCAACGAAACCAATAATGATTTGACCGTTTCTGGAGCTACGTCGTTCGTTGTTTGTGCGATTTTCTGACAAAAAAACCACGCTCTGAGTCAAAGGCAATGCTGTGTGAAAATTTGAAAGCAATTGGTTCAGTAGTTTCCGAGTCTATTGTTAACAAACTCGGAAAATTAACATTTTTATTAATATATATACTGGACTTTATAGGCAGGCAACAGATCAAGTGGTTTGGCCATCTGACAAGACTGGCATCAGACAGGGTACTACAGAGAATAATGTTATACAGATACAACAGTAACAGACCCAGAGGTCGACCACGCAAATATGTACCGCAGACATATCAGAGACACTGAAAATTACTTTATACGAAGCGAACAGAAGAGCCTGTTCTTGAGAGCTTTTCTAGTCCAGATGCCGCGAGGCATTCCATGTGTGGAGAAAAGAAGAAGAAAGGACCTTTCACTTTAATAATTTATTTAGAAGCTGCATGTTTAGGGTTTCTGTGACTACTGTTGCCAACACCCAGGTCAGTCAGAGTAACAACTTTTTTTGTTTTTTCTCTGTCATTGTATGCTCTTTATTGGTAAACATTTTTGTAAGGGATAGGTGGGAGCTGAATTTTAAGAAGAAGAAAATAAAAAAAGTAAAAGAAAAAGAAAAAACAAGCTCGGTGGAAACGTTTGCTTGCGTGTATCAAAATAAACTTATGTACACATCCTGTAATATTTCACTTTTTCATTAAATCCTGTGCCACCAATCACATCATTTGCTTTCTGCTTGACCCATTCATGATATCTTAAATTTAAAATAAGATTAAAAACTAACAACAAATGTATTTAGAAAAAGGAACTGAAAGAAAAGCACATCGCAAGACATTCGATGATTACGAGGCTCATTTCTTGATGAACAAATGTGACTACCATTTTATTTATTTAAGAAGCTAAATTAAATTTTACAAAAAATGTATTATAAGCGGTGACCTTATCAAGAAAGTAACCAGCAATGACAGAACGAATGTATCGACTAGACAATATTTATTATTACACATAGAATTGCGGTTGCCTTTTACTTCTCAGCCGATAAAACTACGTAAACAAAACTACAGAGAAGTAAAACGCAACTCCAATCATTTCTGTTTTGTTGTGCGATTACGTTTTCAACGTTGTTGAATTTTTGTTTTGTTGTTGCTTTGTTTATTATTATTTGTAAAAAAAAAAAGTTGTATCGTGTTCTTATGAAGGCTTTTTAGCCGCGATGCTCATTCTCTCGACTATTCTTATAAAGTCTATCGCTTCTACTTTCCCTTGCCGTTTTTATTTAGTCTGATAAACTTACTGCAGCTCAACGACATTTCATGCAGCTAATTATGTTTATGTTTATTCAACGGATCAACAACATGGCACTCGGGTTTAACCCCTAAGTGCTCCGTTCTTCTAGCTCAAGCCTGAGTCTGAACAATCTCATTACAGTGCATGAACTCTGGGGTACCGGCGAGGGTCCTGAAGTACTTTTTGGGTAGATTTTAACTTCAAATTTTGAACGGGAAGCACCGTTAGGCTAATCTTTTCTATTTCCAACTGCCAAGAGATTTTTTTTTTTACGTGCGCAACAATACACACAGGCGTCCGATCTTACCACCCAGAGACCAGGGGAAATTACTAGAAGTCCACTTGAACAAATCCCAGCCTTCCCCGGAGCTTGAACCCGGGACCTGCAGCACTCAAGGTGGATACCATGCCTCGAGACCATGAGGCTCCCATTTAGCTTTTTATTATTATATAAACCATGGAAGCATTGACATAAGAAAATGATTAACATAAAATAGGGTGAATTCAGGAGAGTTGAGGAATTATGAGGAATGTCAAGACAACCGCTAGCAAAAACAGTTATAAAACAGAGATGATGGCATTATATTTGACACATTATGAGGAGAGACGAACAAAGATCCACCAAACAGGCACTGAAATGAGAAATAGAGGAACTGAGAAAACGATAACGTCCGAGAATAACCCTAAGGCTTTTTCAGGACCCGAACCCAGGAGCTTCCAATTCGCAGCCGAACGTCTGGCCGCTACACCAGGGTGGCGCCCGTCTCACAATAGACGCGCAGGAAATCGGGAAGTTTGACACCTTGAACACCTTTACCGTCTTCACGCTCCCCCTCCCCAAATTGGCGAGGCGCACTCAAGATGCACTACCATCCCCCAGTTCAAACGCGCCGAGTGCGAGACCTATATTTCTTTTAGACCCGTTGGCACTCAAAAATAAAACCGTTATCTGCACAGTGAGTGGCGACAGTCCTAGCAATGCTGCCATAAACTTCAGTTTCAAGGATCCCCTCTGCCTACACCGCGACAGTGGTAAATTCCGGCAGTAATGATAGTTTATATAATCGGCACTATATAAATGACGCAGTCAACATTTCGCTGGTGGCCTTACTTCTTCAGACATTACATGGTACCCATTTAAGGCTAGGCTGACCTTGGAGCTCAGGTCAATTTTGCACACACACAAAATCTGAAATAGGAAAGCTATATCATGTAAATTTAAACCAAGAAGTTTTCGGTTAATTTCTCAGTACTGTTTATTGTTAATTTAAAGATTATATTCATCGCACACAAGACATGACCATAAGTGCTCCGATCTCCTTCTGAGCATGTCTTCAAGTGTTTTTCTGCTAACAACTGCCATTCTGTTCTGGCTGATGTAACGACAGGTGGCTACCGCAAGATTTTTCTGTCTCCTGGCTCCAACTGGTTCCCCCAGGCAGGTCTGTCTGTATATAAATAGAGAAGGTCGTGACCCAGGATGCTTGAAGTCCTTACGTCCTTTTCAGGACGTAATTTTTTTTTATTTGAAGCCCCACTCTGGCTTTTGCTAGGGGCCGCAATATAGGCAGGCCATAAAAATGGCCAAATGTCTGAACGCGGTTTCTGGGACCTCTCCACGGTGATCCTCATCCACAAGGTGGCAAGTTGTGTCATCGGGTGTTTATCGCTTGTGTGATGTCCTAGTGGGGTAGAAAGTCACTCACACTCACTCACCCAGGATGTGCAGTCTATTCAACGAAATATCATTTTCCACGAAACTAAAAAGCCTCACATCGTTTTAGTCTCATATGGCATTGGTGATGTCTCACCCGTCCACATGTGGCCTATTCTTGATAACCCACTGCCAGCCAGGGTGTCTGCTCTCTCATTGCCTTTCACATCAGCAAGCCCTGACACACACACACACTCACACACGCACACGCACGCACGCACGCAAACACACACACACACACACACACACACACACGCACACACACACACACACACAACAATGAAGGTGATTGTGCGAAACGCTGCGTGCTGTATCTGGGGTACTGAAAGAGAGAGATTAAAGTCGAACACCGGGCGTTACGTAAAGTACGAATAAGCCGGCACTAATCGATCAGTGAGTGAATGCTGAAGCCATACAAACATCATAATGTAAACAGCGGTATTTTAGTCTCACTGATGAAATTTCAGATGTCCCCGTTTTAAACAGATATCAGCTTACATATGATTCTTGGGACTTTGATAAGCAAAATAAGTTCACATAACCAGAAATTTTAGAATAGTAGAATACAACCGACGCAACGGCCAAAGACAGCGGTACCGGCACAGTACACTGAACTGACCTGTGGTAAAAATAAATAATAAATTAAATATTGTATTTTTAAAATTAGTGAAAATAGCTTTTAAATTTAAAAGCTTAAACTTAAGGACGTATTTATTAAAATTTCATCATTCATGCAACTTCGGTCTATGCTAGAAGTTAGAATACATGGCTCTCCTGTCAAATTCGGACGAAGAATAAAAAGCCTTGGACGACTTAGAGTTCTCTCCCTTGGCTGCACTGCAAACAGTGATCGGAAAAGCCAACGAAACAAACGACACACTTACATATCATCATACGGTTGCATGTAGGGCTGCGTACGGTTGCGTGAGGCATCGTGAAGGGATGTGTGGTCATCATATGGTTGCGTGCAGGGCTGCGTACAGTTGCGTGAGGCATCGTGAATGGTTGTGTAGTCATCATGCGGTTGTTGGGTTAGAGTTAGGGGTAGGGTTAGGGCTAGGGTTAGATGTGAAAATTTTGACGTAGGGTTTCGAAAAACTGGCCGACAATCTGATGTTTGTGGGCGTGGCGCCACTGAAATTCTGCTAAATATGACGCCAATAGTGTGCGGCTGGTGCCCAATCGTTGGCGAATTGTGCGTTTGAGCAGCATCCAGAGGCCCTCAATTGTTTTTGTGTGTATGTGACTGTGTACGGCGTCGACCAAGTTGGTCTGGTGGACTACTACCTCGTGCAGATAGATGCCATGCCGTAAGTTTGCCACGTTGCTGTAGCCTCGCCAAGCGTCAGTCACGATAGTCGTTCCCGGCAACTAAGTCGTGTGTCGGAAGACCAATGTTAGTTATGTGAGTGCGTCTAACTGCCATGTTGCTTTTGTCGTTTGTTTCGTTGGCTTTTCCGATCACTGTTTGCAGTGCGGCCAAGGGAGAGAACTCTGACTAAGTCGTCCAAGGCGTTTTATTCTTTGTCCGGATTTGACAGGAGTACCGAAGACATCAAGAAGATCAAATTAATCATTATATTAAAATAATAACATAACCCTTAATAATTAATTAACTATTTTTATAAATGTCTCTTCTCTGCTCTTCCGGACCTGACCTAACAGTAATATAATTATTAGTAATATTTATTAAATTTTTAGTGGGTTAATTTACTGTACATATTAAATAATAGTATCTAATAACACTTTAGGCACTCTTCCAAACAACGGCCCCTTATTATTGACTGTCCAAAACATTCCTTTCAGAGCCTCAAGGGGTTACAAAGAGGTCAAGGGGTTATAAAGAGGTTATACAAAATATGGAAGAGTGCCACACTTTATTTTGATTAAAATGTTAGGAGCATTATGTACTATTCAATTACTTCAGTACTATATTATTAGTAATTTGACTTAAATTCTTCCTATTGTAAAGTCTGTAGGGTGTAGAGTGACAGGAAAACTGGTCAGGGGCGGTGGAACCTGGGAGCTCTTGCCCCTCTAGCCTCTTCTCATAAAAGTTTTATGGGGGGGAACAGTCCCAGCAGATTTAGTATCAAAGGACCAAGGGGTGGCAATGCAATTTTGAAATGTCACAAGCATAATACACTCACCATGCAACATAAACATTATAATCAAAGTGACCTGAGTCTGTATAGAAATAATATTAGAATACTGCTACAACAAATAATTGGGTTAGTAGTTCAATATTAGAAATAAACAGACAAACATGTTTAGATAAATTAGTAAAATGAAACGATAATTTGTCCATCATCACACTCAAGGGAAACTTTATAAAATATATCAAGAACACTTGTAGGAACAGTAAGAGTTATGCTTGTGTGGCTAATGTCTCTACATGGTGTCCCATAAGTTTCTATGTTTAGGGGGAAATTTTTTTAAAATGTAAACTATTTTTTATTTATATCAGAACACTTAAAAGAACAGCTGGAGTTCTACTTGAAATGGTGTTTATGGTATATTTATTTTTATGGTGTATGGAAGACTATAGGGAGTCACCGTGGCAAAGCGGCTAGATGCTCGTGTGCGGATCGGAAGGTCGTGGGTTTGCTCCTTGGCGGAGCTGGACTTTTTTAAAAAATGACCTTGACTCTCAGGTCGACCCAGCCTTAAGTGGGTACTAAATGCAGTCCAGGGAAATAAAGGCGGCCGGCCTGATGCTCACCACATCACCCATCTTGTGGCGATGATTGGTGTATAAAAACATAGGTCTAGCCCAATATATACCCTATACATACGCCTAGAGGCTTGGAAAAGGGATCTTTACTTTACTTTACTATGGAAGACTAGAACATCCTGGATATGCCCCAACGCTGCAGTCCATTATCCCCCATAGTGTCAGTATAATTCTTCTTCTTCTTTTGTTGTCTCAGTAATACCAAGTTGAAGCCCAGCGTCATGGTTGTTTGTATTTGTCTTGCACTTCTGTGATGGATTTATTCAACTTTTTGCATCAGTATAATTGATTGTTATAAAAATAGATGAATTTTGTTGTTTCAGTGATCCAGAGAGCTGCGCTGTTGATATTTCTCCATTCAATTCCATCCTGTACAATCTTTTGGATATCTTGTATGCTATTCTTTGTTAACTGTTTGGTTATATGGGTTTTCAGATGTTGTGCTACAGTATTGGGTTATGTTTTTGTTACATAAAGGTTTGATATGAAAACAACTTACAGTTTTATCCTACTTTTCCTCAAGACCTACATTTTCAGCTTTAAGAAGGGTGGTCAGAAAATGTAAATATATAATGCTTATCTAATACTGTTCAGCCATTGTGTGATTATGTCAGGTGACATTTTTATCTTTTGCTGTGTTTCTGCTTACTGTGAAGGCTTGTCACTGTAACACACTGTTTTTTTTTTCAAAGTGTTCCTGTGATGCAGACCTTCTGTCAATTATTTATTCATTCATTTATTCATTCCTTCCTTCCTTCCCTCCTTCCTTCCTTCCTTCCTTCATTCATTCATTCATTTATTCTTTGTCTTATTATTCCATATATGTCACAAAAAGTCTCACAATCGATTTCTCCATTCCATTCTGGCATGTGCAATCACCTCAATATCATGCATGGACTCCATTTCACAACCTTTGATCAATGTTTGTCTTATGATTTCTCTTAGACATCCTAATTTCCTCATCCTCTGTGCATTTGTTTAAAACCTTTTGTACTTTTAATTCTTCCTGTTATTTAGAACAGTTGGAACAGTGACTACACAATATACTTTATTGCAAAGCTCCACACAGTTTAAAGACAAGGGTTATTAACCATTTCTATCTCAAGCATTTGTTACATTTACCTGTTATATCCCAGTTTAAAATCAATAAATGCTTGTATCCAAAAGACTCCAACAGACACACTATTTGACATCAGTAGTTAAACTAGTATTTCAAATACTCATAGTTTTCATATTTCTTCTTCTTCTTCTTCTTCTCTTCCACTTTGTACCTCATCGAAGTGTCGGGGGGAGATGTAATGTTCGTTGATGAGCTCTGTCAAGAGCACTATTAAGGCTGATGTTCATTTCTGTAAGGCTGTTCTTAATGCCATCACTCCATATTTTCCGAAGTCTTCCTCTCGCTCTATACCCGTTGTAACGTTTTAGTGTGGTTCGCTGTGGCAGATAGTACCAGGGCATTCTTGTTAGGTGTCCAAACCACTTCATTTGTTGTTCTTTAATGACCTGTAAGACTGGCCTGGCTTTATTCCTAGCATTCATCTGATTTCATGATTTCGTATTCTGTCTTTCCTTGAAACTCCTGCAGCTCTTCTAGGGCATTTCATCTCGGTTGTCACAATTTTACATTCATTGGAGGATGTAAGTGTCCACGTTTGGCATTGATAGCATAGTGTTGGTCAAAAAATAGTTCTGATAAGATTCACTTTAGTACTCCGAGGTATCTGCTTGTGTGTCAACAGGGGAGATAGTTGCCCCATTGCTTGATTAGCTTTGGCACATGTGGAGCTAATTTCTCTGTCCAGTTTTCCGTCGGATGTGAAAATTGCTCCCAAATACTTCAATTCCTCTCATATGACTGTCTATTATAAAAGACAGGAACATTATATTGTCTTTAGATAGAGAATGACCAAAGTACTACTTGCTGTGATTGTAGCAGAATCACAAGGCATGCTGAGAGAGGTGGGGGGAAAGCATATTCCATACAGTTGCAAACATTGTTTCAGATGTTCACTGGTAGTTACCGTCCATTTTCTCCAGGGTATTAAGGTAAATGAACAGACAGGCAGATTGGTTGGTTCTATAGGCAGATTGGTTGGTGCTCTACCATTGAGTGTTAAAAAGCTAAATGTAGTCAAGCCCTTTTGGAGCCATTGGACAATGTTGAAGCACAAGTAGATCATTACATTTTGGAGAGAACAGTGCAGTGGGGAAATGACCAGGGGATCTGATCTACACTCGGCAGAAAGACAAGATGGACATATAATCAAACTACTGCTGGTACTGAGTAGCAGCTGGCCGAGCGATTACAACATCAGGCTCGCATGAGGGAGTCCTGAGTTTGACCAACAGTAATGTGATAGCGTTTTTCTGCCTTCTTCTTCTTTAGCATTCCAAGCCCTTGAGGTTCATTACTGCAGATATCACCTGCCTCCACTCATCTCTCTGGTTGGCCTTCTCTTTCCATTTAGTGACACCAAGTGTTTGCAGGTTGTTCTGTCAAGGGGGGGAAAAAATGAAACATCCTAACCTGCTCAGTCTGTGGTGACAGCACTAGCCAGGGGACCCTAAATCCTCTGGCTTAAGGCCCCCTCCCTGTTTACACCGCCTAAAAAGTGGTAAAACAGACAGTTACTACCATCATGTTGAACTGTCAGAATCTGAACTCTTTACTGGCTGCTGAAGATGAGAGTGGAGCTCTATGGAATATGCTGAGTGCTGTCATTTCAGTTCTTGACTCAAACTAACTCTGGAATAACCAATTAGTGTATGGTGAACTGCCTGGTATTGAAGGAGTAAATCATCTTGTGGTAAATATTCTCTGTTCACAGATTTAAAAAGGATAGAAATGGGTGTTGAAGAGGATCTGCAGTCGATTCTGCAAATGCAAGTGGTTCCTATTAAAGAGGGGATTGATGTTCAAAGTGATTCTCAGTCACAGCGTGAGTACCTCTATTTTTTAGGGAAAAGGGGGGGGGGGGATCACCTTCTGTTTTAGGTTGCTGTGCTAACCTGATGATTCTTCTTCTTCTTCAGCATTCCAAGCCCTTGAGGTTCATTGCTGCAGTATCACCTGCCTCCATTCATTTCTCTGGTTGACTTTCCCTTTCCAGTTGATGACACCAAGTGTTTGCAGGTCTTTCTGGACATTATCACTTCGTCTTCTTGATCTGCTGCCTCGTGGTCTGAGACCACTGAGCTCCCTTGTATACACAGTTTTTACCTCTCTGTCGTAGCCTGGTGAATATGTGATAAAATTTGCATCGAGGTTGATTAAAAATAAAAGTAGATCCTGTCTCCCATGTTTGTCCATCACTTACTGTTTTCTCTCTAAGGGGTCACTGTGGCAAAGTTGTCGGGCTGCTTGCTACACGCTGTGAAGGTCACCATTGCAGTTTTTTTTTTTACACATAACTCCGAGAATAATCGCTGGAGCTATGGAGTTTATGCTTTATATGGTACTCTCTGTGGAGAGAGACCAAACCATTGGATAACTCTGTGCTGTGAAGTCAGTTATTGTTATCTGCTCACTCTTTTCACTGTCTGCCTCCTGCTTTACTACCTTCAGCATTTCCCTCTCGTGTGTGTTTTAAAAAAAAGAGTGTATTATACATAATTTTCTAGAGGGGTTCCAGGACCCTGGGGAAGAAAGGGGCTGGTGGAAGGGGTGGGCGTGTCAGGGAGTAGACTCACTATACCTCTGAACAAGCATATCATCAAAACAGATTAGTGAGGGTGTTTTGCATTTAGACGTGTCGGATCACAGTACAGATTGCACAGCCTAGCTGTAACCCACAGCATAATGTGCCAACCACTCTTTCAAGGGTGAACAAAGAAAAAGTGTACGTAATATGTTTGTTATGTAAAATATTTGATATGCCAATTTGTCTCCCATATTTAATACGTAATCCTGCCTCCCCCAGAAGCCACAAAACCGACATTTCTGGGTGTGTCTAATTCCCAGTGCATGTCACTTTTCAGACTTTTCTGCAGTGATGTGTTTACGAGAAGCATAGTCATTGCTATTGAAGCTGTTATCCTCTGTTGATGAAGGTTCTCTGCAGTTAGAACTTGTGGACATCCAGAGTCCCAGTGCACTGAATAAAGATTTTTAGGAAAGTGGTACAGTTAGGTTTTGGTCCAAAGGGATTCAACAGGAGCAGTTTCCTAATGCTAGAAAAGTTGCTGTATTCATACTCACTATGTTTGGTTCAACTTTCACTTGTAAATTTAGCTTTTTACATGTGAATGTCATCAAGACAAACAGTCGGAGCTCATTGGGCAGTGATAGACTGCAGAATTGTATGAGAATTGCTCTGACTTTACACCAGCCAATTTGTAGAAAATTAGCTCTGAAAATGGAAATGCAACCTTTCTTATAAATTACATTTTGCATCATTATAACTTTCCGTTTCTTCTGCACAAAGCCATACAACGAACTGTGGACAGTTATTTTTTATTAATAAGATCATGACAGTTGGATTGACAATGCTAACGTTTAGTTGTAATTCCAATAGCAAGTTGGAAAATATGTGTATTTCAGTTAAAAATGAGAATTAACTAATCATTACAAAAGATTGTACTACGCTTTACATTATAATGGTTTACAACACTGTTTCATTTATATCACAATAGGCTATGTCCTAGGTTTAACAAATGAATAGTTTATTAAAGCTATGCATTGAAAATGTTGTTAATTCTATTGTGTTAATAATCTTTCCACACTTAGGCTCGGGTCACTGGCCCGCGACAATCCTTTTTTTCAGCATTTTGGCCCGCGAGTAAACTTAAGTTAAATAGCCCTGCAAAGTATGAACAAAATCATGCACAAGAGTTAGATTCATCTTTTATTTATAACTTTTCTTAACTACAGAGTTTGTTCCAAAAACGAAAGTCAGCATGTGTTATATATGTGGAACTGTGTTGTTCGACGAGAAGGGCCAAGTGTTGCTGATTCAGGAAGCCAAGAAATCTTGCCTGGGTACTTGGTACCTCCCTGCAGGAAGGCTGGAACCAGGGGAGACAATTATTGTAAGTCGCGGTGGATTTTTTATGTGTGAGATGTTAGTTTTCTTAATATGATTGGAGAAAATAAATTATCTGAAACATAGAGAACAGCTCAGATAGTTACTAATGAGCTACAGACATTCATCAATTAGTGCCTGCACAAAATAGAGACAGTTCTATGGTGTGACAAAATCACTTTTTTTAAAGCTTTGGGGAGAAATTAACAAGTTCCAGTGAATCAGGAGGTGAGGAAACGATACTGGCTCTGGATAAGATACATATTAATATCTGATAACACTATAATTTATTTGCACTGGAACCCACTGGGTCAGAGGAATAAAGGCAGGCTCTCCAAAAAATATTGAAAAAGGAACTAGAGAGGGAAATTAAAACGATGAGGAGGATGTGAGTTGCCTATGATAAAAAAAGCTAGGATGAGTTTGTGCAGGTTTGTTACAGGCCTAAAAAGGGGGATAGGGGATAAAGGGTAAAAGAAGAAGAGGAGTTCGGCTCTGGACTGAAAACAAACTAATAAAGGGTTGTCAGAATATTTTCCCCCTTACTTTTCTTTAATATAATTGAACTTGAAAGGTAAAGAACTCTTTCATTCTCAGAAAGTTGTACAGGCTGTGTCCAAGACATGAAGAACTGTAATGAAAAATAAAAATGAGTTACATTTAAGGTTGCTAAAACACAACAAACTGGCCACCATGGAGGCTATATTTCTTTAGCATGTTCAGACCAAATGTAAAAATTAGGAGAATTTATTGCACCAAACCGCCATAGTGTTGGGAATGTATGAGTTAAGTTAAGTAAAGTGAGGATTAACCATTCAGCCGATGGTGAGTTGTTCAGTACAGCACGGGTTAATACTCAGCATGTTAAACTGTTGTATGAGTTTTGACTTCTTATCTTTTCAGGAAGGGGCAAAGCGAGAGGTAAGGGAGGAAGCAGGCCTTGAGTGTGATTTGACAACACTGCTGTGCATTGAAATAAATAGTTATAAGTGGATGCGGTTTACATTCCTTGGCAAGATCACAGGTAGGATGTGCGTTGCATGTGAAAAGATTTGTATGAGTTAATGAACAGGTGTCTGGTGGTCTAAAAGCTGCCTTGATCAGTCTGTTTTTAGCTTGTCGTCCTAATTGTGGCCAAGGTCACATGACTTTAGCAGTATTTTTCCTGACTGTTAAGTTTGGACTGTCATGCTGATGATGATGATGGCATGTGTTGACTCAGCATTGATGCGTTGCTTGAAGTAGAGTGTCTACAGTTATGGCACCTGCCTCTAAATGTTTAATTTTGAATTAAAAAACTACATCACACTACTCAGGACACTCCCATAAATGCTGCCACCCCCAACTTCAGCAGCAAACAAAAAGTTCCGATGGCATCAGTAACTGCCTGATTTTTTTATCCATTTCGCCTTTCCTCTGAGTGTTCAGCATCGGCCAGATCCCCTGGCAACTCCTCACAACGTCATTCTCCTCAGACCTTAATAGTTTATTTGTGCCTGCGCTCTGTTCACTTGCTTCCAAAGGGCTGCCATAAAATCTGGCTTGTCATACATCAATTTGTCACCAAGTGGTGCAGAACTGGCCAGACTTTCTGCTTGCTTGTTTCCCAACACACTGGCATGACCTGAAGTAAATATCCAAAGGACGCTAATTGCCTGAGATTCTGCAGCACAATCTGGCCAATCCCTGCCTCTAAAAAGGTCTAGTGGTGAAAACAGGGATGACTGCAGTCAAATACCAAGAAATCAATCCACTGGACTGTGACTGAGAAACTTAAAGAAGTGGGGAAGGGAAACAACATACAACACACAAGAAAAATAGGATGTTTCAGCTGGAACCTTCCTCGACAAAAACCTCTTTGCCTCTTGTGTTCTTTAGTAAGTAAAAAGTAAAAGTAAAGGATCCTTTTGCATGCTTTCAGACATTTTGGGCATATAGGGCTAGACCTATATTTTATAGACCAATTGGCACTTGGTGGGAGATGTGGTCAGCGTTACACCGGCCGCCTTTACTTCCTAGAACTACACCTGGCACCCACTCAAGGCTGAGTTGACCTGACAGGCGAGGTCGTTTTTAGAGGACCCGAACCCACAGCCTTCTGATCCGCAGGCAAGCTTCCAGCTTGTTCTTGGGTAGATTAATCAAAAGGTTTAGGTTTATATCCAGCGGAGAGAATGGCAGATAACATAGAGACTGTTCATACAGAAAGTTGAATGGTAGTAGACCAAACAGATGGTGGGGAAATAATGTACAGACAGGCCTACAAACACCTGGAGTCACCAACTGGAAAGAGAAGGCCAACCATAGAGATGAGTGGAGGAGGGTGATGTCTGCAGCAATGAACCTCAAGTGCTCAGAATGCTGAAGAAGAAGTAGAAACCATACATTGCTTTTTTATTGAATTTTTCTGAAGAAAAATAATCTGTTAAAATCTAGATAAGATTTCAAATGTTATTTTTTTCCCACAAGAACCTAGACATACTGCACATTAATGCCAAATTGATCTTTTTAGACAATATCCAAATATACGATGTCCAGTTTGAACATTGTTAATTATTTTTGTTGTTGTTGAGAAAAGCAAAGTCTATGTGCGCACTTCACACTACACAATCTGTTGGCAGTGAAAAATTGGGAAGAGTGAACTATATGAATCACTGTCAAGAAAAAGTCATGGTTGTTAGAAAATCTTTCATTTTAATAGTTTGTTTTGAAGACTGAAACAAGCTTGTTTCTTAAAATGCTATTGTTCTAAAAATGCTGCTAAGTTCTGGAAATTTCTTGTTGTCAAGTTGGATGGATGGAGGCACAAATATCATGGCATAGAAATAGACAAAGCACCACCAAAATACTTTGGACATGAAAACAGTCGGAATAACTACATAAAAGATAGTAAAATATCACAACATCCAAGAGTAGAAGAGGAAAGAGTATGACTTCTTACATTTCACTGACTCTAAACTCTGGTGGAAAGTCCTGGTTGTTCATCCATTTTTTGAACGTGGCCTTGCTCCAGGGCTTGATTGTTCTGTGCACACCAGTTTTACAGAACTGGCTTATGTATGTGACTTTTTACATTTCACTGACTCTAAACCCTGGTGGAAAGTCCTGGTTGTTCATCCATTTTTGAACGTGGCCTTGCTCCAGGGCTTGATTGTTCTGGGCACAACAGTTTTACAGAACTGGCTTGTGTATGTGCAGTCTGTTTGTTCCTTGCCTTTCATGCAGATGTACTGCAACTTCGAAGGAAACATCTATGTTTCATCAGGTCTAGGGGACCTGTTTAAAGGATGACTGCCAAGAGGTGTAGATATCTCTTGACCAGTGCGAGTCCTGGCCCTTGTGTCCCACCATGTGTGATTCAGAACCTGTTCATTTTGAGTTGTGACAGAGTGAACAATATTTATAACATAAGTAATCTTATCTTGTGTATGAAAGCACATTTTGAATAATATGTTTTATGTGAATCTGCAACCATGACCAAGTTAAAAGGGGTGGGGCCAGACAAGAGCACTATGCAGGAAGCCAGAGAAGAATATGAAACCAACACAGAATTGGTGTAGTCATCTGTTAGATGCTGCAAGATTTACTGAGGACAGGATTCGAGTACTTATGGCTTAATTGATTGGATGTTGGGTGAGGATAATATGTTGACTAATTAACTAACATAGTGTATTATGTGTGGGATTTATTTCACACAGGTGGAAGACTAAAGACAGTAGATGAGAAAGATAATGAATCTTTACAAGCAAAGTTTTTCAGTAAAGAAGATCTGCAACAATCTCAGTCCTCTCTCAGGTATGTCCATAGTTGTTTTAGTTTTACAGTAAACTTGGAAAGGGACCTGATTTATGAATGCAAATAAAATGCTAGGCCTTTATCTATACTTCTTCTTTGACATTCTAGGCCCCTTGGGATTCATTCCTTCATATATCAGGCCCCTCCATTTATCTGTCTTATTGGCCGTCTCTTTCTAGTTGGTAATTCCATGTGTTTTTAGGCGTGCCTGTATTTCATCTCTCTACCATCTTCTTGGTCTGCCTTATAGTCTGCTGTCACTCAACTCTTGTGTGTGCAGAGTTTTTATCTCTCAGTAATTTGCTCTACATAGACTAAATCAGTAGTTTAGGTAAACACCTGTAAACCTCTCTTATTTTCTGGCCACAGACCCCATAAGTCATTTTAAAAATAGAAAACAAAACAGAAAAAATTATTAGAATTGCAACAGAAAAAAAAATTGGGGGGGGGGGGGGGGGGGGGGGGGGGGATCGTTTTGTGTGTGTGTGGTATGTAAGTGATAAGAAGGAGACAGACAAAGTTCTTTGATCATGTGATGAGAAAAGGAGCCTTGGAAAATATCATGACGACTGGAAAGATCACTGGTAGAAGAGGCAGACTAAGAGAAATGATGTTGGATGGTTTAAGACAGAGGCATGGAGGAATATCATCAGTGGAGTTGATTAGAACACCAAAGATTGAGATCTGTGGAGATGCATGAATGCCTACCCCAGCTGGGAAGGTACTTGTTGAAGATGAAGTGATGTCACAGACCTCTTAAATTTGATTTGTTCGACGGACTCAGGGATCTGCTGACCACCGGTTGTGAGCTACTGTACTTGATAATTATAAGATGTATGACTGCTTGCCTTCAGTGCTGTCTTTCTATTACTTAACAGATATATATAATACCTTTAGAGTATTAACTCTTTCACATTGGTGCTTATCATGTCAAGATAAAAGATGCAACATTTTAAGGATTTCACAGATAGTGTTGGAGTTACATGGGATAGGATGGTCATTGCATTCCTCATTCCAACTTAATCTTCTCCAGTTGACAGCAAAACCAGAAACAACTTGTTTTATGCCACAACTTCACCATTTAGCAATTGCATTCAAGCACAGTTTAGTTCTGAACTAATAATCAGATATTACTGACTCATTCTGTACTAAGAAACTTACACATGTGAAAAGTAGAAGACCTATTCCCCCCCCCATTCCCCCCCCCCCCCCCCCCCCCCCCCACCCCCCCCCTCCCCCACCCCCCTGAATTAGTCTTTCATGATATGGATTCTCTGTCTGTTCTGTTGCACTGTCCACTTGATCCCAGAGATTCTTCACCACGTCAAATTCATCATGAAGTGGCTCACTACCAAGAGGAGCAGAAGCAGCTAATTTTTCAGCCTACCCCTCATTACTCCCCACACCTGAATGTCCTGGATAGAAAATCGATATGCTGCTGATCTGAGTTTTATCAGGTGATGCAAACCCTCTTCTTCAGGTGGGTTTGGGATATGGAACTAACCCAGTATCTCTAGTGGGAAATCAGTTCATGATGAAGGATATGTCCATGTTGCGCCACATGCTTTTATGTTCCAGAATATTTCCTGGTACTTATTTTGGGTTTTAGTCAGTTTTAAGATATACAATGCCTGCTAGCCTGTAGTTCTTGGGTTTGAATCCACATCGAGTCAGATTTGGTTTTTCTGGAAATGACCTAGGCTCTGAGGTCGTGACCTAGCCTAAAATGAGTTAACAGGTAAAGTCTTGGGAAGTGAAGGCTACTGGCATGATGTTGTTCATATCATCCATTGAATGCTGATTGGTTAATACAGATATAATAAGCATTTATGTTCAGAAAAAAAAAATACAGACTTCTTTTTGTCTTACTTTTTTTTAAAACAGACATAACGATATATTGAAACTGATAGAGTTAGGCAGAAAGTATCTGGAAGCTAGTTCATCTCCCTCATTGAATATGCTGCCTGTGATAGCTCCGCACAAACTGTTAGTGCACAGAGTGGTTATAATTGATCGTTCTTTGGCAAGGTCAGTTCATGCACAAGTACAATCTTTCATTTATACATACATACATACATACATACATACATACATACATACATACATACATACATACATACATACATACATACATACATACATACATACATACATACATACATACATACATACATACATACATACATACATACATACATACACACACACAGACACGCATGCATGCTGGTATACATACGCAGGCACACACATACACACAATATTTATGTTTCATGAAGTAGTTATAAATGTTTTGTTGACATAGTTTTCATATATTTTCCTTGATACAATAGGTAAATTATATAAACAGTTATTTATTTGTTTGTATTTGTGTCTTTTTTTTTTTTTTTTAATATTGTCTTTGTTTGTAGCTTTGCTTATCTAAGAGAAGATTGTCTTTAGAACTATATAAACATTTTGTGAGTTTTGTGCTCGTATATTACCATATTTCCTCAAGTATGATATGATCCCATGTATAAGGCGCACATTGACTTTGGAACTGGGAATTTAAAGGAAAAATTAATGATTACATTTAATTTTTGTCCCGTGTGGGTTTGGGGCCCCATTGTGGGGAAAGCAAGAATAGACCCCAACAAGCATGTCGTAAGAGTCGACTAATGGGGGGTTTTCTTCGTAGTCGGAGCGCATCTGCCTGAGAGGCAGCAGTCTGCCTACAAATAAGTCAGATTTGTAAAACAGACATGCATGCAACACTCAGGTTCTGGAGCAAGTCTAAAGTCCAGAGGTGGATGAACAGACATAACTTTCTGCTGGAGTTTACAGCCAGTGAATGTAAAGAAGAAGAAGATAAAGTGATTGAACTCATTTTTTTTTTCTTCATCATAGAATCCTGAAAACTCCTTATCACTGTCAAAACTCTCATCCATATGATAGTTCTTTAGCTTGTCTGTGTCTGATGATGAATCACTCTCTCCATATATTGTCTCATCCTCAGTTTCATCTGTGACATTTAAAATGCCACACTTCTTGAATGACTTGACAATGTTCTTAATCTTCACAGTATTCTAGGATCTTTTCACCGAGGTACACACTTCTCTAGTTTGTGTCCTCACACTGTCTGCTGGTGTTAGATCAGTTAGTTGACTCCTGTGACACACTTGTTGATGAGGCAGTGGGTCTATTCTTGTTTTCCCCACAATGGGGCCCCAGAACCCACATGGAGAACAAGTCCTGGGAAGTAAAGATGGCAGGCATCTTGTTGGCCACATTGCGAGAGGCAACTGGTTTAAGATCCTGTGGGTGTAGCACCATATATCTGATGCGCCAAAAGTTTGAAGAGGGTCAGTTAAATTTAATGTGAATGAATCAGTGAATAAAGAATTGACCTGACTGCACTCGGGACATTCCGATAAATGCTCTGTCACGTACTTCAGCAGCCAACTAAGAGTTGATGTGCTATAGTACCAGTTGCAACCTGATTACAAGTCTGCTAAAGTTTCCCCCTCAGTGTTGAATATCTTCCAGAACGAGGCCCCCCCCCCCCTTCCCCAGCACCCCAACATCCTATTGTATTTTTTTTCTCTTCAATTTATGGATTTCTGTTCCTCTTTCTTAAATTGAATTTTTAATGTATATAATTTACAGCACACAGGCAATACATTTACTAGCAAGGAAAGGAAGTGATAACCACATCCCAACAGCTCTAATCAACCACAACAAAGAAGCTTCCATTGCTGTGTCTGTGTACGCTATTTTGAGGGTAAGAAATAACATCACTTGGCTCGCTACAGTAACTTGTAATTCTGCGGTGCCAGATGTGATCCTGCTGCAGGCTATTAGGCAGAAGACCAGTCGCCTTGTGTTGGTTTCGACAGTGGTAACAAGGGCTGACCATTCAGTAGCAGTAGCAAATTACTTTAAGTGAAATCACCTAGTCAAACCACAAGCAGCCAGAAAACATGCTGGGTTGGTTCTGCACCATCCTGTAAAACAGGCATGTCAACCATAAGGCCCGCGAGCTGCTTGCGGCCTTTTGCAAGCACACCTGCAGCCGGCAGTAAAAAAAAGTCTGTGATAATCTTTAATAAACGGCTATAAATAGTCGTCATAGGTGTGGCCCTCATGACAGCACAAATGTGACACACATGGCCCTTGGGAGAAGCTTAGTTTGACCTTCCTGCTGTAAAGAATAAGCAGCTAACAGAAGCTATCTTGCTGCTTCATTTAATGCTGCTAGGAACACAGGAAACTGCTGCTTTTGATGAGGAGGCTTTTTTTTTATGTTATGAAAGGGAAAAGAAAGTAAAAAGTCTTTTTCTTGTAACTGACATCTCAGGTAAATGATCCTGGACCCATATTTTTATAGAACACTCAGCTTTCAATGGGTGATTTGGTTAATATCGTATCAGTTGCCTTTACTTCCTAGGACATTTCCTGTAGTCTTAAGCTGGGTAGACTCTTAGGTCAGTTATAAAAATCCACTTAAAGCAGATTGGAACTTAAGACCTTTTGGCTGGGAAGCAAGAGTACCACAGTTTCTGTCTTCTGTGTTGTGTGTGTCTTTTTTCTTCATGTTCACCGGCTGGAATTCTTGACAGAAAGTTATGGTTGTTCGTCCACTTCTGGACTTTAATCTGGTTCTGAGACTTGAGTTTTACATGAAGATCTGTTTTACAGATCTGGTTTATTTGTTTGCAGACTATTGGTTTCTTGCCTTTCAGTCAGATGTACTCCATCTTCTAAGGAAACACCCCTAATAAGTTACCTTTTTATGACATGCTTGTTGAGTGTGTAAATAGTTTTGCTTATCTGTTGTTAGGAAGACCAGCTCATGGTCAGTGTGATACTGCTGGGACTCTGTTTAAGTGAGGAAGGGGGAGGGTTGAAGTCTGGTCTGTTTAGTCACAGAGTTATATAGCAGAATGCTTATACCTGTGTTCTGTATAAAGATGTGTGCAAGTTGGACATGAATGATACATGTATTAAGGTAGATTCATTTGAACAAAATGCCATTGACCGTGCTGTGTGGAAGGGAGAGGTGGGGAATTAGCAAGGAAATAGGAATACAGGGGGGAAAAATGATTGCAGAAAGGTTGAGAGCTGTGGGTCCGAAAAGAAACACACTAAAACAAGTGATAGCCACTATGGTCCTGCAATCTCTGATTATGGAAGATTTTTCTTAAAGCCGATAGGTCTTGCAAATCATACATGCCGCTGCCATAGGATGTGATTCCTATGCATCCCTATAGCACACTGTCGTCTAGAAAGATACCACCAGTACACATGTTTTGATCAAATTGCTAGCTGTATCAGGATAAACATTTTAAAATGCTAGATCTTAGATAGATAGTTTGTATTATTTGGTTGTTTTAATAATTATAATGGAGGTGTGTTCAGTGAGCCTCTAAAAAATGCCCGCCGACACCCACCCACACACACACACCCACACACACACAGAGATCTAGTTAATGAGTACATTAAGCAGTGTTTTAACCTAGTTGTAAACCACTATAAACACACACAGATAAACTGACACACACAATTATATATGGACACTTTTTCATTGTTTTTGTAACCAGGTTACTAGGCTGTGTTGTGCACTTATGTTTAATTTTATTCCTAATAACAGAGTATACCAGGTACCTAATTTTCTCTAAACTGGAGGAAGAAGCAAGGAAAGAAGCATGCCATCTTTTTCATAATGCTATGTCTTTATAGATATGATCCCTGAATGGGTTCAGGGATCCAGTTTGGAGAACAAAGAATAGACCCACTGCCCCCCCCCCCCCCCCCCCAACAAGCATGGCATAGGAGGTGACTATTTAGGGGCGTTTTCTTCAAGGTCGGAGAGTATCTGACTGAGGGGCAAGGACCAACAGTCTGCCTGCAAATAAGACAGATTTATAAAATAAATGAGCATGCACAAGGTTTCTTCACAACAAAGTGAATAGTGTGTAAGCGCAAATAGATCATTGCGGTCTGAGGAAAATGGCGCTGCGAGGAGTTACTAGAGGATCTTGCCGATGCTCACCACTTAAGGGAAGGGCGAGACAGATATACAGTCAGACTGGTACTGGTGCCATCGAAATTGGAACCCTTTGGTTGCTGCTAAAGATGGGGACGGTACCCTTATGGGGGTGTCTAGAGTAATACGATATCGATTCTTAATGCAACATTCAACAAGGTTCTTGATCAAGAACAAAATCCAGGAGTTGACGAACAACCAAGACTTTCCGCTTTAGTTTACAGCCAGGAAAAGCTAAAAAGAAGAAGAAGAAGATATATTGAAAATCCTTCCAACATTTTGGACACATGCAGTGGCATCTGTTTGTGATTATATCTCTTTATTTACTGTCCCCAGGATGCCTTCACAGCAAACTTTAGTGCAGTGTCTGTCCGAATGTGTGGTGTCTTGGGCATTGAACACAGAGGCACTGGTCCAGATGAAGACGGTATTTGTATCACCAGCCTTGTGAGTCTGGATCTGTCAAATGACCTTCCCCCACCTGCCACAACATCACAGAAATATCTCTGGTGCACGGTTAAACACGCAGACCTGAAAGAGAGGCTAGAACAGGCAACAAAAGGAAAGATTGTTCCATTGCTATAACCTTGAGATTTTCTCAGCTTTTCCTGGGTAATTTTCCAGGTAAATTACCTATTTCAGGTCCATTTTTTAATTTTTAGATCTGATACTTTGATATTCATATAGTTTAAGTGAGATTAAGAGATGAACAGCCATCTGCAGTGGTTTGCCAACTAATTAGAGGGTGTCCTTTGAAGTCAGAATGCATCTGCCCAAGAGGCAAGAAACTAGCAGTCTGCACACAAATAAGCCAGGTCTGTAAAATTAGTGTGCATGCAACAGTCAAGTCCTGGAACAAGAACAAAGTCCAGACGTGAACAAACAGCCAGAACTTTCTGCTGAAGCTCTCAGCCAGTGAACGCACGTGCACACACACACACACACACACACACAAAATCATTCCAGCTTTGAAAGAGACTGTCATATATCGAAAGAGAAGTTGGTTTAACCCTTTCCACCCAAGAGTCTGAAAAACTGACACTTCCAATTTGGTCTAATTCCCTCTAAATGACACTCTTCCAACTTACATAAGATGACCTATTCTTGAGAGGTAAAGTTAATGCTATTGGTTAAGTTCACATCTGCGCAAATGTCTAAGAGGTCAGGATATAGATACATTAACTAGCAATAGCATTTCGAGGGGTTTCCTTTGAGCTAAATGGCTTTTTTTTTTAAACCAAGTTGACATCATATTTTCTTATAAGCCTCAGTGGTAGAGGTCACAAGGTCATGACATGAGTCACCAGATACATGTGTGTATTTTAGGACTCTGGGTTTGTGTTTTTTGATTACTCCTTTCATGTTGAATAGGAAAGATTAGGAAAGGAATCGGGACAAAGCAAAGAAGAAAAAGGATTGCAGACAGGTTAAGAGCTGAGCAATTGAGAAGAAACATCTCAGATCCACATGATTGCAATAATAGTCCTGAAATCCCAAACACTTTTTGGGGAAGATTCTTCTTAACACGAGCCAGTTTTGCTAGTCACACTCACCATCACCATGGGCTGTAGTTCCCATGTCTTCGTATAGCATAATATAACATTGCCATCTGGAAAGACGGAAAGGTGTGACCAAAGGTAATGTTTATTTCATAAGTTTTAGATACTTCCTTGTCGGAACACACCAACCACGACTAGCTCCAGATGGCGGGCCGTGCTGCTGAGGTTACCTGATTGCGCTAACGATGCATTAACGCAGCGATTCTCAAACAACAAATAAACTGTTTTCAACAGTGGCAAGGGAAGGCAACTAAAATTTTAACTTTTAAGTATCTACATGCCTTTTTTAATAATTTCACAATTTTTAGCTGACTTCTTGATTATTGCCGCAACACTCTTGGCATACGCTCAGTTTGAAAACCGCTGCTTTACTGAGGTTAGCCCGACCTGGTGACGTCAGCAGCAAGGCCCGTCAGCTGGAGCTTGTCATGCACCAATGAAATATTTATTACTTGTCTGTATCAGCATCCTAGCACATCGCTATAACCTATTTGTGCTCCATACTTCAGTGTGGCAGCCATCTCAATGTCTTCATGCTCAAGGTACCAAGCAGGAGTTGATTGATGCCTCACAACTGGTTTCTGTGTACTTGTCCTCGTTTAATTCCCATTTCCCATGAGCACAGACCCTTTTGTCTTAGTGGCTCTGGAAAGCAGCCCATTTACTATGTCTTCCCTGTCCATACTTCTTCCACCACCAAGCACTGCAGGTACGGCCAGTTCTGTCTGCTCCTTTATTTCCTTTCACCTCTTTCATATTCTTTCACCCCATTTTATCCCTGTATGTACAGCCAAGATAAATTCTTGAAGCAATACTTCTAGATTTCTTCTTCTTCTTCTTCTGCCTTTCTATCCTCAAATGGAGCATAGGCCCTCAACCAACTCACACCAAGTCGTTCTATCCTTTGCTATTACATAGAGCTCTCCCTCCCCCCTGCCCTAACTTTCTAACTTCATTCTCCAGCTCTCTTCTCCATGTGCTTTTTGGCCTTCCTTTATTAACATTCCAGGTGCCAGTTCTGAAGGTTTTCCTAGCTGAGAGAAGGTATGTCGACAATCCGGACTCCTTTTGGCTTTCTCCACACTTTGTCATACTTCTTCTACTTGAAGAGCCTCCAGTCATCTTGGTTGACTGTGTTTTGCTTGCTTCTTTTTTTTTTTTTGGCTTAGCCACAGATGGTTGGCTATTGTTTTTATGCTTTTTTTTTTTTTTTGGGAATTAGCCACAGATGGTTGGCTATTGTTTTTATGCTTTTTTTTTTTTTTTAATTAGCCACAGATGGTTGGCTATTGTTTTTATAGGATGAAGTAGCCAACCCCAAGCCAAACCCTACCCTCAGTCACCTCTTACGACATGCCTGGTTGGATGCAGTGTCAGTATTCTTTGCTTCCTGTGAGGGCCCCAGTGACACACGGGCAATGCTCTTAGCCCATTCTAATCAGAGTTTGCTAATTGGACCTTCTTATTAAACACACTCATTGAATCTATTCGCTGACAATGTGGTAGCTGCTTTCTGTTCTGCCAGCCATGCAAGTGCTCCTGTGACAGATGCTATCTCCATCATCATACTAAAAGTAGTTGAACTGAAATGCTTTAGTATTTGTGTAAATAACTTTTGTATTTGTTTATGTATTGATTAATTTGATTGCTTCTTATTTTCTGCAAAACAGTATATCTAGTTAAAAAAGTGTTGTGTTTTTTCCTCAGATTATGGGACCGTATCAATAGTACATCTTGATTATGTACTCAGCAAAGATGAAGCAGAAGATTCCATTCAGTATTCAACTTTTAAACCTTCTGCAAGTTAATTTTTATAATTGACTGTTTGGGCCGCAAGATTTTTCTCGTTTATTTTAGAGTAGAAAAGAGCTTTGTAGCGTGAGAGAGAAAGGTCACATACAAGCTGACATCAGTATATACATTTAGCCAAAAATATTGAAGTACCAGGTGTCCCATAAGTTTCTATACATACAAAGAAAAAAACTATTATCTCAGAAGTCGCTTGTAGTGGGAGATCACTCCACAGGACCACACTGACCTGTCCAAGCATCTGGACATGGCTTGTCTAACCATTGACACAGTTTTTTTTTCCTCTGTATGAAATCTTACGGGACACCTGGTATGTTCATGCTGTTCCCTTTGTTGGCAAGAGAATACTTAAATACTTTTTATTTTTACCTTTATTTTTAAGTGTGATAATTTTTAACTTGCTACGTGTGATATGTGATATTTTCCTCAGGTTCATTATTTATAATAGTTCCAAGAACAAACATCCCTGGTATATGTGGATTAATTTTCTGTTGAAAGTATTTCTGTAGTTAATCAGTGTAGCAGTGATTACAGCGCAAAAGTATTTTATTACCCTGTTAAATATGGGATTAAATATGGATAACAGGTGTAAGCTTTCAGCAGTTTTTAATCAAAAATAGCAAATCAGAATCACAAAAGATATTTTTTGTTTGGCTTGGAATTTTTAATCTTTGATCATTCTGAATGTTATATTATCGTATGTGTTTTGTTTTTGTTTTGATGTCCTGGAAGGTAAAAGTGGTCTGCTTGATTTTGACATCAATGCCCACTGGTTGTCGATCGCTCTAGATAAATGTAAGTTTAAATGTTGAATTAAGAATTGACATCACAGCACTTGGGACACTCCCATAAGCGCTCCATCCCTATCTTCAGCAGCGGGTGAAGAGTTTCTGTTCTGATGGTACTAGAAACTATTTGATTGTATATACTATTCCCTTTCGCTTGAGTGTTGATCATCAGCCAGATCCCATGATAACTCCCTGCAGTGCCATTCTCCTCAGACTGTAATGATCTGTCTGTGCCTCCTCACTGTTCACTCGATCCCAAGGGGCCTTCACAACATCTAGCTTGCCATACGTCAGTTTCTGCTGCAGAACTGGCCAGTCTGTCTGCCTCCTCATTTCCCAACACACCGGCATAACCCGGAGAAAATATCCAAATGACGCTAACTACCTGGGTAATATTTGCCACTCTGCACAGGGCATGCCTGTCTCCGTCTTTCTCAACATGCTGTCTGAGTCAGTAAAATCACAGGATGTATGTATAGCTAATTCCCAAGACAGCGGAAGGCGGCAGTGACTGCTTCCACCTCCATTCTCAAACTGGACATTGTGATATCATATGCCAGACTTTTTTACACTAAGCAATATCCATTTGCTTTTGCTATGATTTTACTATGCCATTCACTTTCTGTTCTGCATTGAGAACTACAGGAGTCGACCTTGATAAAAAAACCATAAGCCTATGGTGGACCTACGTGCCTGTTGGCTGAATGGCTGTGGGATATACATTCATGAACTTGGACCATTTGGTTAACAGGTGGGGCATATGGACTCCGTCAAGACATCCGCTGTCTCTTCCCTATCAGGCAGGCATTACTAGGGTGAACTTTTAATTCCTGCATCGAAATAATATTTTCTATGGATTTTATTCTTAATAATAAAAATGTGAGCCTAACATCATATACCCGACATGCGACTGGCATGTAAAGGATCCTTTACTTTTTACTTTTACATTGAAGCTGTTTTGATTTAGATTATTCTCTATATTATTAATATAATTTCTCAGTGGACAAGATTTAAAACATTCCATATAAATTAAGTTCTATTCTGAGCAAATCAAAATTTTTTATATTATTTCACAACCATGTAACGTGAAGGTTACTGAACATGTTTCACATTCCTCAACATACCAGGTGTTTGATATCCATGGTAACAGGCTTAGAAAAAGACTCACGGCTTTAGGAAAGTGGTATGAGAGCCACATTGTGGAAGAGACCAGCCCCTCACTAACTAATATTCTCACATATCAACAGCAACTAACATTATGGAGATGGCACATAAGCTATCATATTATTTTTCAAAGTAAAAGTTAAGAAGATCCACTTTGTTGCACCTGATTTTATCCCAAATAGCTTGGTCTCTCTCTCTACAGAATGGTAGCTGCCCACCGAGAGCATACCCATAGCATATCCATATCTGTAGTGGTGATGCCCAGGGATTTCCATAAATTTACAGGAAACAGACCCACAACCTTCATAGCTTGAGGCAGACAGATTGACCACTATGCCACAGAGACCATCAAAACCTTTAGCTTATTAACTCATTAAAAAAAATTGTTTTAGATCAAATTCAGTTTAAAAACAAAAAACGTGTCCAGTGTTTTCCAGGATTATAGAAATACAAGATCAAAAATGGCAAGAGCAAGTTTACGCCATTTTGTGTTGAGTACCAGCACCTTTTCTATACACTCTGGGGTGAGTGCCACATTTTCCTTTCACGTGAAACTGTTAGCTGTTAAAATCAAGACATGATTGTGTTTCATTTGAGGGAAAGAATAATGATTCGCACAGAAGGCTTGTATGTAGGATAATTTGGCTTCATGTAGCATGTGCTTTTAAGGAACATTATGTAATTATGTAGTTGGCATACCAATGCTTTTCATAGTGTGTGTGAGTATGCCATGTTTATTTGTAATGACCACATTATGTAATGTGTGAAGTTACAATACTGGTGCTTCTCATCGTGTATGTTGTGTTCATTTTTAGTGGTCACATTTTATATTGTGTGAAGTTATGATCTAGTGCTTCTCATAGTGTATGAAATGTCCATTTGTATTGAAGGCACATTTATTTATTGTGTGAGGGTACTTTACGGGTGCTTCGCATAGTGTTTGTTTTCTTGACTTTTATCAAAGTAGTAAAAGTTTAAACCTTGTGACATTAAAATGATAACATTTTGGGACAATGGGTTCTAAACCAACAACCCCATCGAATAAGTTACTGAAACAATCATCTGTGGAAGAATAGTCAGAAAAGAAAACCATCTTTGGCTGTGATCTCCAACTTGGGTGGCGCAGGGAGGTTTCTGGTGAGGTGGAGGGGGTTCATCAAGCTGTTTTTAAAGTGAAGGCTTTTGTACTTGCAATAATCTGTTATACGTACATTTTGTTTTAGTTTAATTATAAATAACATGGCTATCTTCCGAATAATGGTCCCAAATTATCGAGGCAGAAAATATACCCTAACAGGGCCTCAGTCACGTGTCAATTGTGTACTTCCGGGGACTATACCGCCGCCGCAGAATTGCGAACCTCCAGCGACTTCCGCCACCGCCAAGAGTATCCCTCCACCACGTGTCCCCCACGCCACTCACGCGGCGTGGATTGTGGCTAAACTAGATGGCTAGGACTCATGATCAAATAAAATGAATACAGCTGCAGGAAATGCGGTAGCTGCTGCTCGAGAGTCCCAGCCATCTAGTTTAGCCCCAATCCACGGCGTGGGGGGAGGGGGGTGCTCTCGGCGGTGGCGGAAGTGCGCAATTGACACTTGACCGAGGCCCTGTTAGGGTATATTTTCTGCCTCGATAATTTGGGACTGTTATTCGGAAAATATCCAATAAGATTTTTTTTTAACTATCAAACAAGACAAGTACATTTTTGTTTTTATAAGCAGTTTGTACATCTGTTCTTAAAAATCGAAATAATCTGATAACAAACACATTTAATTATAGATAAAGAACACATTCTGACCAAAATGCATCTCCATACCTTCTATTTCGCTTGTTGCGGAATCTATTGTCCTCCTCTTTTTAATCACATTTTGTTGTGTTGGGGAGGGGCATGGGGATCTTGCCTTGTACTCAAAAGGGGTGGTTGGGGTCTTTCAATATACTCAGGGGGGTGTGTTGAGGTCTTGCCATATACTCAGGAAAAGGGGGATGGTTTAAAAAAAAGTTGGAGACCACCGATCTATAGGCTAACAAATATAAATATGGTCAGTTGCTTGGTATAGAAAGGGTTAAGTACCCTTGTAGTCATGGTTACAAGGGAGTCTGTATTCTGGGATAGCTTATTCTTTTTGTTCTTTACATCCTCTCTTACCTCTCCAGGTATCGAAGGAGATATAAGGTCCTGCTTCAGGTATCGAGGGAGATATAAGGTCCTGCTTCATCGAGGGAGACATAAGGTCCTGCTTCTTGCTGTTCGAACATAGTCACATTGTGGTGCTGTTATCTGATGTTATCTTCCCATCTTGTTCTTGGTCTACCTCTTGCTCTGCGTCCTTCTTCTCTATTTGTATATGCCTTATATGGTATAGCATCAGAAAGCATTCTTGCGAAGTGGGCAAACCCTTTGATTTGCTGTCTTTGTATATAATTTAGAATTGGTTCTCTACTGACTTTATCTCTTCTGACCTCATTCCTGATTTTATCTCTTCTGGTCATTCCTACAGTCTTTCTCAGTCACCTCATTTACATGGTTACTAATTTTCTTTTATGTTGATCTGTCCGTTTATACTTCATTGTATTTGTTGTAGCGGTAGTAAATCCATTGCCGACTTGCTAGGCCTGTCGCAACTTCACAAGAGCCCCTTGACCAGGACGTTTCAGGGTGACCCAGGATGACCTTTATGTTTACAGTAGCGATCCGTGGCTCATTGCATACATTACATTTTGTTTTGTTTTTGAGTGATAATAGTTTAACATTCCATATTTTTAAAAATTTGTCCTATATATTCTTTTTATTGTTTAAATATTTAATGATGATGTAGGCCTATTGTCACATTAAAGTAAAAGGTACTTCTCAGAAAGTCACTCCTTCTTGACGGCAGTGAAATTTTGCAACAGTTCTCTTGAGCTGTTGTAGAAGTGTTATGAGATGTCTTCCTTTGCTGTCTATACTCAGTGTGCCGAAAAGTGGCTCAGGTTTGTTCGACGAGATCAACGCACTGTTTCGCAGACAAAAACTGCGAAGCTTTCTTTTTGCAGTTCTCTTTTATCTGAAAGACTGTTTCTGGAATGTGTTGTTGTTTTCATTGGATGGAAGGCACCTGTGTGCAAGAAAGAAGCACTGCAGGTGGGTTCATGAATACCAAATCATTGATGCTTTTGTATTTTTACACCCATCGGTGCGCTTAAAACAGTCAAAACAGGGAACACTTGACACCCCTAGACTATAGGAATGCCCCAGGAAATCCCCTATGAAATCACTTGGCAGATGAGTTTTAGTGACTTTCGTTAGTTGTACCAAGTAAAAAAATGAAAACATCTTTTTTACGCTGATTTTGTTATTGTCAGATTGGGAACAATTAGATCTAACTATGTTGCATGAGGTATCTAAGTATTGTTTTCATGCTCCTAGATCTTACAATTATACACACAAATGTAAACATTTCATTGAAAATAAGGAAATCAAAATTGGTGGAAGTTGCTCTTGTGTTTTAAAACTGTTCAGTGTGTTATTTTGATATTCAGGTCACTTATCAGAATTTTGATATTACCGTTTTTTAAACTAATCTTTTGCTACTTTGAAGTTTTATTAAAAAAATTTGTCTTTTACAACATTAATTTTTTTAATGTAGGGAAACCCATTGCTTTTCACACATTCATTTTTTTTTTTCTTTTGAAGTTCTGAATATTGTTTGTATTCTAGAAATCACTGCTTGTCATTCTACTAGGCTTTCTGTGTCTCTACCTTTCAATAGGGCTACTTGTTGACTGTGAGAAATATTTTCCTAAAAAGGAAATGCATAGCTACTGAAAGGAACATAATTTTGGCATTCATGTCTTTGTAATATTTGAGTAAAACTGTTCATATTTCACACAAGAATATCTTGGGGTTCAACTAATCAGTTAATAGTTCTTGTGCATCTAGATCATTGATAGTTTTTAGGGGTACAGGCTTTCCCATCAGCTATTGACTGCTGCATTCCATTTTGTTGTAAATGATCCCTGAATTTGAATATTGTTCATCATTCATTTTAAAGATCATCTTTATCGCAGATCGGACATGACCATAAATGCTCCGAATCTTCTGAGTTTGTCTCTAAGTGTTTTTAGCCTAACAACTCCCATTTTATTCTGGGTGGCTCCCTACTATATGTACTATCCATCAGCTCAGAGCAGGTGTTACCTTCTCATTCTGTGATAGGAAGTTGTTATTATAATTGAGAGATTTTCAAATTGTGTATTGCAACACATCAGTGTGTCAGCAACAGTGTAAAGGCCTGTTGCCTGAATGTAATTTATGTTTATGTCACTCTTATAAAGTGCAGGTTTAGCTCTGGTTTGTTAGTAGACTGAATTACTGTGTTGCAAAATAGACTTTTCTCATTTAAAAAAAAAAAGTGTGTTACCAGCGTGAAAAACTTAAAAAGTGCTTGTATAACTAATACAGTATAGACCTGATAAGGAAAACTCACTGGGGACCCCACGAAAATGGTTCTTTTTTTATCAAAATTGTCCTTACAACAGAAATTTGCCACATCTGAGATTGTCTTAAGTGGTTTACCTTATATATGTTAATATCTAGGATTTAAAATATTGTAATGAGACTGCCAGTTATATCTTTGAGTCTGAGGACTGTGAGACTGAATGAGTTAAAGTGAAAATAAGGGTATAATGGGTTAGTATAAGAAACGGATGGGCACAAGAAGTTCAGAAAGGATGTAAATAACTCACAAAGCATGCTGAGAAAGGTAGAGACAGGGAAGACAACATCCGACAGTCCCTGACATCGGACTGGAATAGAACGAAAGCCAAAGAGAAAACTGCTGATAGAAAAGTTTAGCGATCTCTCTGGCAAACCTCTATACCGAAAGGTAAAAAAAGGATTGACTAAGTAAGATTTATATATATATATATATATTTTTGTTTGTTTGTTTAGTTGTTGTTGCTAAGAATTCATTTTTTGATTCATTATAATCATCATCAATTTCCACTTCTGTTGTTAAGTGTTGTGGGGAGGAACAGTTTGCAATTCCTTGCTTGATGAGCAGCAATGGCTATTGTCATTCCATGTCAGTATAGAAGCTCTTTAATGTCATCAATCCATCTTCTCCTAGGATGGCCTCTTGCTTTCACTTCAGATCTTTTCATGGGTAACACCTGCGTTGGTAGTTCTAGCTGCATTCTTACTAGATGACCAAACCATTTGATCTTCTGTTTCTCGGTTAATTTGCTTCACAGTGTTGTTCCTACAGTCTGATAATATCATTTCTAACTTTGTCTCGAATGATTGAATTGGCAGCTTTTCTCATTTCACAGGTGTTAACTTTATGTAGGTTAGCCTTTGATAATATCCAAGTCTGGCACTGGTAGTGATGGTATGAATATTCTTTTTGTTTTGGATTTACACTCATAATTCAAAGGTATGTTTTGTTGTATTGGATATGTCACATGAGGTGTAGAACTTGTTTCAGTTGGTATATTAAAGATGCCCTGTATGATGAATTGAACATCGCATGTGATTATATTGAATATTTTGCATATTATATTGAAGATATCATGTATGATTAATTGAAAACGTCCTATGATGCACTGAAGATATCATACAAGATGTATTAAAGATATTATTGTGATGTACTGAGGATATCACATAATGTACTGAGGATATCACATAATGTATTGATTGTCACATGATTACTTAAGATACCAAACATGGTGTGTTTAGGATGTTATGTTTGGTATATTGAATGTGTCACATGATTACCTGAAGATGTCACAGACAAACTGAAGATCTTATGGTAAAGTTTGCTAGAAAACCCACAACAGCCAAAAATTAAAAAATGCTGGGTTGTTTCAGAAACGTCATATAAACGATAAGCAACTAATCTGGTGCTTAAAATCAGCATCTGATTTAGTTTGATTCCATTGTATTTGATATTTGTTTCAGTTGCACTGTTTTACCCTCTGGCCCTGCGTCATTTCCAACCACTACAATTCCCTGAGAAGCCTCTTACCCAGCATTATTGCATTGACGAGTCCCAGGAAGCCTAGTAACTACATTGGTTCTGTTAATGCCTGTTGTCTTGGTGGATTAGAATATGATTATATTTGCTAAGATTAGCATTTGGGGTTTTTGATTTGGGGGAAATGGCTTTTTTTTTTTTTTTTTTTTTTTGAAGCAATGATGGTGTCAAAATTCTCTTGTAAACTTTCAGAGTAACAAGGTAACAGTATGAATCACTGTAACAGTTATGTTTTAGACCCAAGGGACTGTAGTCGTCTAATTCTCCACTCCGTTGTGTTTATTGATTACTCCCTTTCCTTTATCCGTTTACAAATTTTTAAAGTGTGCATAAAAAAATTTAATTTCTTTAAATTTATTAGTTACCTGTGTAAAGGATTTGTTTTTTTTTAAAGCGTGAGGAGGGGGGTAATTTCTGGGTTCTTGGCATTTTTTATCTAAAGGTGTCCTGGGCAAAATGGTTCAATAATAGAAATTGGATTTCGTACAGCTTAGCCATGACCAAGCTTCATATATGATATGTTTGATACAGCTCACTTTTACAGAGAATTATAATTCATAGTTTATTCATACTTAGTGTTTGGGGGTCATAATTTATTTATAGTTCTGCCACTGATTTTGTACGACTGTTAACCCTAATTTGTAAGATCTGATTCATGATCATCACCACCATCAAGTATGTTTTTTTCAGCTTATTCCAGCTTCCTAATCATTCCATTTCATTTCCTTGTTGTTAGTCTTGTTCTGGTCTCATTAATTCGACATATTTGTAAATCAGTAGATGTGTGCTTGCTTGTTATATCGCCAACTTCTTCTTAGCGCTCACTGGCTGTAAATTCTGGCAGAAAGTTATGGTTGTTCATTCACTTCTGGACTGTGGTCTTTTTTCTACAAATTGAATTTGCTTGCACATTCATTTTACAAATCTGGCTTATTTGTATGCAGACTGTTGGTTCCTCGCCTCTGAGGCAGATGCACTCCGAATTTGAAGAAAACACCCCTAATTAGTTGCCTTGTAGGGCATGCTTGTTAGTGGGCAGTGGGTCTATTCCTTTGCCCCAAATGGAACCCAGGAACCTTCACGGGACATTTTAATAACTCACTTAGTCTTCCAGGTTGGCTCAGCTTACATTAGGTACCATATCACTCATTACAAGCTGACTGATAAATTTTTTTTTTAAATGTCATCCAGCACCATGAAAAGACTCCTTCAGCTCTCTCTTTGGTATTTTATTCAGATCTTTTAAAATATTGACACGGAGTTAAAATGTCAGAATACATGCTGACAGGTCATGGATTTGGGTCCTGATAGTGCTGGACGTTTTTCAGAAATGACTTGGCCTTAAAAGGATACCAGGTAGGTAAAGTCATGGGAAGTCAAGATGGCCAGCATTTTTTTGACCGCATCACCCATTGAGTGCCGACTGGTCTATAAAATGTAGGTCTAGCCCTTTATGCCACAAGGCATAGAAAAGGATCCTTTACTGTTTTTGTTGTTGTAAACTTACATACTGACACCATGAAATAGTTCTCTGGTATTTTTCAGAATTTATTCACACAAGCTGCCATTTGTATATCCATGTTCACAATCCTCTACTGCCAGATAGGACCTGGTGGGAATACTCATTTGTTTTAACTTCTTGATGTAATGCGGATTTTAAAGTATTTTATTCCGCCAGTAGCTTCCGAAGGTCATGGATTCATTCAATCCTTGTAGAATAGGATTGTTTTTCAAAAATGACTTCGGCTTTCAGCTCGACCCAGCCTAAAAATAGGTACCAGATAAAGTCATGGGAAGTAAAGGCTGCTGGTAATGTTGAACACATTATGCACCTAGTTATAGAACCAGTAAGCCTAAGGCAAGGAAATGGTGCCGGTAATCTACCTGTAGTTCCAAAAAACTGTGTGCTGATATGTCACCTAGTTACTATTGGCTGTTTGATCAGGTATTTTCCATTTCTGGCAAATTTGAAATCTAGATTTCTTGGCCTGCCTTGAATCAAGCCCACTGCCCCCTTAACACGTGAGTCATAGAATTTGACTGACTAGAATGTTGAATGTTGGAATAAGAATCAACATCATAGGGATACTTGGGATATCACTTGGGATACTCCCATAAGCGCTCCATCCCCATCTTTAGCAGGAAGTGAAGAGTTCCTCTTCTGATGCCACCAGTAACTGACTGAATGTACATATGTCTCGCCTTTCCGATTTTTTTTTAATAATGATCTTTCTTCCCCCTGAGAGAACGTAAGCAATTACAAGGAGCGAAGAATTAGACAAACAGTACTGTTTCCATACTCTCGTGCAGGTAGCAGAATATGAAAATTGTCAAAAAAGCAAGCGGTAAGAGGAAGAGAAAAGAGGCAACAGTTAAACCGTTCACAATAAGGAAAACATACCCCCACCCTTTTCCCGTGGAACATGGGGGAGGACCAGAAATCTAAGGAGCCATGAATGGCAAGGAAAGTTACATCCTGGGCGTGGAAAAGTGAACAGCACGTTTATCAGAAATGATATTGGCTTCCATTTTGACCCAGCTTAAGTGGGTACCAGGCTGGTTAATTCTTGAGAAGTAAAGGCGGCTGGCATGGTGCTGACCACATCACCCACTGAGTGCCAACTGGTCTACACAAATGACAGTTTAGCATCATATGCCTGATGCGCCACTGACATAAGGTGTCCTTTACTTTTCCCTTTAAAAACAAAAGAGGAATCAAACATCAAGGTTTGAAAACTTTGGCAGCATACCCTGCCTGTTGATTTTGACAATGGTGTAAGCATTGACTGCAGTGTGCAAAAGCAAACTAATGAATGTAAAATTGCCAAGTGAAAATTCACAAAAAGAAATCAATTCTGGGGCATGTCTGCAAAATCCTGAAATGGACGTGCAGCTAACTTTTTATGTCAAGTAAACAAGTAATTCAGTATTGATTATTTTCACAGATGTTCTGTTATTGAGAAGATTAACATAGTAGCTTTTGAGTAGTTTTCTGTTTTTTTTTTAAACTATCAATATTTATTGTTGTCATAATGTGTTAATTTTTACAATAAATGATTTTTGTTGGACATTCCAGTATTGTTTTTTCTCTTTGCATAGAAGAACATGACATTTGTTTCATTTCTTCAGATACATGTTTTTCATTTTTTGATCTATGGATATCTTTCATCATCATCATCAGGTGTCTTGCAGACTGGCGTAGGCAGATCTTGCCTCTCTACAATCTGCAATCTCCTGCAGCATGTATTAGTTTGTGTGCTGATACACTTCCATGCCTGCAACAAGACTGTCAAGAATTTTCTCTCGTTGTCTTCCTCTTTCCCTCCTTCCAGAGATCTTTCCAGTGATCACAACATGTTCAATTTTCCCTCTTCTTGTAACATGACCGTTAAATAATGACTGTCTCCTTCTGATGTTTGTAATTAGTTATCTTTGTGCTTCCGCCTCTTTCAAAACCTCTTGGTTGCTCCTTTTGGCTGTCTTTCTAGTATACTCTCATAATCGCACACATTTCCATGGGGTTTTGGACAGGGGTGGGGGGTGGGGGGGAGATAATAGATCTAATGCCCCATAAAAAGCAGTTACTAATTAGGTTTTGCTAAAATCGGATGAGCTGGGCAAGAAAGCCACAGATATTACAGCCTACCTATGAACCATAACATACTGTACCAACTAGCCTTTTGAGCGCTCTTGTCTGGCTTCACCCCTTTTGATGCTATGTTTGTGTAGTCTCGTCAGTGTTGCAGATTCACAAACATTACTTGATTCATTTAATCGAGCTGCCTCTCTGAGGGCATTCTGTATCTCAGCCCTGTCAATTGCTCATCTGTTTCCCATATCACTTGCGTCACTTGCAAGTCTGTGAGCTCATTCTTACACATCTTTATACAGTGCAACTCCAATATGCATCCACACCAGTATTTGTATTTTACAAAATTAGTAATGTTTTTGCATTTAAGTTTTCGTTTGATTTTTGCCTGAAAAGTCAATATTTGTCCTTCCTCTGACGTGGTCCAAAAATTCGACGTAAGATTGTTTTCGAAAACCTGTAACAAGGCTTCATTTCATTTAGTTGTGCTCCACATTTCAGAGCCATATAAAATTACTGGTCTTATTAACGTTTTATATAGTTTATCTTGGCGTTGCGAGACAGACACTTTGACTTTAGCCGATATTGAAGGGCATAGTATACTTTATTTCCAGATTGTATTCTATATTGTATTTCTTCTCTCAGCATGCTGGAGCAGTTGAAGTTTGCACACAAGGACTTATATTAAGCACCTTTGATGAGCACTAATAGACCAAAATGGCTGGGGCGTATTGATAGAATGTCAGATGACTGAGAGGTAAAAACTGTATAAACAATGGAGTTGAATGGTCATAGACCACGAGGCAGATGAAGAAGACGATGGAGAAATAACATTCAGGCAGACCTGCAAACACTTGGTGTCACCAAATGGAAACAGAAGGCCAATCAGAGAAATGACTGGAGGTGAGTGATATCTGCAGCAATGAACCTCAAGGTTTTAGAAAGCTAAAGAAGAATTTTAAAAATATTATGCTCAGAGGTAAGGTAAAACAGACATGCAGTAAGAATGCTAATAGTACCATCAGTGCTAGAACTCTTCGGTGGCTTCTGAAAATGATGATGTGAATATTCAGAGTGCTGTGATGTCAGTTCTTGACACTCAACACATTACTATTATTATTGCACAATTAAACAAGGCTTAAAGCCTTTGAAGCCCCAACCTCTTGAAAATTATTGTGAGAAAAAGGGGAGAGCAAGGGGCTTGAGCTTTGTTTAATTATACAATAATATTAAAAACAGATGGGGTAAAATCATGGCTCTTTGACAAGATAGTCGGTGCACAGTAAGAACAATAGAAAGAATTACAAATAGGTCATAACAAAGACACTGATTATAAAGACACTGAAGAAATTAATAAACTTCTTTTTACACATGATCAATGTCTAATACACTACCAAGAACATAATTTACAACAATATATTGACTACTTACCTGCACAAAGTATGATATGAAAATAAACACCATGAAAACTGAGTAATGAGAATACAAATGAAGCATAATAACGTTCATGTTAATGGTATGACAGTAAAAAAAGTACGAGAATTCAAATATCTGGAAAACATTTACAGAAGATTGCAAACTCGATAGAGAAAAAGGAGCCAGAGAAAAGAAGACAAAAGCTGTCACCTACCAGTTATATAATATATCTCCCTTTCAAACAAAACAGCAAATGATTAATAACATTTTCATCCCTAATTTATTATATCAGTATCAAACATGGACAATGAATGAACCTGTGAAATGCGCAGTCTTCGTAAGGTCACTAACAACACAAGAAAGGACAGGGTTACAAATTTCAGCATTCAGGAAAAATTTGAAATGAAACTGTCTGAATGGTACTGACAGACAAAGAATCATATGGTTTGGCCACCTAGTGAGAATGCAGCCACACCAAACTGCATATGAGACTCTGCACAGCAGAACATCAGGGAGGAAGGCAAAGAGAAGACCAAGAAAGAGACAGATATATGGTGTAGCTAAAACCTGTGAAAAGGTCAATCTACCAGCCCAGCCACATGAGAAGCGCAAGACAAATACGGAAAAACACGACAATGGGATCCAACCTGGTATGTGAGACGACAAAAGTTTTTTTAAGTTAGTTGCGTATCCTTCTGTCTGCTGATATTTGTTTGCAAGCACAGGCACCACTTTTATTCCATGCGGATGGACTAATGTCATCCCCACAACCCAACCCCGGTTACGCCCTATAGGCCAACCCCTCCCTCCCTCCTTAGACAGTGTACGCTGTTGGCGTCTAATCCGCCCCTTTTTCGCCCTCACCTGCGTGTTGGAGATATATAGGCTGACCGTCATTTCATTGTAAAAGTTTGTTTCGCCAGGGACACAGATGAGTATCATTTATTTTATACATTAGAGTCCTATGTAGTCACTTCATAGTTATAGCATATTTGTGTATGTGTGCTGTATTGTCCTTTATGTGCTGATGAAGGCTAATCGCCGCAAAGTCCTTTGTTTGTTTATTGTGATCGATTTTGTAAAGCTAACATAAACTATATGTTGTTTCTCACTAACTTTTTCTCTTCCCTATAATTTTCTACTCCTTTAACAAACGTATCCTTTACAGGACGTTGCAGAAACAGCCCCATAATTTTTTTTTTCTGTTGTTGTTTTTCTAGGCAAGTTTACGTCCAGTAGTTTGCCAGTGCTTCCTGGACGGTCAGCTTCTGGATACCAACGTCGAAACCAATGTAAAGCACAATGCTAGCAGCTGGGATTAAACCCAGCACCCTGGCATTAAGAAGCGCTTTCGCAACGCCTAAGCCACAGACGCCGACAAAAGAAAAAGAACATTAACAGAGGTCGCAAACTTAAGTCATGTGATTTGGACTAAAGTGCGACTTTAGTTGCGTAATTAACAATTTGCGACTCGACTTGGGGTTTTGTCCAGCGCCTCGAGACTTGACTTGCAACTTTGACGACTAGACTTTTTAATCATAAGCACTGTCGCATACACAGCTTGTTATGTTATGTTATCACAATCGACGTCACTGCATTTTGGGCATTCCCATGCGTACTCAGTCCTCCGATGCAGAAGTCACTCCAAAGTACTTCTACTAATTGTTTTCATGAAAAGCTGGTTATATTGTCTTCTATCTCGGCCTCGAAGACGGCATAGACGTGCTTTACTATACTTAACTCCCATGTAACGCAATCGTGTTATCCACTAGCCCAGTCTGTACAGCGTTGACGACATCTACTCTGCCCATGCCTTTCCACATTCTTTAGTGTAATGCTTGCCAGTTTGTCCGCTCGCTCATTTCTATTTACGCCCACATGACCACGTGTGTAGATCCAGGTGAGGGAGGTTAAGTGCGATTTTTGAATGCTGACTTGATACATGAAGTGACTTGACTCGAAACTCAACTTGGAAGTATTCTTGGTGACTTGAAACTCGGCTGGGGCTTATAGGGTGATGATATAGTCCAGCCTCTAAATAATACCGCACCCCCCTTCTACCATTGAATAGAAAATGGGGGGAGGGTGGACTCAACTCCTGAAGGTGCCAGAGTTGTTGCTTGAATATTATTCTTTTCCTTTATTCAACGTAGGCTTAGCAGTATATTGTTTTTATTAATATGCGGAGTAACAACTAAATATAATACTACAAATGAAATAAATGACATATATAAACACTTATTTTCAGTTCCAGTGTGTTTAGCATCACAGGCCCAGGGGTAGTAAAGATAGATGCAAGATGCGCTAGAAACGTAGGATGCGTTTTTTTTTGGGGGGGGGGGAGGAGGGCGGGCAGAAAAGGGAGTTTAATTAGTTAAAAAGTCCTCTAGGTCGTTCTCCCTTCAATACTGGAAGGGGGAGGGTGGATGGTTTAAAGAAAACTCAGCCACCAGGTTACAGCACAGGACAAAACGGAATAGAGGACTAGAACGCGAGCACTACGTGACATATTAACCGTACGACTACATGATGATGATAGAATGCCAAAGTAAATCAAAAACTAGTTTGTGCTTTTACCGAAACAAAGCAACACTTATTTAATACTATTGTAAAAGTTGTATCTCCCGCCATAATTTTAGCGACACGATCAAGAGAACAATTAATTATTTCGCTGTCGTGAATAATTTTGTGTTGCAGGTGAAAATTGTCTATCTGCAAACGACTTTTGACCAGGTAATATGAAAATAAAAAAGGCTAAACACAGCTAGCTTCAAAAGAATCACACGTAAAGGTATACTGTAAAAGTAAACACCATATATAACGTTATAACGACGTAAATACTTATTCAAGTTATCTACTTCACTGAAGATTGTCAGTGCTCCACCGGTACTAAAACCACCAAGTCAGCAAACCACTGAACTTACATTTGATAATTTAAATAAAAATCATTTAACATTATGATATAATTACGTTTAATTTTTTTTGTTGACATAGTACATAGACATACATTCTCATTCATGATTCAGTTCATTAAAATTAAAAATATCCACCACATCGGCAGTCAGTGAGTTAGTTTTTCCAGATTTGCTGCTTGTTTGTGAAAAAAAAAAAAAAATGAATAATAATTACGTCAGAAATTAGTCAACAGAATGCAGTGTCGATAGAAACAGAGCAAATAAGAACAGGAAATTAAATTTAGTAATCTATTGTTCACTAATCTTTCCATGGTCTTTGTCTTTGAGGCAGTTTATGGGGCGGTAACGTAACTGAATTTACTTTCCTTGGGCCTTGGGCTTTCCTTTCTTGGCTATGGGGACTATTTCTGCCTCTTTCGGTTCATTTGCAAGCGGATCTTGGGTCCAGGATTCATTGAAGTCTACCAGCTGGTTTCAAGTGTTACTGTCATTTTATTTGTTAATCGATCAGGTCCAGGTGTCTTCCTTTTCTTTAGTTTTCTTAATGTGCATTCAAGTTATTGGGGACTGAAGAGTTCATTCATTATATCTTGGTTATTTTCTTGCTTTTTTTTTTGAAGGTTTCCTCTGTTCTCTTGTCACTTCTGCTTCTCTTGCAATAGACATGCAGATTTTCCTTTCCTCTGCAAAACTGTCGGTCAGCAGGTTTGCTGCTTGTTCACATTGCCAATCAAAGCCCCCCCCCCCTTCCCCCACCCCATATTCAGTGACAGTGTGGGCACTGGTGGTATCTATAGATGCCATCCTTTCTCCATTGAGACTCTTTACTAGATGCCATAGAGCTTTTACTAGATGCCATAGCTTTTTACCCTTTCTCCATGTTGAGAGCTGCAGTCTTTTCCTGCCATATTTCCCAATGCTTGTGTTTTCCTCTTTTATGAATAACCTGATGTGTGTTGTGTTCTGTTACATTGAGGTCAGAGGGATCTTATTTCATTTGTAGTCTTGCTTCTGTGATTTTTTGTGTGTGCAGCTGTTGCAGTTCTTGAGTCCAGTAGGGTTCATAGTTTTTCCTTTGACCTTGAGGGATTGATTTTTTGTGCTGTTTCGAGTATGATATTGGTAAGAGTTATGATGTTTTTTTCTGACCTCATTGGTTGGAAAGGGCTTCAATAGATTGTTTTCAGTTAAGTTTTTGTAGAGCTTCCAGTCTGCTTTCAAAACTTAATATTTCTCATTTCCAATGAAATATAGAAAAGTAATTTAAATAGAAATCTTTTCTCTGCAGTCAAATCCTCAGACTCAAGAACCTCATGTCTTACACTACAGTGCTATCTTAGCAGCATTATGTGCTGCAAAGGAAACTCAGCCACCAGGATACGGCGATAATGGCACAGGATAGAATGGAATGGAGAACTAGAATGTGAGCCCTACGGGAAGTATAACCATACAGCTAAATGATGATGATAGAGTCACAAAATAAATCAAAAACTAGTTTGTGCTTTTACCGAAACAAAGCAAAACCTATTTAATGCTAATGTAAAAGTTGTATCTGCTGCCATATTTTAGCGACACGATTAAAGAGAATAATTAATTAATTAGCTGTTGTGAGTAATTTTGTGTTGCAGGGGAAAATTGTCTATCTGCAAAAAACTTTTGATCAGGTAAAATAAAATGTTGAAAAACAAAAACTGTAAACACAGCTAGCTTCAATAGAAGCCCATGTAAAGGTTTTTGTTTTACAAAAAACAAAAAGCAAAAGTTTGCGGTGACCCCTATGACAACCACTCGCGGAAAAGAAACGTACATGATCAATAATATTAAACATATGTTATTTTACTGAGACTTTAACAAAACTGATGTTTTAACATAAACACTGATTAGGTGGCACGGTATGAAATGACTGGACTTGATATATGGCAAGTATTCGTGTACACATAATTTGAGATTGGCGAATCAGTCATGTGCACCTGTGGATTGGCACCTGAGGCAATAGATCATGGCCTCCAAGACTGTCCCAGATTGAACATATCAAAGCAAAACTTCAGACCAAGAGAAACACTGGTTGAAGCCAAACCTTAAGGGTCGCTGATTGAATTACAGATGACAGTGAATTTATACCAAAGACAGCATTGCAGATATAGATAATCAATTTTGTGTGAACAAAACAAGAAAAATAGGGCGTGACTTGACATACAAAGATTAGCATGGGGCCCCTATACTTGTGGGGCCCCCTGGCAACTGCCCAGCATGCCCATGGGTTGAGACAGCATTAGAACCCGTTGGCACACTTCCCATTCAGGACAAAATCCTAAAGACCAAATAAATCTCCTCACATGAAAGAAACTGACCATTATATTTAAACTGCCTACTGGACACAACAGACTCTGCAGCAATGTGTACAGAAAATTCAGGATTGAGGATTCAGAACTCTGCCCATGTGTGCAGGTGCTACAGAATACTGAACTTGTGCTACAGACATTCTCTCTACATGCAGCAGAGAGATCCCATGTTTGGCTGGTTGGCTTTTCTAGTGGAAATTAAGCTGTATGGAACAGTGGAAGACATCCATTGCATCACAGACTTCATTGAGGCCTGTGGCCTTCTGATCTGAAAATATCAAGGAAAGATGTAAAACTGAACAAAAGGTATATCAGCAAGCTTCACCATATAACAAACAAAACGTGAACGTTGCAGCTATGGAGCTTTCTTCAGCACATACATAGAATAGATAATACTACACAAATACACAATATCACTTATCTTCCTGTCTCATGGCAACCAGGTTGATGTTAAGACAATAATCTGGCGAGGCACGTGGGGCCTGGAAAATAGATATCTGGAAATATGCCAGGGGCCGTTTTTCGAGATAAGATGAAACTGTGTGGGCAGAGCCCTAGGATTTAGATGAAGCTGTGTTGGCAGTTAAATATGAAAATCACTGGCAGGAGGACAAAAAAGAAGATACTATTCAGTTTTACATTGAAACAAAGTTTATCTTTCATTTTATCAGGTTTTAGCCAGCAGTTTTTTTGTCTTATTTCAGATTCCAGTCCACCCAAGTACATTTTTCTTCAATAACAATGCCACCAAAAGGGGTAAGAAAAAGATAAAATTATTCCAATGAAATCTTGTTCTTTTATGCATTCACGGGCTGTAAATTCCAGCGGAAAGTTCTGGGTGTTTATCTACCTCTGGTTATTAGTCATCTTCCAGAACATGGGTGTCAGTGTGCACATCCATTTTACAGATCTGACTTATTTTGTATTCAGACTGTTGGTTCCTTGGCTCGTAGGTAGATGCACTCCAACTTCAAAGAAACAACTTTTATGACATGCCTGTTGGGGAGGCAGTGAGTCTAGTCTTGTTTCCCCCAAAATGGGGTCCTTTAACCCAGAGGGGGACAATTACAATTATTTTCATTGATTAAAAAAAAAAAATTAAAGCTTCTCTGGCGCAGTGGCTAGGCGCTTTTGAAGATTATGGGTTTGAATCCATGCCAGGCACATTAAAAATAAAAAGTTGGTAACGCTTTGCCATGAGACTTCTTGCTACCCACCTTCAGAAACAGCATCTCAGATTTGGACCAGTCTTAAACTTTTAGAATTCAGCAATTATTTGTCAGCAAATGGAGAAAATAATTCTACAATCATGGCTTCAGGTAGTTCACATTTTGTTTTATGGATTGTGGCTCATAAGGTAAAGTGATGTCTACTTATGGTTGCTAGTGTATGTCAAAACAAGTAAGCTCATAATTTCTGAAATGAGAAATAAAGAAAAATAAAATTTAAAACGCTCATATTTTGTTATTGTCACCTTTATTTTCACTGTGTAGCATTTTTTCTTATTTTTAACATTAGTCACTGTTTTTTTTTTTTTAATATGATGAAATTACCACATTCACATATGGTAATTGTTGAAATTGTGTGTGTGTGTGTGTAAATGTTTTCCCACCCAGGATTTCAGATTAGGATTAACATCTTAAGGATGAGAATCAAACAGCTACAAATCCTGGAAACCCCTTTTGAACTGTACATATAATACAGATATATTAGGGCACCACACAGGAGCTCCTATCTTGTCTAGTGTGGTTTAGTTTTTGTGGTGGATATTGTTAATTGTTGTAAATTTTCCTTGCATTAACTCATGCCCACGGTATCATTTTTATACTGCGTCCATCATTGGGCTGGTTGTCCCCTGTCTTTCTAATTAGTCACATCACACAAAAGAAATATATCCCCCCCCCCCCTCTTTTTTCCCCCTCCCTCTGCATTTTTAGGCTGTTTAAACATTTCTTCTTCTTCAGCATTTTGAACCCTTGAGGTTAATTGCTGCAGATATCACTCACCTGCCTCCATTCACCTAAATGGTTGGCCTTCGCTTTCTATTTGGTGATACCAGTTGTTTGTAGTCTGTCTGGATATTATCTCTCCATCGTCCTCTTTGTCTGCCTCGTGTTCTATGACCATTCAGCTCCTTTGCACATTGTTTTTACCTCTCTGTCACCTGACATTCTCTTAATATTCTCCAGCCCTTTCAGTCTGTTGGCCCTCACAATGACAGTGATCAATGGTGATTTAAACCATTTGTGAATTTCATTCTTGTTTCTCACTCTCCGTTCTCCACTATTTGCATCTTTGATGGGTCCAAAGATTTACCAAAGACTCTGTTTTCAAAAATTAAAATAAGGCTTCACCTCTTTTAGTTGTGCTCCAAATTTCAAAGCCAAATTTAACAACTGGTCTTATCAACGTTTTTATATTTTGATCTTGGTTTTGTTTGAACATTTGGCAATTCTAATTTTGTATAGTTCTTTCCCCACTAAAACTTCTGTTACCAAATTGTATGGTGCTAGCGAGTTGATAAATTTAAATCAATGTATGTGTAAAATTAAAATTAGCTCTATAGAATGTTCATAACTGATTGTTATGTTAACTATCTTTTCCCCATATAGTCTAAAAGTAAAAAACCTGCAGATGAAGGTACAGTTAAAGTTGACAAGAAAAAGGAGGTAAGTTTATTTATGAATAACTGTTGCTGTGCTATTTCTGATGAATTTATTTTGGCTAAAGATCTTTTTAATCTGTTTAAATTACCACTAATTACTGGCATCATGAGGGCTAATAGACTACAGTGGTTTGGGCTTTTAGAGAAAATGGCATGACTTTTATACTTAAACCAGATTCCATGAATGTGTGTCCAATTGTTTACTTTTTTTGTTAGTAGCTTTTTGTAACATGTTATTTTATGTAATGATTTTCAAAATTCATAAATTCAGGATCCTCAGCCTTCTGCTGCAGAGACTGCGGAAGCACCCAAGGAGGAGAAAAAGGTTAGTATTGTATGTAATATATACACAATTACACAGGGTTATTAAAAATTATGGATACACTTTCATTCATGTAAATTTAATTGAATTACATTAGATATAAATAATATACACACAAGAGAGAGGGGGAAGGTGTAAAGTTTCCAGTAAGATGGGCACTGAGCAGCACAAGGTTTTCTACATTTGGCAAAACTATTCAACATCTATAGCCCCTATTGTAAGTGTGCTAGCTTTGGACTTTCCTCTCTTTCTTGTATATATATATTATTAATATGTAATGTATATTCAAGGAGATATACAGGAATAAAAGCGTATCCATCATTTTGAATAGCCCTGTATATCACAGCATTTAGCTGTAAACCACAATACGACATACCAGAAGAAGAAATAGCTTGCATAAAAGCAGTACAATTCAGGAATGCTAATTAAATTCCAGTGAATCAGGGGTGTCTAGTTGACCATGTCCTTAGTGCACTTGTATTCATGGCGAGGCGCAGACGCCGTCTGGAGGTGACAGGCTCAATTCCCGGACAGTAACTATAGCTTTCGATTTATATGTTGTCTAGTGTGTTCCTCTATCCTTCTACTTCTTTCTATGAGTGCCGATCAATACACTTTCTGTTACTTGATTAATTTATAAATAGTTGAAGATGTATTAAGAGAACTTTTATACACAGTGGGGTGAGGTATGCTTAAGCACTTTACAGTTTTCTTCTAGTGATTTTCCCTGGTCTCTGGGTAGTAAGATCGGATGCCTTTGTATTGTTGCGCACATAAAAAATCCCTTGACAGTTGGAAATGGAAAAATAGCAGCCTAACCGCGCTGCCCGGGCACACACAGAAAAAAGTTTTAAAAATCAACCCAAAGTATTTCAGGATCCTTGCCAGTGCTGTGGAGTTCGTGCGCTGCGCTGAGATTCTGACTCAGACTAGAGCTAAAAGTCGAACTGAGCACTAATGAGTTACTACCCCTGTGCCATGATGTTTATCCCTTGTTTAAACCTAAACAGTTTTTCTAAAGGGACTGAAAGGGTGGTAGCCGCCCCCCTGAGGTGGCTGGCATATTGACCACAATATCAGTTGAGTTCTTCTTGGTCTGTAGAAATAAAGGGCTATCAGCATTTACCAGTTTAACACTTTGAGGTGTGGGAAAACATTCATTGAAGAAGACTTTCCTTAAAACTGACTTTGGCTCCTAGCCTGGGTCAATGTAGATCATGATACAAAGTGTTAATTATAAATCTACAGTCTACACTGATGGTGACGAGCTGGAGAAAGTTGACAATTTTTCTTATTTGGGATCTACACTGAATAACAGACTATCACTAGACCAAGGAATCAACCTCACAATAGCTAAGGCAGAAACAACAATTAGCAGATTACCAAGAGTTTGGAAGAAACAGAAAGCTCACGATTAAAACAAAAACTTTGTTTATAAGGCCTGTTTTCTCAGCACACTGCAGCAGTAAAACTTGGTCAGCTTATTCACATCAGGAGAAACAGCAAAATAGCTTTCACATGCTTTGTCTATAAAGAATACTTGGAATTAAGTGACAAGGCAAAATCACAAACACTGAAAGTATTGAGAAGAGCAATTATTACAATATTTTTCCCAATGCTCAGTCTCTGAGAACTCAGGTGACTGGGCCACACTTGGAGAATGGGGGATGGTAAAGTTCGTAAGAACATCCTCTATAGTGAATTACAGGTGGGTAGAAGATGTCAAGGCTAGCCTCTTCTATGATAAAAAATATGTCTGTAAGCGAGATATGAATGATACAGGTACTGAGGTAGATTCAGGGAACTTTTTGCCATGGGCCATGTTGCATGAAAGGGGGAAAATCAGAATGGGGATTAGAATAAAAGGAAGTGAAATGTTTGCAGAAAGGTTGAGAGCATCTGAGAAGAAGCGCACTAAATAGATGGGAAGGCAACAGTGGTACTGAAACCCTATGCTCTAATTATGGAGGACCTTTCTTAACACAGGCGAGTCTTGCTGGAAAGAAAGAAAGGTGCCAACAATATCCGAGTTCTTATTGATCTATAGAAATATAGGGCTAACAACATATAGCAGTAGACTTTGAGTACATTTTGAGGTGTGGGGGGGGAAACGTCCATTAACTCTTTGAGTCCCAAGGAACGCATCATACGTTCATAGGTTCCTATCTAGAAGTCCAATGAACGCATGATGTGCCGATTTTATTACTTTCTTTACTACCCCCTGGGCCTGTGATGCTAAACCCTGTGGGACTCAAAGAGTTAAGGCAGATTTTCTTAAAAATTAACCTTGGCTCCCAGCTTGACCCAGCCTGATATGGGTACCAATTAGTTTCCTGGGAAGTAAAGGTGACTGACTTGATTTTGACCACATTATCCATCACCTTCCAGTTGCTCAATTAAAGTATAGGTCTAGCACTGTATGTGCGAAAAGCTTGGAAACGGTCCTTTACTTTCTTCACCTACAAAATTAACACAAGAAGATGATGACTCTTTACAAGCTTAGTTTATTAATTAATCATCAACTGATTAGTTTTATGTCTATATTTGACACAGCCAGCATCTTCCAGAGGTGGTTGGGGTCGGAAAAAGAAACTAGCAACTGATTCTGCCAACGGAGAAGAGACAGGTGAACCAAAAGCAAAGATCAAGGTTAAGAGCTCCATTTCAGAAAGTTTTGCCGACATTGATTTTTCTGCCAGGGCTAAAACACCAGATGGCAGGGAATCAAATTTCAAGATCGCTTCATGGAATGTGAATGGTCTTAGGGCTTGGCTAGAAGTATGTATTCTTTTTTATTTTAATTTTATTTCCTCTTTTTTTTATTTTCCTCACCATTTTCTGCTCTTTCACTGCTGATAACACATAGGCCCTGAATCAGCTCACATCAAGCCTTTCATCATCGACTCAGTCTTCTTCTGCTTTTGTTCTTAAAAGGGACCCCTTTGTTGAGGGGAAAAAGCCCCCACCCCCACAAACCAGCATGTAATAACAGTCTACTAATTAGGGGGTGCTTCCTTCAAAGTTGAAGTGCATCTGCCTGAGAGGCAAGAAACCCGCAGTCTGCAAACAAATAGGTCAGATCTGTAAAATGAATGTGCACGCAGAACTCAAGTTGCTAACTAGAACTTTCCGCCAGAGTTTATAGCTAGTAAACGTGAAGAAGAAGATTATAAGCTTACAGCAGTAGTTGTCTGGCCTTCATTCTCACAAGATTTCCTGACCAGATTATTTGTTATTTCTTGGGTCTAATTCTGTCTCTTCTAGTCTTCTTCTGTGTGGTTTATGGTTTATATGTTATATTGTGGTTTACAGCTAGGCTGTGATATATACACTTTTCAGTCCATCACATTCTATTTCAGTAAATCAGTGTTTCACCTTGTAGAACAGCTGTTCTCAACCTGCCGGTCGCAACCCTTTTTTGGGTTCGGATGACCCTTTCACCTAAAACCATCAGAAAACACATATTCATTGAAGTTTTGAAGGAAAATAATTGTTTGAGGGTCGCCACAACATGATGGAACTGTACTAAAGGGTTGCGGCATTAGAAAGGTGGAGAGCCACTGTTAAGGGAATCTATTCTACTATCCCCTCAAAAAGGGCCCTCGACCCACACTGGGAGTCTCTTCTAAAGATTCTGGCAGTTTGTCTTCCTAATTTCCTGCTAGATATAATGTATCATGTCATTAGAATATCTCTTTCGTGATTCTGGCAGTTTGGCTTTCTAATTTTGTGCCAGTTGCATTGTGTAGTTTTATAGCTATATCGCTTTTAGTGATTGTGGCAGTTTTTCTTCCTAATTCCATGCCTGATGTAATGTATCATGTTATAAAGATATTTCTTCTAGTGATTCTGACAGTTTTGCTTTCTAATTTTGTGCCAGATGTGATGTAACATGTTATAATGATGTCTACAGAAAGAGTAAGAAATATGACCACACATTTAAAATAACTGCAATCTGTAACTTCACTTTGTAGATGGAAATGGTGGCTGTGTTATACAACTTGAAATTATGTTTGTTCATTTTTGGTAAGAGTCAGGTGCTGGAGCTTATAACATAAGTCAAGGCGGCACTGAATATGCAGCAGCAAGTTGTTAACTTCCTGGAACCATAATGCTGTCATGGGAAGTTTAACTTTCCAGAGCCATAATGCTGTCATGGGAAGTTTAACTTTCCAGAGCCATAATGCTGTCATGTGATTAAACCTGTGCAGTTAGCATGCAAAATGCCAGATAACAGAGAGACAAAAACTCCTACACAAGAGAGTTGATTGGGAGTTGACCATAAGGGAGATCAAGAAGATTGTGGAAAAATACTTGGGGTCACCAACTAGAAAGAGAAGGTCAGTCATAGAGATAAATAGAGGCTCACGGTATCTGCAACTCAGGATCTCAGAATGCTGAAAAAGAAGAAGAAAAATTAAACATGTTCGAATTGTTGACTAAAATTATAGAATTTTCTCTGTCTCTCTTCCGTGTTCACAGAAAGATGGTGTGTCTTACATCAAAGCCGAAAATCCGGATGTCATGTGTATCCAAGAAACCAAGTGCAATGTTTCTCTTATTCCAGCCGAAGCAGAGGTTGATGGTTACACCAGCCACTGGCTCTCAGGGGATGCTGAGGGCTACTCAGGAGTTGGGATTTACTACAAAACTAAACCTATTAAAATTACAGACGGCATTGGTGAGTAACCAATTGTACTTTGTTTCACACATCTGTGTGTAAAAGAAACAAGAGAGATCCCCTTGTGAATTTTGGGGCCTTATTGTGGGGAGGAGAAAAAGACTGTGATTAGAACCCTGCAACCCAGGAAGGCTAACCCAGTCAACAGATACCTTGCAGAAGACGGATATGTTGGCCAAAAGGCGGAAATATTGCAGCCATACTGTAAACGGTTACAATGCAGTTACATCTTCTGATGAACGCAGAAGAAGAAGAACACTACACTTCCCCCAACATCATCTATTTATTTCCTTGTGGGCTGCTGCGTGATTTGAATGCCTCTGAGAAGTTCATGCTAAGTGGCAACTGAGAGCAAATCCAGATAGCCCATTGAGGCTCTAAAGAAATTATAATTGGGGCGCTTGTAATGCCTGATGAAGCCTTTAGTCCTTCTTTGCAAGATTGGAATGGTTGTGGGGTTTTTCTTTTACTTGTGTGGATTTCCATTTCCATTACATTTTTGTTACCTGCAGGCTTGATGACCCTAAAATTACAAAAATCTTAGTCTGGGTAACAAGCCAACAGGGCTACTCATAGATATCTTGTTCAACCTCCAAAGGCATAATTGGAGCACCTGTATTGGCCACATCAACCTGGCGCAGCATGTAGTCCTCCTGTGTAGGTAAGATTTTATTCAGTCATGGATTAACACCTTGTGGATGAGAAGCAAACAGGAGCAAATCCCAGAAACCACATTCAACTATACAACAGAGTTATTTTAGGATGCCCCTACAGTCCAGTGTGGGTGGTGGGGAAAATCTTCGACTTAGTGATAAAACAAGTCTATAGCTGAGCATGATATCACATCCTCCTCCTGTGGATGCTAAAACAAGGGGATACTGTATCTCCCCCATTCTCTATTACTGGGCATGATAAGACATCCTCCTACTGTTGATGCTAAAACAAGGAGATACTGTATCTCCCCCAGTCTATATAACTTGGCATGATATGACATCCTCCTCCTGTGGATGCTAAAACAAGGGGATACTGTATCTCCCCCATTCTATATTACTGTGGGGGATACTGTATCTCCCCCAGTCTGTATAACTGGGCATGGTGTAACATCCTCCTTCTGTGGATGCTAAAACAAGGGGATACTGTATCTCCCCCAGTCTATATAACTGGGCATGGTATAACATCCTCTTACTAAGGGTGCTAAAACAAAGGGATACTTATACTTATCTCCCCAAGAATAAGTTTATAGTCACAAATCTGTAATAGAGAGTTGACTTGTTTTAAAAAAAAGAAACAAAAAACCCATTTAATGTTGATCTCTGCACTGTATAACTGGACAAGATAATCCTCCTGCTCCTTCTTCTTCTTATAATACATCACATGTGGAGTTGGTAGTCATGACTATCCACAACCTTCTGTTCTGTATTTTCAGTCAATTGTAGCATAAATGATCTTCGATGCCATGATGTCAGACTGTACAGTATCTTCTCTCTCCTCTCCGACTACCTCTTTTCCCATTCCAACTTTTCTACTTTTGTGATGTCCAGTTTCCTTCTCCTCATGACATGACCAAAGAATGCAGATTGTCTCCTGATGAGGAGAGTCAGTTCTCTTCATGAGTCAGTTTCATTCAAGAAATCTTAATTACTTGTGAATCTGTTCAGCATCTCCACCACTTCCAAATAATTTGTTTCACTAATTGTCCATGATTTACTTTCATATTTCAGGATAAGATTTATGTAGATCTTGGGAATGTTTGTGTGTGTGTGTGTGTGTGTGTGTGTGTGTCTCAGTTGATAAATACAGATTACACATCCCTCCAATAACTCTCATTAATTATTAGTTTAGAAACGAAGTTAAGTCTAATGACACATACTGGGTTGAAAACACCTGGTGAAACGGGTCTTGGATCATTTAAATGATCTTCTGGAAATATATTTGGGAAGTAAAAGTGGTGAGGTCTGGAACTGATAAGACTATCTCATTATGCCTTGGCCTGAACATGTAAAAACTTAAACCTGCATGTTTGAAAAACAATTGTTCATGTGGTTATCGCACTGTAGAACGAAAGTGATGGATGAGTATGAGATTGGGGCCTCACTGTATAATATTCCCAGACATAGTGGTACACTAGCCAACCTTCATTGTGGAGATTATTTTATTACGGACAGATCAGAACAAGTCATCATCCTCCGCCTCAATACATGGCACAACCGGTTACATTACCACATGTACACAAAATTCAAGATAGCCATATCAGCCATGTAAACCTGTGGATAGGTGCCTCAGACAGCAGAGCATATACTCCAGGACTACACCGAATTTGACACATTAAGGCAAACCTTTTGGCCAGAAAGAACAACAGTGGAACGTAAACTCTATGGACCACTGAATGAATTCATGACGACAGTGAAATTTATACAAGAGACAAAATTGTTGGTATAAACAACTTATTTCGACCGAACGAAAGAAGAAGAATTGTGGAGGTGGCTCAGCATTTACTTATTTTTGTTATTTATACCTCAGGAGCAGTATATGTTGTGGGGCTACCTTTAGTGATGTTAATACGTTTGTTCCCTTTAATGTTAGGTTTAATTTTAACAGGGAAAATGTTCAATGGTGTTGCATTTGCTGTGGTTAACTAAAAGTTGATAATATTGAAATATGCTTTCCATGTGGGTTCTGAGGCTCCATTTAAGGCTGATACGGAAAGAAAAGTCCTACTATCCTTTTACAAGCGTTTCATAAAAGGTGATTAAAATTAAAAGGTTTGCTAAAATTTTATGTTTTATGCTGACATGCTCTGATATGGTGGCCTAGCAGTAACACAACACAACATACCAACGGCTCCTTTGAGGGTGAGCGATACTGGTTTATTGGTTTATTCAATGGATCAACACCATGGCACTAGGGTAGTAACCCACAAGTTCTTCATACTGCTTCTAAATCAAGCCTGAGCCTGAAGAAACTCAGCACAGTGCACGAACTCCGTCGCACAAGCGAGGATCCTAAAATACTTTGGATAGATTTTTAACTCCAAATTTTGCCTGGGCATAGCCGTTAGGCTACTCTTTTTCGATTTCTAATAATACACACGGGCATCTGATCTTACTAGCCAGAGACCAGGGGAAATTACTAGAAGTCCATGGGAAAAAATCCCAGCCTTCACCGGGGCTTGAATCCGGGGCCTCCAGCACTCGAGGCAGATGCCATACCTCAAGACCACTCAGCCCCCTGGGTAAATGATGAAGAAGAAGAAATATGCTAAACTTTTTTTTTTTCAATTTTGCAGGCATTGAAAAACATGATAATGAAGGACGAGTGATCACAGCAGAGTATGAGAAGTTCTATCTTGTCAATGTCTGTAAGTTGTATGATTTTACTAAGAACTTAGAATGCAAAATGTGTGTATTTTTTATTTAACCTTGCTGATCTTTTGTTTAAGAAGTTTTGTCATTTGTTTACAACAGTTTATGTCATGAAAGGATAACCCAGTCATCAAATGCCTGCAGAAGTAGGATATGTCGCCTGATAGGTGCAAATATCACAACCATGTTGTAAACGGGCACAGCACATTTACATCTACAAGTTAAATATGTCTACTAAAACAAACCTAAATTTATTTTTGTCTTTACTCATTTCTGTTTCTGTTTGGCGTTGCCAGTTTTTTTCATTCTGTTTCACTGACCGTTGATACATTGTTGTCAAAACATTTTTTTTTTCACCTTTTAGCCAGATCCCAGTCACCAATTTTGTTTCCATCATGCTGATTGGTTTGGGCTTCATATTTCTCTATAGCTCCCGTGTTCATATATTCAGTGTTTCTTCTCTTTTTTTTATTTTTCTTCTTTTCCTTCTGCTGCTTTCCCTCTTAAAAGTGTGGTTTGCACATTATGTTGTGGTTTACAACTACGCTGGTAAATGTGTGCTGTTTGGTCCATGACATCCAGTTTCAGCAAACCTGTAATTAGTCGCCTTTTACGACATGCTTTTTGAGGGTTAGGGGGTCTATTTTTACCCAAAATGGGGCCTCGGAAACCAGATTCATTGTTCCAAAATGGGGCCTCGGAAACCAAATTCATTGTTCCAAAATAGGGCTTCGGAAACCAAATTCATTGTTAAAAAATGGGGCATCAGAATCCAAATTCAGTGTTTGTTATCATTTTATATTTTAAACATTCATGGTTGTTGTCCTTGTCCCTTATGTATATAGTTTTCATTAATTTTTAAATGTAAATTCTTTGTACAGAAAAAAAAGGACCCTTTTCAGGTCTTCACATGTTAACTCCATATTTGTAAGAGATCCATAAAAATTGAATTTGATTGTGGCCAGCATCTTCTTACCAGTTTTAGTGACAATATGTCAGTTTTTAAAAAAAAAATTGTCCTTGATATACTAGTAATTTATACAGTGATTTCCTGTTGAAACATTTTTTATTACAGTTGAGTTATTCAGAGATTTTTCTACTTAAATGTTACATTATTTTAGTATTGCATTGATTATATATGATTTGTAACATATTGTAGAAGTGTAGATTCTTTAGTTTAATATATTTTAAGTTTGTCTTGATGTGGATTCGAACCCGTGACTGCAAGACTGGCTGGCAAGCATGCTAACAACCGCAGAGAATGGCTGCTTTACTCTTTTATTTCCTCCTATCTTTATTTATAGATGTTCCTAATTCTGGACGTGACTTACCACGGCTGGATTATCGAACCAAAGAATGGGATGTTGATTTCAGAAAGTATCTCAAGTCATTGGATGAAAAGAAGCCCGTTGTCCTGTGTGGTGATCTTAATGTTGCTCATCATGAAATTGGTAGGGCTCTTCATTCAATAATGTTTTTGTTTTGTAGTGTGGATCTTTTTTTTAAATTAAACTCATGTACTTTCAAAACTACCCCAGCCTCCACCAGAAGAGCATACAAGGAGAAGTTTCATTCATGGTACAAATTACAGCACTAGATTCAGGTGTATATACTAGACCTCTTGTTTTATAGAATAATGTTTAAAATTTCTCGGATGATCAAAATTGAGTAATGTAAAGAGGCTAAGACACAAAGACAGCTCATCACAATAACCAGAAAAAAAATGGCTATCATAAAATTTTAGCCACATTATGCAAAGATCAGAACTAGAGCATGCACAACAGGAAGTTTATGGAATGAGACAAAGACAGCGAGAGAATGTTCGTGACAGCATTCTAGCATGGGTAGCACAAGTTGATGCATGCTACAGATCACTAGCTTGGAGAAACATGATCACCTATGCGAGTTGGCAAGGCTCTTTATGATATCAGATCTATATATGTTATAAATGTTCCATGTATCATGGGTTTTCTAGTGAGACATTCAGACTAGGCAATGGCTGATGAAATGCACTGAAATGAATTAAGATTTAACAAACGTGGGGCCATTATCCCACAGTCCTAAACATCAAGGAAGATTGGTTAAAAAACAGCATCCTGTCTCGGAAGCTGAAATATTTTGATCATATCAAGTGCCACGAAGGATTGGAGGACTAGGGTGTCGTGTTTTCTCTGTTCTCTGCATTTGACCTGTTCAGCTTGAGATGCCCTACTGGTCGCTACACTACGGCCTGTGCCTTGCAAGACTCAAGTTCTGGATCAAGACCAGTGTCCAGAAGTGGGTGAACAACTGGAACTTTCTGCCAGAGTTTGCAGCTGGTGAACACTGAGAAGAAGTAGAAGAAACTTCCCAGTAAAACACAACTATGGATGGCAAAAAAAAAAGATGTTGTGGCTAGAAAACCTTCATCAGCATACACCACATATGGACTTTGATAAAGTAGTAAGTAGAGACCCTTTTTACACCAGTGGCGCATTAGGCATGTGATGCTAGATTCATATTTTTTATAGACCAGTCCTGACTCAAAAGGTGATATGTTCAACTCAAACCAGCCACCTTTGCTTCTCAGGACATTGTCTGGTACCCATGATCGGCAGGATTGACCTGGGAGCCAAGGTAAAACAAAAAAATTCCCTCTTGATAGGGATGGACAGGAATACAACTACATAGCAGAATTGACACCTGAAATACAGCAGGTAAGGGAGACAGTGAACCGTTTACGTGCATACAGCAAACAAAATGAGGAGGTGAATTTTTCTTCCTATATCATATTCTTCTTTTTCTTTACTTCCTCTTTTACCACTTCAGGTGTCGAGGGAGATAAAACGTTCTGCTTTATGCTCTTCTGGCTGCTTCGACCATAGACACATCCTGGTGCTGGAGAGTTTCTCTGATGCTATCTTTCCATTTGTTCTTGATCTACCTCTTGCTCTACGTTCCTCTGCTCTTTTGGTATATGCCTTGTATGGTATATCATATTGCAAGACAGAAAATGCAAGATGGTTATTTTTTTTTTTTGGACGCTTTACAATCACACAGTCCGAGGGCAAAAGCTTTGTGAGTAATTAGCATTTAGTATTTGTAAATGTTTGTTTTTGGTTATTTATAAATGCACATATTTTCAGAGAACATTTTTTAAATTTGGTTTCTTCTGCTTTCCTTTCTCTGTGCTAGTGGTTTTCACATGAGAAGGCCACAGGTCTCTATGGTGCAATGCGTATCTTCCACTCTTCCATACAGCTCAGTTTCCATTTAAATGCCAACTGGCCAAACCTGGCATCTCTCTACTGCATGTAGCGATCGCGTCTGCAGCACATGTTCAGTATTTTGTGGTGCCTGTCCACAGGGGCAAAGTTCTGAATCCTCACTCTTGAATTTCTTGTGCAAATGGCTGCATACTCTGTTGTGGCTAGTAGCTAACTGACATATACTGGTCTGTTTTTTGTGTGTGGCTGATGAGATCTTCAGGATTGTGTCATGGACGGGAAGTGTTAAATGGCTGCCTTGTTCTGAGTTTTATTCTCCTCATAAGTGCATCATGTATCCGTCTGTTCTGTATGACTTCCACATTTTGCTTATTGATTTGCTCTTTCATTTCCCTTTTTTGGTTTTTGATTTTATAAAATTGTGTTGTGTAAATTTCCCTTCTTATTTCCAGACCTAAGGAATCCCAAAGGCAATAAAAGGACAGCAGGATTCACAATTGAGGAAAGGGAATCATTCACCGCCACACTCAGAGAAGGCTTCATCGATTCCTTCCGCTACCTGTATCCACACACAGAGAACGCCTTTACTTTCTGGACATTCATGATGAATGCAAGATCAAAGAACGCAGGCTGGTTAGTAGTACCGACCTCTTTTGCTCCTGTGTTATAGCATGTTTTCTTCATCCTTGGGTACTAGAGTTCATTTCCTGCAGTGGAAGGTTTAAATAGAAAAAAATTATTCTCATGGTTTTGAGACAATAGTAACAGAGTCACACTGTGGAAGAGACTGGGGCCTAAAACCTTAATATTTCCAAAGACAACATTAGTATACTGTTGCCAACTTGAATTGTGGAGATGACAGACTTTTAGTTCAGTTGATTACATGTCAAGTATCATACTCAAGTCAGGTTTTGTTAGATATCACATTTTGTCAGAAATAACATTTTGTCTGATATAACATTTTGTCAGATATAACATTTTGTCTGAAATAACAGTAATTAGTGCTAGATATTTTCTGTTAACCTCAGATGTTGAACGGTGCATACTTAACCTGACATCCCACATTGAGCCAACGGCTTCGGGCAAAGGAGGGGATTAGGGAAGTATACTAGCCTTATCCTAGGAAGAGGAAATGCAACCTGAAAACTTTATGTTATGGCAGGGCAGACCAGGCCCTAAGCCTTGGCTGGCAGCTGGTCTAAGAGGGAAGTTATGACAAGTTGCCAGAGCACTGCTCTTCTGATCATGTAACTTCTGTGGCATGCTTTGTTCCAAACATACTGGTGTTACCTTTCCTGTGGAGTAAACAAGGCAGACCAAGAAAGGCATTATGATGCATGGGCAACTGATGATCTCTACAGTACTCTCTAGGCTTTATGCTAAGAAGAGAAGGAATTTCTTCCTTGGCCTTAGTTGACATTCACCACCACCATAGACTGATTGCTATGCCTTCTTAAAGCACAATATAACATAATCACCTCGGAAAGAGGGAAAGGTTAAAACAAAAACAAAAATTTACAGTTTCCTCTTGCTATAGTTCATGACATGCCTCAGTCGTCATGTCCTTCTACGGCCTTGTGTCTCTTGTGCTGTCATTCATTTCTGACCAGGTGATCCTGCATGCCATGATACCAAACAATCCAACCTCCCTCTTGGACTACCACTGCCATTCTTCCCCTTCACCCAAGTTTTCCTCCTCACATGATATAATAAGAGAACATTTATGTCTTACTGTTGTGTTCTTGCAGTCTGTCTTATTGTTGTGTTATCATATGTCTCTGTTACTGCATCTCTTTGCATGTCTCTCTTACTGCCATTTTATTGTGTGTGTCTCTTACTGATATTATGGTATGTCTATCTGATTGCTGTGTTATTGTATATCTCCCTTACTTTTATGTTACTCTTACAGTTGTGTTATAACATATTTCCTTTACTGCTTAATTAATGCCTATCTTCCCCGTGTGAGTCTGCAGCCCTGGGGGGGGGGGGGGGGGGGGGGGTATGAGACCCACTGCCTTCCTGAAAATCATGACATAAGAGTCAACTAATTAGAGGATGTCCTTTGAAGTCAGAATGCATCTGCCTGAGAGGCAAGAAACCAGCAGTCTGCATACAGATAAGCCAGATCTGTAAAATGGATGTGCATGCAAAACTCAAGTTCGGAAACACAGCATAAAGTTGAAGGGGGACAAGAACTTTCTGCAGGAGTTGGTAAAGGCAAAGAAAAAGAAGATAACCTGTCTTTCTTACTGCTGTATCATTACATGTCTCTCTTACTGCTGTATCATTACATGTCTCTCTTACTGCTGTATCATTACATGTCTCTCTTACTGCTGTATCATTACATGTCTCTCTTACTGCTGTATCATTATATGTCTCTCTTACATCGGTATCATTACATGTCTCTCTTACTGCTGTATCATTACATTCTCTCTTACTGCTGTATCATTACATGTATCTTACTGCTGTATCATTACATGTCTCTCTTACTGCTGTATCATTACATGCTTCTCTTACTGCTGTATCATTACATGTCTCTCTTACTGCTGTATCATTACATGTCTCTCTTACTGCTGTATCATTACATGTCTCTCTTACTGCTGTATCATTACATGTCTCTCTTACTGCTGTATCATTACATGTCTTTCTTACTGCTGTATCATTACATGTCTCTCTTACTGCTGTATCATTACATGTCTCTTACTGTTGTATCATTACATGTCTCTCTTACTGCTGTATTATTACATGCTTCTCTCACTGCTGTATCATTACATGTCTCTCTTACTGCTGTATCATTACATGTCTCTCTTACTGCTGTATCATTACATGTCTCTCTTACTGCTGTATCATTACATGTCTCTCTTACTGCTGTATCATTACATGTCTCTCTTACTGCTGTATCATCAGTCAGGGTTATACATCATCTTGTGTATTTTTATAGTATGTTTTTAGCATATTTAAATGCAATCTCATTGGCCCTGGAATTCAGAGTAGTCCTGCAAAATCTGGGAACAGAGCATGCACTTCAACTTCAGGTAGCACAATTGTGATTTGTAACATGGTATTTACTGTTTAGATCAAGTGGAAGAATTACCTCCCTCACCCCCATTTTGAAGAGGGAGAAAAGAATGCTTATCTCCCACATGATCTTGAGTAGTGGACCAGTTGTCTGCCAGTAGGTCCCCATCAGCTCAGCCTGTATATAGTAAATTAGCTCAAAGATAAGCTCACCATCTCAGAATGAAACTAAATATTTAGAGCATCAAATTTTCAGTTTTCAACTCTAGTTTTGATGCTTTCGTTTAAGAAATTACAGATGATTTGTGATGTTAATATAACAATGTCTCTTTCACTCAATTTTCTACAAATACACTCAGAGGAAAGGCAAGATAGACATACATTCAGACTGTAAACAATACCATTAGATTTTGAATTCTTTGTTAACTGCTGAAGATGGGGACAAAACGCATATGTGAACATCCTGGGTGCTGTGATATTTGTTTTTGATTCAGTTCAACTCATCTGAACATTTAAGGAGTTTATACAGTCACACATGTTCATTCATATACTGTTAATATTTTTTGTGTTATTTTTTTAAAACAGGCGTCTGGACTACTTTGTTCTGTCAGAGAGATTGAAGGAGAACTTATGTGACAGCATCATTCGCAGCAAGGTCATGGGCAGCGACCATTGTCCAATAGTTTTGGAGCTTGCAATATAAAAGAAAACTAGGTTTCTTTAAAGCTTTATAAAGTCATATATGTTATTACTTATTGCCTTACAATAAGAATAGACGGGTGCATAATCATATACAATTTTCCTCTTAGGTTTGTCCTTTTCTGGAATATTTAAAAAGCATTAGTTTATGTTAAAGACATACCTTGCTCTATTGTAGTAGTATTTTTTCCATATTTTATCTTGTATTGGTGCTTAGCTTTTGGGGCTGTGCTTTCATTTATGATTTGTTTAGAAAACTTATTAAATGTTTGTTTTCACTCTCTGAGAAATCTGCTGCTTTCAAACAGTTACAGTTTTGAAACAAATGATTTCGGGCTGCTGCAGCTTAAATGTTCTTGTCACTTTTACACAGGCACATATATGAAAATATGTAAATTGCTGTTTACAAAGAATTAAAAAAATAAATAAATAAACCGATAGTAACGGCAAACATTACAAACTCAGAACAACTTATAGGAAACTAGAATATAAGAATGTATAATAAGAATAATATGGTTCCAGTTTTGACCCGACAGATCTGGAAACTGCAGAAGCCACGTTACCTAGACCAGAAGGTTGTGAGTTGAAAATCCAGACTGAATGATTTCTTTCATTATTGATCTTAGTTCCTAGTCAGCTCATCTTAAAATGATTACCTGGAATAAGTCCTAGGAAATAACAGTGGCAGGTGCGACTTTGATGACATCATCTTTTAGTCTTTAGAAATATAAATCTAGCATCGTATGCCCAAAACACTACTAGCGTAAGGGGGCTTTACTTTAATGTTGTTCACTAGTGGACTTGGGAACATTTGTCTTCTTCTTTGTGGTTAAAGAGGTAAAGACACTCCCCAAACAATCTGTGAAGCTGAACTAGAGAGTGAGAACGCAACGTTATGAATTCAGAGCACATTTTTACCGTTTGGATCTCTGTCATATGCAATTGTTAAACACTAGATTATACCAGTTTGGGTGGGGTGGGGGTTAATCTGGGTTCCCAGAGCTACCATAGAAGGCAAGCTATGGGTCATAATTTTAAAAAAAAAAAGGTTTAAATGATCAGCTATCAATGCCATCTGATCAGAGTGTAGCCAAAAAGCACAAACTTCATAGCTCCAGCTCTTCCTGGGAATATCGGAAAATCTTTTGAAAAATCAAAATTGCTAATTGAAACGTGCATAGAACAAACCCACAGCCTTCAGAGCTTAACCTTCATACCTTAGCCATGGAGACACCCTCTTTGAGGCTTATTTCAGAATAGTGCATAACAACTGAACACAGAACAAGATGAGATATTGTATATCAACAAAACATTCTGTTGCAATTTGTTTACAATTTTTTTTTTTTAAATATCTGTGTTGATGCATGGTAGATTAAATTATTTTTTTTATATATATATATATTTAATTTAGCATATTATAACATACGACACCTTTCCATACCATGGCAAGAGGTTGTCAGTAACTTTCTCTCATTGTCCACTTGTCATGCTCTGCATTCGTTTGTTCATTTATTGTATGTTTCAGTCATTCCCAATTATTATGGGTGGGGGGTCGTATTTCCTACATGCAATAGAAAGATCAGAGGTATAGCCTTTTGGCAGCCTAGTGGAAACCACACTGTTAAGATCATTTGAAGACATGCATTGCGCCACAACCTTCATAGAGGCTTGTGGCCATCTCATCTGACAACCACCACAACCTTCACAGAGGCCTGTGACCATCTTATCTGACAACCACAACAACCTTCACAGAGGCCTGTGACCATCTTATCTGACAACCACCACAACCTTCACAGAGGCCTGTGACTATCTCATCTGACAACCACAACAACCTTCATAGAGGCCTGTGACCATCTTATCTGACAACCACCACAACCTTCACAGAGGCCTGTGACCATCTCATCTGACAACCACAACAACCTTCACAGAGGCCTGTGACCATCTTATCTGACAACCACCACAACCTTCATAGAGGCCTGTGACTATCTCATCTGACAACCACAACAACCTTCATAGAGGCCTGTGACCATCTTATCTGACAACCACCACAACCTTCACAGAGGCCTGTGACCATCTCATCTGACAACCACAACAACCTTCACAGAGGCCTGTGACCATCTTATCTGACAACCACAACAACCTTCATAGAGGCCTGTGACCATCTCATCTGACAACCACCACAAACTTCACAGAGGACTGTGACCATCTCATTTGACAACCACCACAAACTTCATAGAGGCCTGTGGTAATCTCATCTGACAACCACCACAACCTTCACAGAGGCCTGTGGCCATCTCATCTGACAACCACCACAACCTTCACAGAGGCCTGTGGCCATCTCATCTGACAACCAGCACAACCTTCACAGAGGCCGGTGACCACCTTATCTGACAACCTCCACAACCTTCATAGAGGCCGGTGACCATCTTATCTGACAACCACTACCACAACCTTCATAGAGGCCGGTGACCATCTCATCTGACAACCACCACCACAACCTTCATAGAGGCCTGTGGCCATCTCATCTGACAACCACATCAACATTCATAGAGGCCTGTGACCATCTCATCTGACAACCACAACAACCTTCATAGAGGCCTGTGACCATCTCATCTGACAACCACCACAACCTTCATAGAGGACTGTGACCATTTCATCTGACAACCACCACAACCTTCATAGAGGACTGTGACCATCTCATCTGACAACCACCACAACCTTCATAGAGGACTGTGACCATCTTATCTGACAACCACCACAACCTTCATAGAGGCCTATGACCATCTCATCTGACAACCACCACAACCTTCATAGAGGCCTGTGACCATCTCATCTGACAACCACCACAACCTTCATAGAGGACTGTGACCATCTCATCTGACAACCACAACAACCTTCATAGAGGCCTATGACCATCTCATCTGACAACCACCACAACCTTCATAGAGGACTTATCTTATCTGACAACCACCACAACCTTCATAGAGGACTGTGACTATCTTATCTGACAACCACCACAACCTTCATAGAGGCCTGTGACCATCTCATCTGACAACCACCACAACCTTCATAGAGGCCTGTGACCATCTCATCTGACAACCACCACAACCTTCATAGAGGCCTGTGACCTTCTCATCTGACAACCACCACAACCTTCATAGAGGCCTGTGACCATCTCATCTGACAACCACCACAACCTTCATAGAGGCCTGTGACCTTCTCATCTGACAACCACCACAACCTTCATTGAGTCATGTGACCATCTTATCTGACAACCACTTGGTGGGGAAGGTTTCAAAAAAAATAAAAATAATAAACGAGTTAGATAATATAGCCAAGAATGATAACTGCCATTTTCTGATGAGACAATCCTATATTGGTTTTCAGTTTAGTGCTTGATTATATTCATTACAACAATTTTTAGAATTTTAGTTAATCTAGAAATGTGTATGTTTTTTTATGTGTTTACATTTATAACATGAATCTCTATATTCTTTATTTTTGTCTCATGTAAAGCCATTTAAGTTTAATCATTTGTCGTTTGTGTGTGTGTGACAATTTTTCATATTTAAAGAACAATTTACTCCTTTTATCCTAGTTTGTTGTTGCATGGTTTGCATCAGTTAATTTTTTTACAAGATGATTTGTTTAGCTTTGGACATACCAGTAGTTAAATGAGTGATTTTTTTCTTTTTTCTCAAATGACCTTGGGCATACCACTAGTTCCGTGACCGACATGTACAGTGGTGGGTTTTTTTCTGACTTATGACGTACCATTAATTCTATGACTGACATGTTTTTCTGACTAAGGACATCCCACTAATTCTGTAACCGACATGTAGAATAGTGATATTTTTTTCTGACTTAGGACATATCATTAGTTTTATAACTGATATGTTTTTTTCTGATAGGGCATACCACTAGTTCTGTGACTTACATGTTTTTTTCTGATAAGGCATACCACTAGTTCTGTGACTTACATGTTTTTTTCTGATAGGGCATACCACTAGTTCTGTGACTTACATGTTTTTTTCTGATAGGGCATACCACTAGTTCTGTGACTTACATGTTTTTTTCTGATAGGGCATACCACTAGTTCTGTGACTTACATGTTTTTTTCTGATAGGGCATACCACTAGTTCTGTGACTTACATGTTTTTTTCTGATAGGGCATACCACTAGTTCTGTGACCGACATGTTTTTTTCTGACAGGGCATACCACTAGTTCTATGACCGACATGTAGAATAGTAATTTTTTTTTCTGACTTAGGACATACCAGTAGTTCTGTCAGTAAAGACAGAAGCTGTGGTGGCATAGCATTAATGGTTTAATGCTTGCCTTTTGCCAAAATGCCTAGGGCTCACATCTGCATTGAGTCTAATATTTGTATTCAAAATTGACCTTACTCCCAACCGAAAAATGGGCACCATTAAAGTCCTGTGAGTTAAACGCTGTCGATGTAATGTTGGCTAGGTCACCCATTGAGTGCTAGTTGACCTGCATAAATATAGGTCAAGCCCTGTGTGCCAAAAGTTTGAAAAGGGTCCTTTGCCAAATTTTTTTTTTACTGTCACTGAGATGTACAGTGGTGATATTCTGATAATTATTTTTTGATCCAGAATCTAAGTTTTGCCTGCACATCCACTTTACAATTCTTTTTTTTTTTTTTTTCCACTTTATAAATTTTTTTTGTGGGGGGGGGGGGGGGGGGATGCATGCAGACTGTTGGTACCTTGCCTGTCAGGCAGATGCAGTCTTCTTTGAAGGAAACACACCTAATTATTCGCTTACTACCACATGCTTGTGTGGGGGGGGGGGGGGGGGGGGGGGGGGGGGGCAGTGGGTCTGTTCTTATTTCCCTCAAAAATGGGGCCCAACAGACAGTGAATATTTTTTTTTTCACTTGCAACGATTGATTCTTATTGCTTTCTGTAATGACAGTTGGAGCCTCCATTGCAAGTGGTCAGACCTTTTCCTTACTCTGTCAGGGTTGTTTTGTGGATGCGTCATTCGGTTCTTAAGTGCAGTTTGGGAGATCCTTGGAATCATTGGTGGTATGGAAATGTATGCTTTGTGCAATGATCTTTCAGCAAGTCACTCTACAGAAAGACTAAGCCATATGGGATAACACGGTGTGAAGAAGTCAACCCTCTCGTCTTTGATTTGTTAGTTAGTCGAGGTTCTGGCATCTCTGCAGATTGTTTGGTCCCTGCTGTGTTCCTGTGCCAGTGAATATCACACAAAATGTCCTTTACTTGCTTATTTGACAACTAGTATGAAACTTATCAGTCCCAGCACAAATCTGAAGCTTCACCTGCAAAGTAAAAATGCATAAGGCAGCTGTCATATGTGCCAACACTCACCAGTCCCACACCAGCAACTCTCACTATTGGTGCAGTCAGTCAGTCCCAAAAGCCAACATTGCACCCGCAGACTTGCGCACCATTCCTGATTGTAGTCTGCCAGCTGCCATTTTAGTACAGTCAACAACATGCCACAGTCAGAACAAAAAAAAAGGAAACATTCCACATTAAATCCACAGCCCATACTATCGCACCGAGCACTTAACTTATTGCTGGGCAACAGAACCGTTGGACTATCAGTCATTAAATGGGGAATTGCACCAGCAGAACCTAGCTTTAAACAAATAATTATCAGATTGTCAGCAGTCAGCCGGTTATTGGCCATGTCACTTGTCAAGACAGTAATATTAGGTCACAAAATTGTGCATTACAGTTGACAAGATTTGTGTTCTATAAATACATATTAACCTCATATTTAGTTTTGTAACTTAATATACCGTGTGCCATATTGCTTTTGGAGCAAATGCTTTTCTGAATATCCATATATTTTTTCAGAAAATTGAAATTTTCACTTCCATATGTTTACTCAGTTCTGAAATAAATGTATTGCCCTGTATTCTTTGAAAAGTAGTTATTAAAATTATCTTTATTAATCTGGGTTGAAGTTTTTATTCTCTGTTTCTAGTGTTCAAGTTGTATGGTGTACATACATACAGTTGGAGGAAAGGCAGAACATACATACAGGATTGGAAAGCCAAATCCACTCTTTTGCAAATCAGTTTTCACTCAGTTGCACGTAGAACCATCGGCTTAAAAAAATCATCCAAGACCTAAAAGCAATAAACTGGAAGACATTGAGAGCTATGACCACTGCCCTAGGCCGAAGAGAAAAGACTAACACATGATATTCATCCTTTTGTAAAACAAATTTACCCTTTTTAAAAAATCAAATCCACCTTTTTACAAATCAGATTTACCTGTTTGCAAGCCTGTTTATGTTTAAACAACGTATCAAAATCATGGCACAAGGGTGGTAACTCATAAGTATTCTGTTCTACTTCTAAATCAAGTCTGAGTCCGAAGAATCTCAGCGCAGTGCACGAACTCTGTCGCATCAGCGAAGATCTTGAAATACTTTTGGTAGATTTTTAACTCCTCATTTTGCCCGTTCAGCGCTGTTAGGCTCCTCTTTTCGATGTTCAACTTCCAGGGATGTTTTTTTAACATGCGCAACAATACACACGGGTGTGTGATCTTACTACCCAGAGACCAGGGGTTATTACTAGAAGTTCACCTGAAAAAAATTCCAGCAGTCACGGGGCCTGAACTCGAGGTGGACGCCACGCTTCGAGACTACTCAGCCTACCTAAACCTTTTATTGCAGCATTTCTGTCCATACGCAGATGAAGAAGACATGATGAACAGGATGATTACTGGGGACGAATCATGGGTGCATCACTACCAGCCCGAATCAAAGCAGTGTTGCCACTTTTCTTTGACAAAAAACATCCAAAATTGAGTCAAAAAGTATTTTAAAACATCTAAATTTGCGTTGAAAACATCTAGAAAAACATCCAAATGGAAATGGTCACAAATTACATAGCAATTGATATGACTTACCCTATAGAATCATGTCCTCATCTTTACTGAAGTCTGCCTTACAAGACCCACAGAATAAACTTAACTTGGATGATGAAGTTGAAGCTTCAGATCCAAAATGACTGTTATGCGTTAGCTGTTCCAATTTCTTTTAATACTTAATCAGGGAGCTGATAAGTGGAACAGCCTTTTCCTACTCTTATCAGTCCGAATTTTATTGTCAAGATAGCATTTAAAAAGTCAAATTTCATCCTTTTTCTTAGGTTATATAGATTTTATAAATTCACTCCTAATAGAAAACATCTACCATCTAAACGTCAAAAACGCCATCTAAATGCAAGAGGAAAACATCTAAATCTAGATGTAAAACATCCAAAGTGGCAACACTGAATCAAAGCGTGCTTAAATGCAGTGGCAACATCCTTCTCCGCCTTGTGTTAAAAACTGAATGTTACACCAATCGCAGGGAAGGTTATGATGACAGTAATCTGGGATTGTCAAGGAGTGCTTTTAAAGGGGGAAAAAAAGGTGACAATGTGAATGCTGATTTATACTGTAAAGTTCTGTTGATGCTTCATGATGCAATTCGAAGAAAACGTCCAGGCCTGCTGACTAGAGGAGTGCTGCTCCTTTACAACAATGCCAGACCACATACGGCTCGGTTAACTCATAAGAAAGCCATCTAAGGTGGGAACTTCTGGAACATCCGCCTTATAGCTCCCACTTAGGCCCTATCAATTTCCACGTTTTTGGTGCACTGAAAACCTACCTTGGCGGAAGACATTTCGCAAATGACGCAGAAGTTGAATGTGAAGTGAAAATATGGTTAAGAAAACAAAGCACGCATTTTTTTTGTAGCAGGTTTGGGAGGACTGATAAAACGAGGGGACAAGTACATCACTGTTGGCGCAAATTATGTTGATAAAAAAAAAAAAATGAACAGTGTCTGTGTATAATAAACGGTTGTTAAGTTGTTATCAACTTTTTTTGTGACTAACTTATTGACTTCCCCTCGTAAATAGACTAAAGGGCAATTACTGACTCAGTCGCTGCTTCTCTACCTTGGTGTGTAGAGACGACTAAAGAGGCACTTGTACAGTAAAGATGTTGAGATTATGTATCTCTTCCGTGGCAACTTATGGATGTGAGCCAGGCTGTTATTTCAGTTTATGAAAAAGAAAATTTGAGCTTTTGAACTGAAATGCTACAGATCAATTCTTAGAATATTGTGGACCAAGAAGAAGAAAAACGTCGACATCTTGCATGTCTTGAACATCAAGGAGAATTGGCTCACAAACAGCATCCTCTCCCGAAAGTTGAAGTAGTTTGGATATGACGAGCACCATGGTGGTCTGGAGGGACCGGTGATGGAGGATGCAGTTTCTCTAAAACAAAACATAGGCTGACCTCCGCAAACGTGGAACCAGGATACTAAAGACGCATTGGATATGAAACCACAGAGAGCAGGAGAATTAGCTAGAGAAATAAACTTTCAGAAATGCCTCGACGAGAGAGAGAGAGAGAGAGAGCAACGATCTGTGAAAGACGTGCTGATTGATTATAAAAAAAAAGGCAACACAGTGGGGTCAACAACATCATGGCAGCCACCTTGACTATCCTGTACATTTCCTGACATTTCATTTTGGAAAGATTAAAAGATGCTATTGATAAAAAGCTAAGAAATGAGCAGACAGGTTTTCGGTCAAACAGATCCTGTACTGACCAGATAGCCACATTACATATTATAATAGAGCAAAGCATTGAACTGAACTCACCACTTTACATTGGATTTATAGACAATGAAAAAGCATTTGACAGCACTGATAGGGAATCTCTCTGGAAATTGATGGGGCACTATGGAATCCCACAGAAAATTATTAACTTAGTAAAGGCAACATATAAAGACATGAAATGTCGAGTTCTTCATGAGGGAAAGCTAACAGGTGCATTTGAAATAAAAACAGGTGTGCGACAGGGATGTCTTTTGTCACCTCTCTTATTGTTACTGGCTATAGACTGGATTATGAAAACAGTAACTGCTAACACCAAGAATGGAATTCAGAGGACCCCTACAAAACAGCTAGATGATCTGGACTTCGCTGATGATATTGCTCTTCTGTCCCATTCATGGAATCAGATGCAAGATAAATTAAATATACTTGATGCGAGATCACAGCAGCTTGGTCTGAAAATCCATAAAGGAAAGACAATGATAATGAGAATACATCAGGCTAATAGTAGTGTGGTTTCTCTTAAGGCACCCCACTCCAAGACCCCACACCTATTTGGGCAGTAATGTCGACAAAGATGGAGGAACTGATAGAGATATTAAAATAAGAATACAAAAGGCAAGAGGGGCTTTCATAGTACTAGGGAATTTGTGGAGGTCAAAAGAAATTGAAAGAAATACTAAACTAAATTTTTTTAAATTCCTATGTTAAATCAGTACTATTGAATGGGGCGGAAACATGGAGAACAACTAAGACAATTACTAATAAATTACAGACATTCATTAGATGGTGCCTGCGCAGAATAGAGGGCATTAAATGGTATGATAGAATAACTAATGTAGAGCTTTGGGAGAGAACTAGGCTCCAGTGGACCAAGAGGTGAGGAAAAGACGCTGGCGTTGGATAGGAAACACACTGAGAAAACGGGAGAACAGCATAACTAGAATGTCTTTGCATTAGAACCCTCAGGGGCATAGGAATAAAGGAAGGCAAAAAAACACATGGATAAGAGAGCTGGAGAATGAAGTTAAAAAGATGGGGAGGACATGGGAAGAGCTTCATCCAATGACGAAGGATAGAACGATTTGGCGTGAGTTGGTTGAGGGCCTATGCTCCATTGGGGGATAGAAAGGCAAAAGAAGAAGACACTCAGCACATACACAATCACACATACACCCACATAATTACAACATACATACATAAATACACACACTTACAAACCTAGATATACATACCTACATCCACATAAATACACACACACACACCCACACCCAGATAATACATACATAGTTACACATATACACACACAAATATACTTTTATACATACATACACATCCATAATACATACCCACATACTTACATGGCTACATATATTTACATACATCCACATACATACATAAATACTACACACATACACCCACATACTAACACAGCTACATTTACATAATACATTCTCATACGTACACATACACATACATATGTAATACATACAAACACGCACCTACATACATAGACGCACACATATATACATCCACATTTATACATACATAGGCTACACCTACATGAATACATAATAGAAACATACATCCATACATACATCAAAACACATACATACATACATATACAAACATAAAACACACACACCTACATACATAAGACATACATGCACACACACATACATGCATACATACATACACATACATGCATACATACACACATCCATACATACACTCACATACTTACACACACATAACATACATACACACATATACAGTCACACATACAGACACCCACATACTTACATACCTTAACATAAATATGCCTGCATACATAGATACATACATACATACTTGCATTCATAATACACACACACCCACAATCACACATACATTCATATACAATCACACATACACCCACAAAAATACACCCACAAATATACACCCATATATTTACATCATACATACACACTCATACTTACAAACCTAAAAATACATACATATATCCACACACACACACACACACACACACACACACACACACACCAACAATCTCACACACCCACATAATACACACATAGATACACATCTAATGCATGTAAGTAAGACGAATGGTGAATTATTAACTACATCTATGGTGGCATATAATCACTAGTAAGCATGAATTTCAAAAGGCAGCGGTTAAATGAGTACATACTTGTTGTATTTTTCAGATCGAGTGGGAGGTGATTCCATAAATGAGCAGCAGAATATGACAAACCTGTTTTATATAGATCTATTCTAGGCTTCGGCTAATGTAATAAATTTAGCCGTTTGCCGTTCTTAGGGTTGGTTTGAATCAACCGAAAAAGATAATCTGCAGTGTTGTGAGCTACAATTTTATAAATAAATTTGGCTTTATTAAAAATTAATCGTTTATTAAGTGGGAGAATTCTTAAATGGCTATAGAGATTATTTTTGCTGGTGAGTTTTCTATCTGAGACTAGGTGTAAAGCTGACTAGTCGAGAACACAGTCATTTGTTAGATTTGGAGCAACCATCCCAAACCGTGGAAGAATAGTCGATATGGGCTTGAATGTAGGATACATACAACATTTTTCTTGTACACATCCAGAAAGTGCTGAATTTTGGCTAACTGATAAACTTTTTGTGCTACCTTCTTGGTTATTGCATGAACATAAGAACACCAAGTTAAATTGCTTTCAATTGTAACACTTAATGTTTTGTGTTCATTAACATTACTAATAGGCAATTTGTCAATATAGAGTTCAAGCGGAGTCTTGTTCAATAAGTTTAATGTCTGTAACTTTTGTCTGTTGCTATTACCATAGATTTAGTTTTAGTTATGTTAATTTGCATGCGATTAGCATTACTCCATTTAAAAGCTTATCTAGTTCATTCTGTCATGAACGTCCTAACTCATCATGGTTCTCATTATTAGTGTATATAGTACAGTCATTTGCAAATAAGTCACATTTTATACTAAAGAGGTACTGAAAGGTCATTAATAAATGTGCCAAAAAGCAATGTTTCTAGTATTGAGCCCTGAGGAACGCCAATATTTAGCTGTGTGGAATCTGAAAAGCAGTTTTCAAAAAAAACTACTTGTCGTCGATCAGCATCAAGAGGCCTAATTATAGTTAAGGAGGTAATAATAATGAAAATAATAATAATAACAACAAAACGATACTAAAGGCGCGGAACAACAAATAAAAATAATAGTATACCTAAAATAATATGTATAAATAAATACGTTCAAAGAGAATATCTACATCGCTAAGCTACTTTAGAAAACTGTTTTGTCTCGATAATTTGTAAGGCGGAGGTTGGGGGGATGGGGGGGGGGGGGGGGGGAATTTTAGCGCAGCCTTCTCACTCCCACCTCCCCCCCCCCCCCCCCTTTTCCCCCAACTCTTCGTCGTATTATTGTCTGTATACATTGAGTATTACACTTTGAATATCACCAATTTTTTTTTTTTTTTTTACATGTGCATAATTTTTTGGTTTTTGTAATTAGGTTCTGTACCTAAGTCTCAGCTCTGTACCTAAGTCTCAGCTCTGTAGCTAAGTCTCTTACATTCCAACCTGATTTACTGTATTAGATTGCCTCTACAGTTTCAGAATTCACCCCAGGCAAAATATCCCCGCTGTTAATTATAAACTGTCGTGTGTTCACGTGTAACTCTTAAGGGAATCCAACAGCCGGGGCGCAGCATGCTTAGGACACATTTCCAATCAATTAACGTCAGTTCTTGTGTGGGCGTTAACTCGATGAGCAAAATTGGAACCGGGTCTAGCAGTGGAATTAATGACATTAATTATGTCTACACAGTAATGTATTTTCTCTGCCTTGTCGTTATCGAAGTGTATGTAAATCACTGTAGTTCGTGTCTGTACAATGTAGGAGGACCTACTTAAAGAATTACTGATACCGTTGAACTGAATCGTCATTTTCATCAAGTGCCTTGCAGACTGGCGTTAAAAAAGTATGTATATCCTTATATGTTTGTTTGTTTTGTTTTAGTATCCAGAAGCCATGAGTTGTTAACCCTTAGGCTCGGTATTATGGATATCGCAACCTTTCGGCCTTGTTTCCATTGAAAATACCGTAAATCTGGGAGAAATGTGGCTTTTCTGCCTACCCCCGAGAGTGAACCCGTACCACAAGGAGTTCGTCACCCGGTCACCGCGCAAACCGGTTTAGCCAACTACGCTACGGAGCCGGGCATATCCTTAAATAAAAGTGGGTAAATGTTTCATTTCGTAACTATAAAATATGTACCATTTATCAATTTTGTTTTTCTTATGTATTGCTTGGGTTTTGCAAAAAAAATCCTATTGGCAATCCTCCCATGCTTCGCTGGCTGTCCTGCCATAGATCAATTTCTTACATTCAATGCTGGGTGGAAATGGGAGCCAAGGTCATTTTTTAAAGAAAAAAAATCCAACCTGACCTGATTCCCAGAAATGAACACACCTGTTGTGTTGACCCTGTTGTTAACACTGTCACTGCCCCATTATGAAAACAGGACGTGTACTACCAGTGGGCTCATGTTTTCTTATACCATACAGAACGGAGAGTTTGGGGGGGGGGGGGAGTAGAAGATTGAAAGGAATAGGGCGAGCAGGAGGAGGAGAGAGGAAGAAAAAAAAACGAAGAAAAGAAAGTCGGCACTGAGACATGGGAATAAAGAAAGGAAAGAAGGAAAGAAGAGGAGAGAGACAGGGGGAAGAAGGTAGCAAGGAAGGGGTGTGGCCACCCCGGGTATCATCGCTGTAGAGGGGGGGGAGTGCTACCACCCCGGGTGTCATTACTGTGCGAAGATGCGACAAGCCTGGGTGACATCGCTGTTGGGGGGGGGGGGGTGGTGTGAAGTATATGGTAATTAGGCTACCTCAACTGACATTGGCATATTTATACGATCTTTATGTTCACCTTATCGGTACACACAATATGATATGCATCTTGCCAGGCTCGTTGGCAGACAACTGTAAATGTAAAAGGTTTTTGATGAAAAATAATCAGCCTGCGGCCATTTTCATATGTTAATTAGGCGCATATTGTAGTGTATGTATTTGAGACATGCATAAACAGTTAGGTCTCACTGTCCCGATTCCAGTAATATATGGTTACTAAGGGATTCGTTCATAAAAAAAAATAGTTATGGCAGTAAAATGCAAACATTGAGTCATTTCATCTTACTGAGTCGCAGCCCGGAATCCATGTTTTGTCCATTTCCACTCTAATTTGTCTGTGGTGGTATCCGCCACTTAAAATGTTAATATCTCCGCTTAGAATCGACTTACAAGCTTAAATAATGAGGCGCCATTGGATTTGTAATTTTAATCTCTATCTAGCTGTCATGATTTCGTAAGTAAAAACCCAAAATATAAAACTTTACTAGCATCCCTAGTTGATGCGATCGAAAGAGACAGACCCAAATACTATCGCAACCGACGACGAAGTCGTCTACCGATCAGCCCAATGGGCGATCTGGTCGCCGATAAATGATCAGTTTTGAGTGCTGAGATGGCTAGGACATACTCAGAGAATGCTGGACGGCAGAATCCCTCTATGGGGAATTACAAATGGGTGTACGATGCTGGTGTAGGTCTCTACCACGATTTACAGATGTGTGCACGTGGGGCATGAAGGATACAGGAATTCGCGTGGATTTATGGGGGAACTGTGAGAAGAAACATGCAACATTTATGTGATGGCAACAGTTGTCCTGAAATCTCATGCATTTATTGGTCCTGCTATGTTATGGAGAAAGCCGACTGTAGTATTGTTGAAACCTCGACTACGACTAAGACTAAGGTTTTGCTAGTTGCACTCACCGTCGCCTTGGGTTGGGCTTCTCATGTTTCCCTTTAGCACAATGGAATATTATCATCTAAAAGGATGGGAGGGCGCCAGCATTTTACTTTAATAAAACGATAAGAAACTGGTAAAAAATTAACGAGTAACAAGCTTCTCCGATCGTGGACATGTAGTAGTAACAGATGATGAGAGATTAACCTTTGAATATCTCGGCTCCCACATATGTAACGATGACAGCTGTACCTAACTGACCAAGACAAGGCCTGATATGTAAACAGCCGTGATATCCAAGTTGAAAGCGATGATAAAGGGAAAAATCAGCGTCGCAGTTAAGGTCAATATATAGAAATTGCTGGTATTGTCAAGTTTCTTATACGGATGTGAGAGTTGGACTCTCACTGTGGAAATGGAACGGAGGAATCAGGTTTTTGAATATAAATGTTGCAGACGCATTTTAAAATCAGTTATTTAGAACGCACAACTAACAAATATGTCAGAGACAAAATATACAAATTTGCGGGACACTAGAGGCCTCTCTTGTCAGTGGTGAAACCTGGCAAGCTAGCATGGTTTGGGCATTTGGTGAGACATAATTCGACAAGAGGCAGGAATGCGTTGGAGATCCGTTGCAGGGAATATTCATTGTGGAGATGGAAACTGACTGATTGATTAAGAAAGTAACTTTGTAACAATATAACAAAAACGAGAAACTGTTAAAACAGAGTGCTCTTCAATATTACGCTTCACTGAATGCCGAAATAACAAAGTTGCCCAACACAAGTAGGGCTGTACCGAATATTCGCTTCGTATTCGCGTCGGGGCCGAATAGTTGACCTAATAACTATTCGGTATTTGGCCGAATACTTGCGCTCGGGCCGAATACGAATAGTGGTCACCTTACACCCGTTTCTGCATACACTGCGATGGACTGAAATAACTCTCTCATTAACACAAAAGTTGCTGTTGCCCAAGTCTGTGGTAGCTGAGGAAACTGCCACCTGGCTGCATAGTACAGTAGCTGGCAAGGTCTTGCCTGCTAACTCAACAGAGGCATTACAGCAGAGGCTCTCAAATTGGGTGCGTATGCCAGGGGTACCGCGGCGAAAATCAAGAAAAGTCGGATATACTTAAAAGTTAAAATTTAAATTGTCTTTCCTCGCCACTGTCAAAAAGATTTTTGCTTTTCTTGTTTCACACTCAAAGCGTATCATACTGCATAAAATGTCAACCGCAGCGTGCTCAAAATTGTCTTTGTATTTATTTATTATCATTGCATACTGAACTCTACTACGCCCATTTGTTCATTCATTGTATTGTTGTGTCACATTATAAGCTGCATAGGGCTCGCAGTCTAAGAGTCGACTGACTGGGAGCTTCCTTTAAAGACGAGGTGGGTTGCGTGAGACGCAAGAAATTAACAGTCTGTATACAAATTAGTCAGATATGTCAAACGGATAAACACACAACACTCAATTTCTGAAACAGGACTGCAGACCAGAAGTGGACGAACAAAAAGAACTTTCCACCAGTGTTTACAGCTGGTGAACGCGAAGAAGAAGAAAAAGAAGAAGAATATCATGGATAGAATCCAATCCAGCATATTTAGCCTCTGCCATCGGATTTTTTTTTTAAGGATTTCTTTTGGGCGTTCTCGTTTCCTCGGGCCCTTTTCCCCCAAAATGTTATAGTCTTTTTGGTGATTTTGTGCCCCTTCTTCTCGCGATGTGTCCAGTTAACCTTTTCCCCCCTCTCTTTTATCTTTTGTTACCACTGGCTGCTCAGACATATCTATTATTTCTTCACCCTAAAAAGCACCAGCTGGTGCTGCAGAATCAGAAGTTCAACAAATGATTGATGACAATTCCCGCCCAAGCGATGTGATTATCTATACAGATGGCTCTGTGTTAAGAGGCAGACGAAGTGCATGGGGGATAATAGCAAAAGTGAATGGAAGTCGCTTAATGCAACAAAGCCTGGCATATAATTTCACAACGTCTAGTTTGAGTATGGAGGTGGAGGTAGTCACTGCTGCCTTCCACTGGCTTGAGAATCAGTTGTACACACATGCCGTGATCAGTCCAACTTAGAGAGACAGGTATACCCCATTCAGGATGGTCAAACAAACAGAGACCGGCAAACCCCATTTAGGACAGTCCAAACTACAGACTGGCACACCCCATTTAAAACAGTCTAAACTACACAGGCTGGCAAACCTAATTTAAGACAGTCTAAACTACACAGGCTGGCATACCCCATTTAAGACAGTCCAAACTACACAGGCTGACAAACCCCATTTAAGACAGTCCAAACGACGCAGACCGACATGCCCCATTTAAGACCGTCCAAACTACACAGACTGGCAAACCCCAGTTAAGACAGTCCAAACTACACAGACTGGCACACCCCGTTTAGGACAGTCCTACTTACAGAGACAGGAATACCCCTTTAGGAACAGTTCAACTTGCAGAGACCGGAATACCTCGTTCAGATCAGTCCAAATTACAGAAACCGGAATACCTCGTTCAGATCAGTCCAAATTACAGAAACCGGAATACCTCTTTCAAGAGAGTCCAACTGACAGAGACCTAAATACACCTTTAAGATATATGAATGTGAAGCAAGAGTCTGTGGCACATGTTTACTATGTTAAATTGTGAGCTCATTAAGCTAATCTTGATTTGGGCATTTGCCTGAACTGGTTTGAAACAGGACGCTGTACACAATTAAATGCTGGTTTAAATTACGTGATTGGCCGTTCATTCATGCTCCATGACCTTTCACATGCACTGGTCTAAGTTACATGGGTGTGAAGTCAAGCTGTGTTCGATCTTCTGAGCCGTGTATACTGCGCGCCGTGAACTGGTTGGTGTGAACGGCAGGCGAGATTGCGTAAATTTTAGCTTTGCCGGACGTCATGTGGGACATGAATTTACTTCAGCTGTGAGCGTTGATAAAAAGAGCAGCGTCGAAAAGAACACAACGTGACTTCCTGTAACACAGACAGCTGCGTCTCAGGGGTCACGAATCATGAATGAACGTCCGGTCATGGTGTGTTCAAAGGACCTAAATGCCAACTCTGCATAGACTGTAAACTCACTAAATTATTGTTATGCTGAGTAATGTTTGTATTGGTTTGTGATTGACATTTAGAGATTCACAAAGCTTGACATGAGCTCTGTTTCATTTTGTGCTGAGCGATGCTTGGATTTGTTTGAAATGCATTCATGTCCTCGATAAATAGTGGACTTGGCTCAGATTGTCGCTTCGCTGTGCTGAACGATACGTAAACGGGGTATGCTTGGTTTAAAGTTGACGTTATGCAAAGTGTGAACTCTGCTTTAGTTGTGAGTTCATGTTAATCTTGTGTTTAGCGATTGAAGCACTCGTTTGTTTTGTATTGGAAGCCTCGCAAAGTGAGACATGAACTTTGTTTAGGTTGAGATCGTTATGCTAATTTTCTGCTGAACAGTGTAACATAAGTTTGAAATACGACCATGCACGAGGTTAGAGGCAACTCCGTTTAGATTGCCAGCTCGTTATGTTAATCTTGGGTTGATCTTATGTGAGCTTGTTGGGAAGTCTAACTTACAGAGACGTGAACACACCTTTCAGGTCAGTCAAACGTACATAGGCCTGAATACCCCTTTTAGAACAGTCCAACTTACAGAGGCAGGAATACCCCTTTCAGCATAGTCCAACTTACATAAACATGAATACCCTTTTCGGGACAGTCCAACTCACAGAGACTTGAATGCCCCTTTCGGGACAGTCCAAATTACAGAAAATGAATACCCCTTTCCGGACAATCCAATTTACAGAGACTTGAATACCTCTTTCAGGACAGTCCAACCTAGACAGAAATACCCCGTTCAGATCAGTCAACCTTAGAGAGACCTGAATACCCCTTTCAGGACAGTCTAACGTAAGAGACCGGAATACTTCTTTCTGGTCCTTCCAACTTACAGAGACATGAATACCGTTTTCAGGACAGTCCAACACACATAGACCTGAGTAAGGACAGTCCAACTCAAAGAGACCTGAATACCCCTTTGAGGACAGTCTAACTTCAGGACAGTCCAACTTACAGAGACAGGCATACACCTGTCAGATATATGAATGTGAAGCCAAGAGGCGCGTGGCACAAACTGACTATGTTAGATTGTGTGCTGATTATGCAAACCTTGTTCTGGGCGTTGCATAAACCGGTTTGAAACATGACGGTGACCATAATCAATTACGAACTGTAAATTAGCTGTGTATTCGCTAAGTTTATGTTATGCTGAGTGATGTTTGCTTTGTTGTGTGACTGATATTTGGTGAATAGCAAATCTTGACATGAGCTCTGTTTAAAATATAAGCTTGTTTTGTTTCATTTTCTACTAAGCTGAATTTGTTTGAAATGTATTCCTGTCCTTAGTAAATTGTGAACTCGTCTTAGACTATTAACTCATTGTTGTAATCTTATGCTGAGCGAATCGCAAATGTATAAATTTGGTTTACAGTTGATGTTGTTCAAAGTGTGAACCCAGCTGAAGTTGTGAGGTAATGTTAATCTAGTATTGAGAGATGGGAGCACTTGTTTGTTTTACATAAGAAGCTTTGTGAAATTAGATATGAACCATGTTTAGATTGAGATCGTTATGCTAACTGCGTGCTGAATAATGCTAAATATGTTTTAAATACGACCATACACAAAGTTGAAAACAATACCCCCCCCCCCCCCCCCCAAAAAAAAGTCAAAAAGTCTGCCTAGAGAACAATAGAACGAGACAAAATGTCCCTATTTAAACGTAAAGACTTTCTTTACTACTATTGTAGCTTATATAGTAGTGAAGGAAAGGGCTTTGGTATTTAGATCCACGTTTGTGTTGAAACTATGCCGGTTATCCCCCTCCCCTTGTTTCCTCTCCCTATGTTGTAGCCTGCAGTTCTGTGCGGACAAGGATCCTGCATTTTACTGTTTTCTTTTCTTTTTACCCCTCCTGGATTTCAGTCTGAAGGATCAGCAAATCAAGAAAAAGAATCAAGCAGGTACAAATCTTTGAAATCCCATTCAACGGTTACAGCCAGCCCTATTAACAGTTAAAATGGGGTATTGATATGGTCTGTGGCTTATGAGTTGCGAACGTGCTTCGTAATGTCGGGATGCGGGGTCCCAGCTGCGGGCCTTACGCCTTGTACTGGTTTCGACAGTAGTATCGAGTAGCCGACCGTCCAAAAAGCAATGGCAAACTACTGGACGTAAATTTGCTTAGAAAAACCACAAAAGCCACACACATAATAAGGCACTTCATTATTATTATTATTATTAATAGTTTTATTTTTATTTTATTTTTAATTACGTACTTAAACAAGTTCTAAGTCCCTTGGGGAAATTTGTAAGGGGTCCAGAATCCCTCCCTTCAATGTTTTCTTTGTCTCGGCGTCCTTGGTCTTGGCACGCCCATCTTGAGATATTTATAAATAGAGAAGGCCGTATTCTTGGATAGTGGTCGTCGAGTGACTGGTTAATTTTTTATTAGTTAGGTCATTTATCTGTTCCGGATTTACTGGGTGTATCTAGCTGTCGAGGTTTCAACAACACTGTAATCGGGTTTCCCCATAACATAGCAAGACCAATAAGTGCATGAGATTTCAGGACAATTGTTGCCATCACATGAATATAACATGTTTCTTCTCACGGTTCCCCCATAAATCCACGCGAATTCATGTATCCTTCATGCCCTGCGTGCACACACCACGGTCCGTTAAGAAAATTCGACATAACAATGCAAGCAACCAGCACTACACTGTGTTGTCACTGCGGTGATTTTGACAGCCAGTCGGTGTTTTTATTTGTCCTCATGGTTTATAGAAAGTTGAATGCTCTGTTCCCACGGTTTCTAGAATATTGCGCTCCGTCCACATCTTCAGCAGCAAACGAAGAGTTCCAGTAGCCGTCTGATTGTATATCCGTCTCATCTTTCCCCTGAGTGTTAAGCGTCGGCCACAATCCCCAGTAACTCCTCGCAGCGCATTCTCCTCAGACCGTAATGATCTATCTGCGCATTCCCACTGTTCACTCGTTCCGAAAGGGCCCTCACAATATCTAACTTGTCATACATCAATTCATTACCAAGTTGTGCAGAGCCGACCAATGTATCGGTCAGCACATTTCCCAACACACCGGCATGACATGGAGAAAAATCCAGAAGATGCTAACTACCCGGGACCTCTGAAGGGATGCTTGCCACTCTGCACGAAGCATGCCTGTCTTCACCTTTCCCAACATGCTTTGCTAGTCAATTACAATCATAGCATGTATGTACAGCTGATTCTCAAGCCAACGGAAGGCATCAGAGACTGCTTCCACCTCCATTCTAAAACTAGACGTTGTGATATCACGTGCAAGGCTTTGCTGCATCAAGCGACGTCAATTCGACTTTGCTATGAATCCCCATGGACTTCGTCTGCCCCGTCAACACAAAGCCATCTGCATAGATAATCACATTACCTGGACGGGAATTGTCATGAATCATTTGTTGAACTTCTGATTCTGCAGCACCAGCTGGCCAGTCTCTGCACTCACGTCCCACAAGTGATAAGAACCTTACACAAGTCTGAAACTTGTTCGTACACCTTGACCCACT
>CAJHNH020001259.1:314805-339190 GCA_905116865.2 Candidula unifasciata | reverse complement strand
CTTGTGTTACAAACTTCACTAATGTCTCTTCAGAACATCACACTCAGTGTTCAGTTATGACTTCATGATTTAATCTACGACTGAAAGCTAACAGAACGTGTTCAACTGCTGCTTGAGTTATGCTTCCAATTCCAATTGATTACTGACGTTTCTCAGATCTTCTTCTTCATCTTCTTCTTCTTCTTCTTCTTCTTCTTCTTCTTCTTCTTCTTCTTCTTCTTCTTCTTCTTCTTCTTCTTCTTCTTCTTCTTCTTCTTCTTCTTCTTCTTCTTCTTCTTCTTAGCTTTCAACGGTGGAATATTCTGGTTGTTCATCCACTCCTGAACTTATGTCTTATTCCAGAACTAGAGTTTTGCGTTCATACCAGTTGTTTTTTTTTTTACTAAAAAAGATATAAAACCAAACGAAAATTAGATCACAATAAAACAAACACAAATGAACGCGAACGTTGCGGCTACAGGACCTCCATCAGCACATACATAAATCAAACAAAACCACACGAATTCACAAAATCACTTAACTGACGTATCCCGAAGCAGCCACGTTTATGTCTTGCAGTAGAATTAACAGACAGCATAGGGTCTGAGAATTTACAGCTGGAGAAATGTCGGGAAATATTTTCTTTTACATACTTTAGATCTGGCTTTTTTGTATGCAGCTGTCGGCTCCTTGTGCTATGTTTTTCAGCGCTCTGACTTGGAAGTAAACACCACTAAACAGTGGCCACGTACGATCGGTTGGTCTAGTATTTGTTCTCCAACGTGGTGCGCCACACCCAGATTAACCCTTTAATCACCAGACAACCTGTTTTCATCAGGAGTGCCGGAAGCCGGGAGCTCAGCCATCTTGAGGGCCCCACAAAATATTTAGAGGCTGGCAGCCTAATATCCTCCCTCCCCCATAATTTGTATGCTGGACGGAACACGCACACACCCCTCCTCCCGCCTCGCCCACCCCAATCAATTTTCAGTATTTGTTCACACATTTTGTTTTATTATATTTATTAGCCATTTAATGTACAAAAATAAAAACAATTATAATTATCACCAAAAGTTGCCACTCATGAAAAGATCTGACGTGAAATCATGAGGTCGACCCGGGAAAACATGGACTGATGACATTAAACAGCTTCTACAACGACACGAAATGACAATAACCATTGCTGCCCATCAAGCAATGGACCACAAACTCTTCTTTCCCACGATGCTTAACGGCAGAAATGGAAAATAATGATTATGATGATTCTTCTTCTTCTTCTTCTACCTTTCTATCCCCCAATGGAGCATAGGCCCTCAACCAACTCACGCCATTTCAAAATATTCAATATTGATGATTAATACTGCATACTTAAACAAGTTTAAGGTAGCTTGCGCATCCCCTGGAGCCATTGGTTTTCACTAACATGTATCTAACCTCTGAGGTAGAGAAACAAAATGCCGCATACACTCATCAGATAATTCAGTTGAATTTTTGCCTGTCTTTGCACTGACTGACATGTAATTTAAGACATTAATGTATTTTTGAATCAGTGGTTTTCACATTAATGTAAAATTTAAAGTCGGCGAATCAGCCATGTGAATATCTGGACTGACACCTGAGACCTGAGATCACTTCCTCTAAGAATGTCTTAAATACAACATTTCCAGGCAAAACTTCTGGCCAAAAGAGACACTGGCTAAGGCCAAACCTACAGCCCGCTAAGTGGATTACAAAAGACAGTGAAGTTCATACTAGAGACAACACTGCAGATACAGATAATCTGTTTCAAGAGAACAAAAGAAGAAGAACATTAATGTATATTTCTGACTAAGAGTTTTCATTATAAAATGTATTTCTGACTCAGTTGTTTTCATAATTGCGTCTCTGGAGTTGTGGGTGAAACAATAAAGCTGCGAGAAGTGACCAGGGATTCTGACTAAAGCTCTATGCTCATGTGAGGGCCGAGTTGGACATACAATCAGATTGTTACCATCGGAATTCGAACTTTGCGCTTACTGCTGAAGATGGTGACAAAGGAGGCACATGTCCCGTTTTCATCGAGATCGTCCTGTTTTCTACGGGTAGCCCTTTCGTACCGTCGGTATTGTTTATTGATTAATAATGAAAATAACACTAAATCATACAACATTTGGGGGGGGGGGAGAGAAAGGGGGTGTTTAGAGTGACTTGCGTGCGATTTTCCGTTTCCAGCTTAAAATATTATTGGGATGTCCCGTTTTCAGCTCAAAATCTTAGTGGCAGGTCCAGATTTCAGCTCAACATATTAGTGGAAGGTCTCACTTTCAACTTAAAATATTAGTGGAGATCCCGTTTTCAGCTCACAAATATTAGTGGGAGGTTCCGTTTTCAGCTCAGAATATTAGCGGGACGTCCCATTTCACAGCTCAAAATATTAGCGGGACGTCACGTTTTCAGCTCAAAATATCACGATCACCCTATGACGAAAAAGCATATGGCAATTTCCGGGCGCTGTCATGTGGATTCTTAACTGATACCACAGACGAAGAGGTCGTATGTCATGTAGAGTAAAGTAAAGGACCCCTTTCCACGCCTTGTAGGCGTATTGGGTATATAGAGCTAGACCTCTATTTTATAGACCTATGGCACTTGGGGGTGTATCAGACGCAGGACATCTTGCTCAGGATAGGAAGGTTTTCCGGAGGGTTGTTATGGCAGCGAGGTTCCGCGAGGGACATGCTACTGAATGAATGAATGAATGGCACTTGGTGGATGATGTGGTCAGCATCACGCCGGCCGCCTTTACTTCCCTGACTTACCTGATACCCACTTAAGGCTGGGTCAACCGAGGAGCCAAAGTCATTTTTGAAAAAAAATCAGCCCTCGACAGGAACTGAACCCACGACCTTCCACGGCGGCTGCCTTGTATATCATGGAGAAAAAAATAATAACAAGAAAAACGAAAACAGTGGTTACGTGAATACCGGGACTGTAAGAAATAAAGAAGACACATGCTAAATATTTCAGCCACATTAGGATATTTATGCCTGATACTTCTAGAAGCATGGAAAATGGGTGCTTTTACTTCACATTAAAATACGTAACATTCTTTTTAAAACCACACAAAAAGGAAACGTCGACGACGAGAGTAACTGACTGACTGACTTTCTACCCCACCAGGACATCACACAAGCGATAAACACCCGATGACACAAAGTGCCACCATGTGGATGAGGATAACCGTGGAGAGGTCCCAGAAACCCCGTTCAGACAATTGGCCATATTTATGGCCTGCCTATATTGCGGCCCCTGTCGAAAGCCAGGGTGGGGCTTCAAATAACAAAAAAATTCATCCTAAAAGGGACGAAAAAACACTTCTCAGACAAGAGAGTAAGAGATAGGCAGCAATACAAGTGGGAGAAAAATATCAAGAGATAGAGTGCGTTAAGAAGACAACATACAGTTTTGAAGATATACCCTGCAGCCAACCTTCGCTGCGGAGATGGCGCCCGATTAAATGATTGATTGATTCTCGCCCTTGGCTCTGTAAAACTGGAACTGTTTTTATTTATACAAATTAGATTTTGCTGATTATATAAACACACAACATACATTTCCCACCAGTTGCTAGGTATCCAGACAATCAATAGACATTGACGAAGTCGAGACGTCTGATTGGCTGTTGCTATGACGCTATATGCGCTTAGAGACACTTTTGGGTAGTTAACAGTTATTTGGCACGATATTACAAAATCAACGCTACCTTTGCCATTTTTAGTGTCTCAGATTACTACATTAGAGTGGGGCCTCTCGTAGACAATCATGCTCACGCATATAAATCATTTTTTGAATTACAAATTTAAAATCAGTTGCCGCAGTTTTCCCCATTTGTGAAATTTAATTTGTTTACTGACAGAAAGTCCTGCTCATAGCATCGTCATTAACCGGCAGGGCATCTACCAATCTCTTCCTTTTTTTCTGGCCAAACTCTTCAGTCCTATGTGCTTTTTATAACCAATGAATCTTTAGGTGCTTAATTAATATCCTAGCCAAACAGCTGAAAACCACAGTCCACGGGACGGTCTAATATTTCAAGGGGTGGTAGATAGGATGCATGCAGTCGTAGGACCTAGCCTGCATTCAGTCGTGGGACCTAGGGTGCACTTTCTCGTGGGACGTAGGTGGGTTGGGGTTAGGGCCAGTTCTAGATGTTTTGGGGTCGTTAAAAGCATCAGAAAGCCGGGGAAACCCAGTCTTACCACCCTCTAAAATGTTGGACTTTCCTGTGAGGTCATTTGGAGTAGGATATTAATAAAGCCCCAGTCTTTACTGTCTTGCATCCACCTTCGCGGCGGTCTGTTTCTGCCTCGTTTGCCGCAACCTCTGCCCTCCAACACTGTTCTCTTGAGTCCACCACTACGTTTCACATGCCTAAACTACCACTGCTTTCTGGACTGGATGCTTTTTATGAGCCAATTCTCCTCGACGATCGGTTTATAGAGAAAGTGTTTTCCCTTTCAACAGTATGCTATGAATGTTACTGTAGCATTTCAGTTGAACGGCTCCGATTCTTTCTTCAAAGACTGGTTTAGAGTTCTAATCAATACATTGCCACGGGAAAGATGCAAGATAGCCCCAAATGTTTTTTTAACTTGCTCGCAAGTGCTACGACATATCTTCCTGCTCATATACACTTTATATAAGTTTGGATTCTAAGTTTAAAATCATCTTAATAAATTTTTTTTTTTTCAATATTAAAAAGAAACATTTTTACAGATTTTTCGCTGTCATTCTTGTCGCCGCGTGTCTTTTAGTTCATTCATATTTATGTTAATGTCTCTTTTTCACAATGAAGTTTGGTTGCAATGATAATTGTTGTTGTTGTTTTTGTTGAGGTATCTGGTATCTGCCTTGTTGGCCTGCCGTCCAGATTCAGATTGTTTAACTTTAAAATGGTGAGCCTTTAGGTAACAGGCGGAAGGGAACCAAATGATCGATTGATCGGCTGCCTAGTTCACAGGACAAGTCATCAACAACAAACTGCGTTTCTGGTGGCGACTGTTGGCTCTGGCGTCTCTAGCAACTGCCATATGATCGGCTGCCTAGTTCAAATTTCAAGTTTTTATGGTTTTGTTTTTTTTAAGTTAAGGACTCTTTCTTACGCCTTGATGCGTATTGGGCATATAGGGTTAGACTGATATTTAATTCTTCGTTTCTATAGACTACTTATCGTGCCCGACTACTTCCATCAACGACAAACTTCGTTTCTGGTGGCGACTGTTGGCTCTGGTGTCTCTAGCAACTGCCATATGCATTTACTGGGTACGCATTTTTCTGGATTATTGCGGTACTATTTGTTTGTTCATCAGTTTTCCAAACGCGACAAAGATAAGACCTATATTTGATAGACCAATCGGCGCTTGGTGGGTAATGTGGTCAACATCACACAGGCCGCCTTTTCGTTCCAGTGTGGACCTAGAAGCCAGGGTCATTTTTTGAAGAAAGCTTGGTTTCGTCAGGATTCCAACCCATGACCTTCTGATCCGCAGGCGAGCGTCTAGCCGCTACAGCACGGCGACTCCCTCATGAGACAAAGTCAGTACAAATCAAAATATCTAAGTCCTGTGGTTACTAAGGACTGAAACCAGAATAGCTATGACGTTATGCGGATACAGTGAGCTCTAGGTAACTTTAAGGTATTCAGATTCTAAGAAAGCACAAAATACCCCCAAGCCATTTCTGTAGTCTCATTGTTCGATCCCGAGATCGATTGGTATTTTCTCTGGAGTTCGCGACCTTTATCAGTGTCATATTAGACTGGTATGTAGAATGTATCATGTCCTATATCTTCTGTTTGAAACAGTGTTGTGTGCTGAGAACGCTCTAAATAAACCATAGAGGCACAAGCAGAAGGTGTTGATATTGAGAAGGTAGTAGTAGTAGTAGTAGTAGTAGTAGTAGTATAGTAGTAGTAGTAGTAGTAGTAGTAGTAGTAGTAGTAGTAGTAGTAGTAGTGTAGTAGTAGTAGTAGTAGTAGTAGTAGTAGTAGTAGTAGTAGTAGTAGTAGTAGTAGTATGGAAGGAAAGTCATAGTTCTTTTTTGGGGTGTTGGCAGTATCATTATTAGTAATAATAATGGTAGGCGCAGTAGAATTAGTAGCAGCAGCCGCAGCAACAACAGCAGCAGCAGTAGTAGTGGTAGCGTGGGGGTTGTAATAGTAGTTATTGTTGTTGTGATAGTAGTGGTAGTAAGAGTGTTAGCAATAGCAGCAATAGTATTAGTAGTAGTTGTTGTAGCAGCAGCAACAAAATTAGTAGAAGAGACACGATCAAGAGACGAAATCGGGAAAGAAGTTGGGACGAAACCAGTTCTATACTATATCAACAGATAACCGAACAAATGTTGGACATGTGTCAAAACTACCACCAGACCGTGCACCATCCACCGGCAAACTGGAAGTAGACCAAGAGGTCAACCACACAAACGATGGATAGATAGGATATTCTAGGCCGAAACTACCAGCATCCACGAAGCACATACCAAGGCTCTCATCTAACGCCTCTTCAAAACCTGACGCTGAAAGGCAATACAAGACTAAAGAAGATGAAGAGCAACAACAGTAGTTGTAACACGACAAAAGAATCAGTTCTGTAGTTATTCTAGTTTAATACACAATTTAACACTTGTCAGGCCGAACGAAGCTTTTGTTATCACTTTCTATAGCCCTTCTGATGCTCTACTAAACCCAGCAATAATGATACTTCATTCTGTCCAGGGAATGATGGTTTCAACACCATCCACGTCGTGCAAGAGATAAAACGCAACGAAATCAAAAATCGATGTCTATGCTAGGGGCATTCATTGGGCCATTAATTATCAGTCAGTATAGAGAGTGCCTAGAGCAATGTGGATTGTATTGGCCTGATAAGAAAAGAGAGTCTCATTATAATGAACTGCAAATCTGCTCTGAACAAATAGGCACACTTAAACTACAATCAGGTTTAAGTAAAGTAAAGTAAAGATCTGTTTTCATGCCTTTAGCGCATCGGGTATATGGGAAGAGCACCCATATTTTTACAGACCAATCGGCACTCGTTGGGTAATGTGGTCGGCATTACGCCGCCCATCTTTACTTCCCCAGGACATACATCCTGGTACCCACTTTAGGCTGGGTCGACCTGCGAGAATTATGTGTCCTCTCTGCTTTATCGGGTCTACGGGGCAAAAGCATACAGAAACAAGATTTAGTAAGTCAGTCAGTTTACTGCCGGCAGTCGAACCTTTCCCCTCCACATGGAGTGTGCGCATCGTTAAAAAAAAATGTACTAAGATACATTATTTCCAGTACGGAAACTAAAGCTTTCGATGCTCACATTGTTTAATGTGTCCTTCTACCTTTCTATTTCTTTATATGATTGCCAATCAATACAATGCATGTCTGTTGTGTATCATATATGTTTTTCTAGCCAGAAGCAGATGTCCCATTAGCTAATATGTGTAAGTCTGTTTACATAGGATTTACCAAACGTTCGCCGTTCACAGGCGAGAGCTGAGACATTTCGGACAAAGCCGGGTACAATCAGAAATAACAAAGAGACTCACTGATAAGGCTTGAATCTCTCCTTGCCAGCCACAACGTAGATCCCGTTCTCCTGGATGTCCCTGAGTTCCCGGATGCGATGACCGTGATGGGGCGTACAGATCTTGCGGACGGCGCCAAAGTTTGGCTCAAGTTTGTCCGTGAGGTAGTCCAGGTAATGAGTAAAATCCTGTAAAAATACAAAAACATTTTCTCATAATTAAAATCTCACGTTTCAGTTACTGGTATCTTATGCTAAGTGTTCTGATAAGTTGCTGTCGAGCCGTCCTTCATTACGATATAAAGTTGTGTGCAAGCGGAAAGAGAATGATACAGGTATAAAGGTAGAATCGTTGGGGAAAATATGCAGGTGACCGTGTTGCGTCGATGGTGACATTAACATCACTTTTCGTGTGCTTTCAGACGTCACATAGGGCTTGTGTTCTATTCATCCACTCCGCTCGATTACATGCAACTGTCTGGATTTCCGACTCGATTTAGCTTCTTGTAATAATGTTCTTCCTAATGTTTTGTTTGGACGTCTTTTTATTTTTGTACTGTCTGTTTTCAAGATTGTTTTGTAATTATTTGCCTCTTTCGTCTCAGTGTTTCCAGTATATCTCCACTTTGTCTTGTTGCAGTCGAGACATGAATTTGTCCAGACATTTCTCTGCTCTCTTCACATTTTTTTTTGTTTAATTCATCCCATTTTAGGTGTTGGTAATTGTTTCTTTTGTTATCTGACACTTTGATTTATGAGGATGTTTTTCTTCAAATTTTAATTAACAGTACTTGTGATTTTTTTTTTTTTTTTTTTGGTCCCTACTTTTTAATAACATTTTATTTTGTTGGGGAGGGGTGCGTGAGTGGCGGTCAAGCGATATACTCAGGAGTGGAGAGGGGACGTGAGGAGTCTTGCCATATACCAAATCTTTAAGGGACGTGAGGAGTCTTGCCATATACCATATCTTTAAGGGACGTGAGGAGTCTTGCCATATACCATATCTTTAAGGGACGTGAGGAGTCTTGCCATATACCATATCTTTAAGGGACGTGAGGAGTCTTGCCATATACCATATCTTTAAGGGACGTGATGAGTCTTGCCATATACCATATCTTTAAGGGACGTGATGAGTCTTGCCATATACCATATCTTTAAGGGACGTGAGGAGTCTTGCCATATACCATATCTTTAAGGGACGTGAGGAGTCTTGCCATATACCATATCTTTAAGGGACGTGAGGAGTCTTGCCATATACCATATCTTTAAGGGACGTGAGGAGTCTTGCCATATACCTAAGCGGCGTGAGGGGTCCTCCCATACACCATATACTTAATGGTAGTTAGGGGTCTTGCCATATACCATATATTTTAGGGGTGTGAGGGGTCTTGCTATATACCACATATTTTAGGGGTGTGAGGGTCTTTGCTATGTACCTTATACTTTAGGGTTGTGAGGGGTCTTACCATAATCCATATACTTAAGGGGAGTGAGGGATCTTGCCATATACCATATATTTTAGGGATGTGACGGGTCTTGATATGTGCCTTATACTTTAGGGTTGTGAGGGGTCCTTCCATACACCATATACTTAAGGGGAGTGAGGGATCTTGCCATATACCATATATTTTAGGGATGTGACGGGTCTTGCTATGTGCCTTATACTTTAGGGGTGTGAGGGGTCCTTCCATACACCATATACTTAAGGGGAGTGAGGGGTCTTGCTATATACCATATATTTAAGAGATGTGACGGGTCTTGCTATGTGCCTTATACTTTAGGGGAGTGAGGGGTCTTACCATAACCCATATACTTAAGGAGAGTGAGGGATCTTGCCATATACCATATATTTTAGGGGTGTGAGGGGTCTTTCCATATCCCATATACTTAAGGGAAGTGAGGGATCTTGCTATATACCATATATTTTAGGGATGTGACGGGCCTTGCTATGTGCCTTATACTTTAGGGGTGTGAGGGGTCTTTCCATATCCCATATACTTAAGGGAAGTGAGGGGTCTTGTTATATACCATATACTTAAGGGACTTATGGGGGTCTTGCCATATACCATATACATAAGGGCCGTAAGGGGTCTTGTCATATACCATATACATAAGGGGTGTAAGGGGTCTTGCCATATACTTCAGAAAGGGTTTCACCTGAAAAAGGTTGGACACCACTGGTATAGACAAAATCCCACTGATAATCCTACTGTGTGTTCGGATACCAGCACTAATTTTGTTCCTGCCCATAACGCCCAGCTATAATTATGTCAATTAAACATATAAATTATATTAAGAGCAAAACTATAATTCAAACCACATTACCAGGTTACTTTTTAACCCTAGAAAGCACATCAATACATAACTGTTTTACGCGGTTGAAGGGTGTTTCCGAGATTTGTTCCCCTTGGATACCCGTGCGAATAGTGGATTTTGTAATCAATTAGTGTCAGTCATTCAGGCTGCGATCCCAAAAGGGGGGGGGGGGGGGGGGAGGGGGGGAGGGGGGAGGATGACATTAAGAAAAGTAGTAACTAACAAGAGAATTATTAAAATAATCAATGCAAGTGGAGCTGATAGATAGTTGGTCACCAGGTAGGTCATCGGGTCACGTGTGGCCTTGTCAATAATAGATAATCCAACGCCAAGAGTTTCTTGCCTTTTTGTCCTAGGTCAAGATCAGATAAGTCTATTTTAAGAAAACCGACTCATCATCATCACGTTCTTCCGTTTCTTCTTATTCCTTTTTCTCTTCTTCATCTTCTACTTCTTCTTCTTCTACTACTTCTTCTTCTTCTTCTTCGTATTTTTCTTCTTCTCCCTCCACTACTACTACTCCTACTACTACTACTGCTGCTGCTACTACTACTACTAGTACTTCTACTTTTACTACTACCACTACTACTACTTCTTCTTCTTCTTCTTCCTCTTCTTCTTCTTTTTCTTCTTCTTCTTCTTCTTCTTCTTCTTCTTCTTCTTCTTCTTCTTCTTCTTCTTCTTCTTCTTCGCCTTCACTGGCTGCAAACTCCGGTAGGAAAGTGCTGGTTGTTCGTCCACTTCTGGACATCGGATTTGTTCCAGAATTTGAGTTTTGCGTGAACATCCATTTGACAGATCTAGCTTAATTACATGCTAAATGTTGGTTCCTCGCGTCTTATATGCATTCCGACTTCGAAGCAAACACCCCCAGTTACCCCACCAGACGACGTTTGTGAGCACTGGATCTATTTTCCTCCCTCCCTTCTCCCACACAGACAGACAGACAGACAGACACACACACACACACACACACACACACACAATGGGTACTCGGAACCCACACAAGGAACAAACGATACAACACAAAGAGCTTCTTGCCAGTTTGTCATTGGAAAATCCTAGGTAATGTCATTTTTAGGAAACCCTCTAATAAATCATATCTGGTGGATTTATTCATTAAATTGTATTACCTACGATATAATTATTACCTACAATTCAAACGACATAGAGCTTGACAGTGGTATTAAATGGCAACAAATTGAAAAGATTACAGTTGCAATTCATGTTGAAACTAACTAACTGTAAAAACTCTATTAACTTGTAAACAAACTAGACATCAACTCTAGCCATTAGCACACTGTGTTGATAAACTAATATTTATTTTATAGTTAGTTAATCGACCGATCATCCTCATCGCATATTGTTCAAGTGCATAAACGCTTAGGTCTTATCTTCAGTATTTTCCTCAGCATGAGGCAACTGAAAAAGCAATCCTGCGTTGGTTTGCTAGTCTTATGTGGCTACCTGTATAGTGTTTATGTTAGGTTGTGCTTTCTTCTGGCCGCCAGTTATCGCAGTCTTGTTAAGTTTTGCTGTAGTCTCCTCATCTACTCGTCTTCACTATTTCATAGCCCAGTCAGCACTTGTTTGACAAGATCACAGCGGCTGACATTACTTCCCACAACGTTTCCTGTCACCCCTTTTAGGCCAGGTCTACCTAAAAGCAATGGGCCAGCAACAACAACAAAAATCGATGCAGATTTAAACATATCAATTTGTTCTTTCTCCTAGGTCGACCCAGCTTTGAGTAGGTACCAGGTACAATCCTGGGAAGTAAAGGTGACCGGCCTGATGCCGATGACATCACCCATCAAGTGCCGTTTGGTCTATAAAATGAAGTTCCAGTCCTATATACCCAATACGCATAGCAAACAGGTTCCTGTGCCGATAAAAGCCACAAAGATTGTCCATATTTCGTAAGAAGAAAAAACTGACACTGCAGTCTCAGCAAAGTCAGTAGCATACCCGCGCATTAAATGCATAAGGCAGCCCTCGGAAATGCCAACACAAACATTGCGACACTAGAAATGCAGTTCATCAAATTTGGAAGCAGAAATTACAACAGATCAGTGGTTGCACATGCCATCATTCACAAAAGACACAAGCAGTTTTGTGGCAGCAGACCACGCCATTTCCTGAATCTACAGTTCACAATATAAACCACGTTGGGCACCGTCAAATGAAATCTGCAGTACACAGTGTCATGCCACCCACTCAACTCGTACTAACTGAGCAACAAAACATATCTTTTCAGTCCACATATGAAAGAAACTGCAACGGACAACTATTGTCAGAAGCAAACATTGGCCTGTATTAAAAACTGTAAATAGCCTATCATCCATACTGACGGAAAGCTGTTATACATCACAATCCACTATGGCGCTTGATATGACCTATTTCCATTTCCAAGTCAAGAGAACTCAAATAGCTATGCTATATTAAACGCCACAATACAATAGCTGTTAAACTGAAATTTTGAGTATGGTTTCCAAAGGGTGAGGCAGGGGTCGACTATCACAACATTGAAAGGTTATTATCAAGTACACTCTGGATACAAAGAATGTTAGCAAAATGAACAAGTGGCGCTCAGACGTGTGGAGATAAAAGCGATGTTGTGCTGTATGGTGATGACTGTGTACAGCATATGGCAACAACAACACCAGAACAGTCCCTCATTCACTGCTTAGCTAACTGTGAGAGTCTTGGATTTTTGCAGTTGGTTCCTAATGGAGCAATGATACGTCATACTAGGCACTCAATGTATCCCAGCCTCTCTTGCTGAAGCCTATTTTAGCCTTCATGTGATGGACCATGTTCCTGAAACAACTGAGTGCCAGGTTGCTGTTTCAATAACTGGCCTGAAACTTGGTGGGATAACAACTGAGTGCCAGGCTGCTGTTTCAATAACTGGCCTGAAACATGGAGGGATAACAACTGAGTGCCAGGTTGCTGTTTCAATAACTGGCCTAAAACTTGGTGGGATAACAACTGAGGTCAAGGCTACATTTGCTCCGCGGACCACCTACTGAGTTCCATGCATGTTCCACGATTTAGCTGTAGGTGCGAAATTCGTTTGATTTCTGTTCCCTAAAGCGCAAACTGTCGGCTCGATGGCTAAGTCGATGCGAACCCTTCGTAATGCCGGGGTGCCGGGTTCGATCCCAGCTGCGGGCCATGTGCCTTACGTTGGTCTCGACAGTGGTATTAGGGTGCCCGACCGTCCACAGGCAATGGCAAACTACTTGACGTAATTTGCCTAGAAAAACCACACAACAGCCAGGGGCTGCTGGGGTTGGTTCTGCAACGTCCTGTAAAGGATACGCAACTAGCCTAATAGAGCAAACCGCACCTTATTCCACAATAAAACGTTAGTTGCGTATCCTTTACAGGAGGACGTCTAGTAGTAAGCCATTGCTTTCTAGAATGTCGGCTTCTCGATACCACTGTCGAAACCAAAGCAAGGCGCAAGGCCTTCAGCTAGGATCAAACCCGGCACTCCAGCATTACGAAGCTCGTTCGCAATGCCTAAGTCACAAACGCCAACAGTTCCCCACTAGGGCAACAATATATCCACCACATTAATGACACAATGTAAGTAAGATTGTCTAATTATTCATAGTAAAATGTCCATCATAATCACAATCACAATCAAAGCTAAATGTGAAACGATACAAATTACATTTTGGCTATATAAATAATTACATGATCTATAAATTTAAAATAAATATATACTCTGGACACTCAATTACCATTAGATGTCCCAATTGAAACCTTGAAGGTTAAACATGATATTTTTGAAAAATTACTACTACTACTACAACTACAACTACTACTACTACTACTACTACTACTACTACTACTACTACTACTACTACTACTACTACTACTACTACTACTACTACTACTACTACTACTACTACTACTACTACTACTACTACTACTACTACTACTACTACTGCTGCTGCTGCTGCTTCTACTAGTGTCACTACTATTACTACTATTACTACTACTACTACTGCTGCTGCTACTTCTACTACTGTTACTACGTTTACTACTACTACTACTACTACTACTACTACTACTACTACTACTACTACTACTACTACTACTACTGCTGCTGCTACTTCTACTTCTGTTACTACAACTACTACTACTGCTACTACTATTACTACTACTACTGTCACTGCTACTACTACTACTACTGTTACTACTACTACTAGTACTACTACTACTACTACTACTGTTACTACAATTACTACTACTACTGTTACTGCTATTACTACTACTACTACTGTTACTACTACTACTACTGTTACTACTGCTGCTACTTCTACTACTACTACTACTACTACTACTACTACTATTACTACTACTACTACTACTACTACTACTACTACTACTACTACTACTACTACTATTACTAATATGACTACTACTACTACATGATTCAATCATCTGCAAAAGATGTTAATGACATACATCGGGTGATAAGAGCAGAACGGTGCGCTCAAACCAGCATTGTTGCACTTTAATTCGCATGATCTTTCGAATGTGTCCTCAACATAGAGGTTACCTACCATCAGATCCAGCCAATCCAAAGAGGGGGTTGAGGTTTGAGGAACGGATCAACATCATGGCACACGGGCAGTAAGCCATAAGTGCTCCGTCCTTCTTTTAGCTAAAGTCTGAGTCCAAATCACCGGCGAGGATCCTGAAATACTTTGGGTAGATTTTTATCTCCAAATTTTGCCCGGGCAGCGCCGTTAGGCTACTTTTTTTTATTTCCAACTGCCAAGGATTTTTTACGAGCGCACCAATGCACACGGGCGTCCGATCTCATTACCCAGAGACCAGGGGGAATTACTAGAAGTCCAAGTCCACGTGAAAAAATCCCAGCCCTTACCGGGGATTGAACAGGGAACCTCTAGCACTCCAGGCGGACACCATGTCTCGAGACAATGCAGCCCCGTAAAATCCAAAGACAAAGTCCGTAAGTCTTTCAAGAACCGCTTATCCATCTCATGGGTGCCTATGTATCAAGGGGACCTAACATTCGACACAATTGTGTCTAATATCTATGTGTTACGGCTAGTGACGTTCCCTGGCCAGTGCTTTTTTTTTTTGTTGCGACAGACGTGACATTCATTCTACTGGCCGGTCAGCAATTTGATTTCCAACATAAATACGTCAGCTATTTGATTTTGTGTCTTCTCTTTCGTATTGCAGAATAATGTTATATTCTGCTGAAGACTCTTGCAGCAACTCTGACTTGTCATTTGTGTTTGTGATAATATGAAACTGACTGGTTCACTTTTCGTTTGTTTGGTATTTTTTGCTGAATATTTATGGCGTGCCTGTTGCATGAGATTTATGTTGTGAGTTTTCCTGAAGATTTATGTTGTCTCTTCTCCCTAAGATTTATGCTGTCTCTTCTCTCAGATGTTTATGTTGTGTCTTCTCCCTAAAATGTATGTTGTCTCTTCTTTCAAATATTTATGTTGTGCCTGTTCCATGAGATTTATGTTATGTCTTCTCCCTAAGATTTATGTTTGTGTCTTCTCCCTGAGATTTATGTTGTCTCTTCTCTCAGATATTTATCTTCTGCCTTCCCGCTGAGATTTATGTTGTCTTCTCCCTAAAATTTATGTTGTCTCTTCTTTCAAATATTTATGTTGTGCCTACTCCCTGAGATTTGTGTTGTATTTTCTTTCTGAGATTTATGTTGTCTCTTCTTTCGGATGTTTATGTTGTGCCTTGTTCCTGAGATTTATGTTGTGTCTTCTCCCCGAGATTTATGTTGTGTCTTCTCTCTGAGACTTATATTGTGTCTTCTCCGCGAGATTTATGTTGTGAACTGCATATTCCAAATATGACAGCAGACCGACTCCAAGCTTTCAGCGGACAGAGGACAATCTCTCACTGGCATCAAATGTATCCTATCCTAGCTGCAAACGCACACAACACGCAACCACAAACTACACACCAATGAACAAGACACATAAATGTGCTCCAAAACAGCAGCAAGATTAGACCCCAAGGCCTGTGTAATTGGCGATCAGCGGAGTCGATACCGGCACGCATGACACGCATTACCCAACGGCGATCAAAGAGAGAAATATGAAATTACCAGCTGATTGTGAGAATCGATTCTTCGTTAACGTCATGCGGCGTTCAACATGGAGATCCTGTTGGTCTCTCAACATACAGTCAAATTTCCATTTCCGCTAGGTATCTAAAACAAACATGGACAGACAGCAGACAGCTAGCCAGACAGACATACAGACAGACAGGCAGACCGCTATAACCTAAAACAGACAGACAGCCATGGACAGACAAAGCCAACCAGCAGACAGACAGCCAGACAGACAGCCAGCCAGACAGACAGACAGAGGGACAGACAGCCAGCCAGACAGACAGCAGACAGCCAGCCAACCAGACAGACAGAGCCAGCAGACAGGAGAGACAGACAGACAGACAGACAGCCAACCAGACAGACAGATAGACAGACAGACGGACAGTCAACCAGACAGACAGATAGACAGACAGACAGCAGACAGCCAGCCAACCAAACAGACAGACAGACAGACAGACAGCCAGAACCAGACAGACAGCAGACAGCCAGCAGACAGCCAGACAGACAGACAGACAGCAGACAGACAGACAGAGACAGACAGACAGACAGCAGCCAGACAGACAGACCAGACAGACAGACAGAGGGGCAGACAGCCACAGCAGCACCAGCCAGACAGACAGAGGAGCCACAGACAGCACAGCCAGCCAACCAGACAGCAGACAGCCAACAGACAGACAGACAGCCACAGACAGACAGCCAGCAGACAGACAGACACAGCCAGCAGACAGACAGACAGCAGCAGCCAGACAGACAGACAGACAGACAGACAGACAGACAGACAGCCAGCCACAGACAGCAGACAGCCAGACAGCAGCAGACAGACAGCCAACAGACAGACAGCCAGACAGACAGACAGACAGCCAGACAGACAGACAGCAGACAGCCACAGACAGACAGCAGAAGTCAGCCAGACAGACAGCCAGACAGACAGACAGACAGACAGCCATTAACCAGCCAGACAGACAGACATACAGCCAGCCAGACAGACAGACAGACAGCAGACAGACAGACAGCCAGAGACAGACAGACAGACAGACAGACAGACAGACAGACAGACAGACAGCCAGCCAGACAGACAGACAGACAGACAGACAGACAGACAGACAGACAGCCAGCCAGACAGACAGACAGACAGACAGACAGCCAGCCAGACAGACAGACAGCCAGCCAGACAGACAGACAGACAGACAGACAGCCAGCCAGACAGACAGACAGACCAGACAGACAGCAGACAGCCAACCAACCAGACAGACAGACAGACAGACAGACATACAGACAGACAGAAAGTCAACCAAACAGACAATAATAGATTAACGTACAGAAAGCCTAATATAGCTGAAATCATGCAGACAGGGATAAAGACACATTAAAACTGATCAGGAAAGAAAGACGAACCGGCAGATATAGATTACAACAGACAGGCGGCTATACATGAATACATCCATACATACAAATGTGCATGCATAATACAGACAGACACGCTGACAGGCAAGCATACATGCAGCCATTTCAACGCTCTTCCTCTTCTTTTTCTTTTCTTCTTGTTCTTTTCTTGTTTTTGTTCTTGTTCTTCTTCTTCTTCTTGTTATTGTTCTTCTTCTTCTTTTTCTTCTTCTTCTTCTTCTTTTTCTTCTTCTTCTTCTTCTTCTTCTTCTTCTTCTTCTTCTTCTTCTTCTTCTTCTTCTTCTTCTTCTTCTTTTTCTTCTTGTTCTTCTTGTTCTTCTTCTTCTTGTTCTTCTTCTGCTTGTTCTTCTTGTTCTTCTTCTTTTTCTTCTTCTTCTTGTTCTTGTTCTTCTTGTTCTTTTTCTTTTTTTTTTCTTCTTCTGCTTCTTCTTCTTCTTCTTCTTTTTCTTCTTCTTCTTCTTCTTCTTCTTCTTCTTCTTTTTCTTCTTCTTCTTCTTTTTCTTCTTGTTCTTCTTCTTCTTCTTCTTCTTCTTCTTCTTCTTCTTCTTCTTCTTCTTCTTCTTCTTCTTCTTCTTCTTCTTCTTCTTCTTCTTCTTCTTCTTCTTCTTCTTCTTCTTCTTCTTCTTCTTCTTCTTCTTCTTCTTCTTCTTCTTCTTCTTCTTCTTCTTCTTCTTCTTCTTCTTCTACTTTTTCTTCTTCTTCTACTTCGCCGGCTGTAAACTTGGATGGAAAGTTGTAGCTGCTCCTCAACTTCTGGACTCTGATCTTGTTCCAGAACTTAAGATTTCAGTACACATCAGTTTGACAGATCTGGCTCATTTGTATGCTGACTGTTGGTTCCTGCTGGATGTTGATTATGTCAATGAACTTACAGTGAGCTGCCTGGTACAAAAAGAGTTAAACAAGAGTGGTCACAAGTGTACACTTACTCGGAAATGCTTCGGGTTGTACACGATCTTCTTTGCCGGAAAGAAAGAATCTCCATTGATAAAGAAGTTGGCAGCTTTGCCTCGAGCCAGATGAGCCAGGTATCGAGGCTGTTCGCCTTGGTCGCTGACCTCACTGTGGTCTATACCGTTGTTGGCGTGGTCGTCGTGGTGGTGGTGGTGGCCATCATTTGCGTTGTAGTGTTCGTGTGGCGCCGGGGTCCTGTTGTTCTCACTGTAGCTGTTTGTTGCCATGGTTGGTCAAATGACTTGATGTTTCTTTGCGGCACCTGATGATAGTAGTGGTGTTGATGACAATTATAATGGGAATGGTAGTAAAAGAAGCAGCCGCGCGACGTTTGGTAGACATAGTGGTACGAGTACTAGCAGTCGTAGCAGTGGCAGCAGCAGCAGCAGCAGTAGTAGTAGTAGTAGTAGTAGTAGTAGTAGTAGTAGTAGTAGTAGTAGTAGTAGTAGTAGTAGTAGTAGTAGTAGTAGTAGTAGTAGTAGTAGTAGTAGTAGTAGTAGTAGTAGGTGTAGTAGTATAGTAGTGTAGTGTAGTAGTAGTAGGTAGTGGTAGTAGTATTAGTAGTAGTTTTAGTAGTGGTGGTGGTAGTAGTAGTAGTAGTAGTAGTAGTAGTAGTAGTAGTAGTAGTAGTAGTAGTAGTAGTAGTAGTAGTAGTAGTAGTAGTAGTAGTAGTAGTAGTAGTAGTAGTAGTAGTAGTAGTAGTAGTAGTAGTAGTAGTGTAGTAGTAGTAGTAGTGTAGTAGTAGAAGTAGTACAGCAGTTGTAATCGTTGTAGTTGTAGTTGTATGGTTGTAGTGTCAGTAGTAGTAGTGCAGCAGGTGACGAGTAGTAGTAGTAGTAGTAGTAGTAGTAGTAGTAGTAGTAACATCAGCCGTAATCGTTGTAGTAATAGTAATGGCGACAGTGCCAGTGGTTGTGGCGGTGATGATAGTAATAGTTGTAGCAGTGGCAGTGTTGGTGGTAGTGATAGTAGTTGTAGCAGTGGCAGTGCTGGTGGTAGTGATAGTAGTATGAGACACGTAAATCAGTCAAATGCACTGTTTCATTCTCTAATAACCCATTCCACCCCACCCCCTCAACCCCTCTTTTTCCAACGTGTGTTTTCGTGGGCCATGTGGTTAAATGGGGAGGGGGTGGAAGGGATAGCAATACTGACAACTCGTGACAAACATGTAAGAGGCAATTAACTACGAATTCGCTGAAATCTGAAGTGTTTTGTCAAAAAGCTCAGTTACCACAGCCTAACGTAAACCACAACACAGCGTGACAGCCACTCTTTTAAAGGCGAATGAATTTTAAAAAGCAAATTAAAATACGACCTTTCATCATTTTTCTCCTGCTTGAAATTATCTACAACTCCTTTTTCATCTGTGGATTAGGCTCCGTAGTGTAAATAATGTCGTTCGAATATTCATGAATCAGAAACATTACAACTGCTGTCTTAGCTCGGAGACATGCTAGGTAGTTGCTTGCGGTTCGGACCCCATTAGGGTAGAGGCTTTATGCTAACCCATACACTCACCAGCAATCAACCCTTACTGCTGACTGTGTAGGCAGAGCTTTTACCATACTTAACCCCCGTGGTGAGGCGTTATCAGTTCGCATGTGCAGGTTTAGCAGCTAACAATGACACTGGAGAGATTATCACGTGATATTTTCCTCCTCGTCTGTTCGCTGTCGAGAGAATGCGTGGGCGACTAGCATCCTGTTCTGTCCTCAGAGAAATGGGAGGGATAGAGGACTTTGGTGGCAGTGAATCCACAACACTCGCCATAATGGCAAACTTGGGATTTAAGATCGGCGTAGCAAACAACGAGACGCACACCAGACACGCCAGAAGACTTGTTAATCAACATAGAACTGATACTATTACCCATCGGACGTTGGGGTTCATACTGAGGGGAGGATCTGAGCACCTATGGACATGTCCGTAGTGCAATGATGATAACTGATAACCCAACTAACTAACTAATCTTCTCTTCTTTTATCATTCCAAGCATTGTGACTACATCAAAAGCCAGACACGAGACTACCTAACCGTAACAAACATCCACTTGCTACTAATTGTAAAATGTCAGCTCCAAATGCTGAAGCGAGTGACAGATCACATACAGTTTAATAATGAACTGAGTTAAAGACTTATAATTGCTGTTCTTCCGTATGGCGTGACCTCTCTCCGCAGAACGGCTAGCAGCCTGCTGAGAGCGTCGCACGGAGCTCAAACTCCGTACCTGCAGCGACGGTCGCTAAATATTTCCATAGAGCTTGTATCGTGAACCCAAGGAGACAGTCCGTAAAGCAAACCCACGACCGTCTGTGTAGGCAGTCTCTCTCCGCAAAGCATCAAAGCGTCAACAGCAATGTTGCCACTTTGGATGTTTTACATCCAGATTTAGATGTTTTTCTTGCATTTAGATGGCGTTTTTGGCGTTTAGATGGGAGATGTTTTTCTAGATGTTTTTCATTTGGAGTTAATTTATCAAATCTAACCTAAAAAACAGGCTGAAATTTGACCTCTTAAATGCTCTCTTGACAATAAAATTCGGCCTGATAAGAGTAGGAAAAGGCTGTTCCACTTATCAGCTCCCTGATTGGGTATTAAAAGAAACTAGAACGGCTAAAGCATACCAGAGTCATTTTGGATCTGAGGCTTCAACTTCTTCATCATCCGAGCTAAGTTTATCCTGTGGCTCTTGTAAGCCAGACCAGTAAAGATGAGGGCATGATTTTATAGGGCAAATCATATCAATTGCTATGAAATTTGTGACTCTTTCCATTTTGATATTTTTTTTCTAGATGTTTTCCAAGCGAATTTAGATATTTTTGACTCCGTTTTCGATGTTTTTTTTTTAAAGAAAAGTGGCAACACTGGTCAACAGAGAGAGTCGCACAAAGAATGAACTCAGTAGCGAACGCGATGATCGCCAGGAATCTCTAAAATAAATTGCACTCGTGAATATTTCCGTGTGGGTTTAGGAGTCCCATTGTTATTAAAACAAGAACAGACCCAATAAATCAACAACAAGCATGTCGTGAGTGTTGACTAAATGGGGACTTCCTTTGCAGGCTGATTGCATCTGCCTGAAAGACAAAGAACCAACAATCTGCATACACATAAATAAGTTCTGTGAAAAGGATGTGCACACAACACTCAGGTCTGGAAAAAGACTACCGTCGGGAGGTGAACGGACAACCAAAAAGTTCCGCCGGAGTTCACAGCGGGTGAAGAAGAAGAAGCACTAGGGAACCGAACAGTTTAAAAGAGTTAAAACACGTTCGTCTAAAGACTGTTCTTTCTTATTTCAAAGAAAGCTGAAAAAGAAAACTCTATTAATACTGCCTCCGCTGCTGCTGCTGCTACTACTACAGCTGCTCCTGCTGCTGGTATTACTACTATTGATCATCTGCTACTACCACTACACCTACTGCTGCTACTACTACTGATGCAGCTCTACTACTACTAAAACTACTGCTGCTGCTGCTACTACTATTGATGCTGCTTCTTCTACTACTACTACTACTACTACTACTACTACTACTACTACTACTACTACTACTACTACTACTACTACTACTACTACTACTACTAATGCTACTACTACTAATAATAATAAAAAATACTGCTATTACTACTTCTACTACTATTACTATCTAGGCTCTATAATAAACAACAATGGAGACTGTTCGACAAAAATTAAAAGGAGGATGGCCATAGCAATGCAAAGATTGAACAGCCTTAAAAGTCTATGGTTAAGCACCAGCAAAGAGATAAAAATTAGAATTTTGAGAGCATGCATCTTCCCTGTGGCTACATACGAATGTGAGTAGTGGACTATCTCTCAGTCCTTAAGAAAGATAATAGAGGCTTTTGAGCTGAAATGCTTTAGAAAGATTCTCAGAATATCTTGGACAAAGAAGATGAGAAATATTGACATCTTAAAAGATTTGAAGATCAAGGAAGATTGGCTAATAAACAGCATCCTTTCTCGAAAGCTGAAATATTTTGGTCATATCAAGCGCCAAGACGGATTGCGAAAAATTATAGCAGAAGGCATGGTACCAGGAAGGAGGGGCAGAGGTCGACCGACACAAAGATGGGCACAGGATATAGGTGACTCCTTGAGTGTGAAAGCGCATGAGGCGGGAGAACTGGCGAGAGACCGAGTTTCTTTCAGGCAGACTGTGATGAGAGCGACGTTCTGCAAAGGACCTGCTACATGATGATGATGATGACTATTACTACTATTACTACCACTTCTACAGCTGATGTCGCTGTTACTACTACTACTACTACTACTACTACTACTACTACTACTACTACTACTACTACTACTATACTACTACTACTGCTGCTGCTGCTGCTGCTGCTGCTACTACTACTACTACTACTACTACTACTACTACTACTACTACTACTACTACTACTACTACTACTACTTCTACTACTACTACTACTACTACTACTACTACTACTACTACTACTACTACCACTACTACTACTACTACTACTACTACTACTACTACTCCTCCTACACGTGCTACTGCTATTACTGGCAGTATTATTACTACTACTATTACAGGTAATACTATTAATAGCACAGTTGCTTTACCAATAACATTAATAATCTCGCTGCTACTTATATCACAATTGTTGCTGCTTTTATTATCACAACTACCACGCCCGTCTCCACTACACCTGCTACTAATTCTGTTACTACAAATACTAATACTTCTGTTAGGTAGCTACATCTATTGATACCCTTTTCAACATGTATTCCACTAACTCTACAGGATGTTAGGTCCTTTGGGAGCGAGTGAACAGTGCAAAGGCACAGACAGATCATTATGGCCTGAGGAGAATGGCGCTGCGAGGAGTTACCAGGGTATTTGGTCGACGCTCAACACTTATATGAATGGCGAGACGGATAAACAGACCGTTACTGGTGCCATCGGAATTGGAACTCTTTGCATGCTGCTGAAGATGGGGCGGGCGCTTATGTTAGTGTCCCGAGTGTCCCGATTCTTAATTCAACATTCATACAAGATGTGAATATTTGCCTTTTAAAAAGGGAATATCGAACTAAGCTGATCTTCTTACCGAATTCACTTTACCATCTATTTAATTCGCATCATATCTAGAAAATAAGTTAAGATCGGTAAATACGTACTTGGCTAACTTATCTTGATAGACAGAGAGGCAGAAAATCAATACATCCAGTTTAACGTTGATAAATATTTTACGTAGGTTAACAGGTACACGGCAAACAAAATCTACACACTAATTTTTGAACTGTAAAATCACAATGAATACAAGCACTTTAAAACTTACTTTGTTTTCTACAAACTTTAAAACATGTTTGCAGCACTAAACATAGAACTCTTCAGTCTGAGAAATAATAACTTACCACAACAACCAAAGCCTAGCTAGCAACCTCCGACATGGCCGTTTGTTTACACCGTTGTTATATGTCACACGATATACTCAGGGAAGGAATTTTGTCCTAGATTTTGTCTGACAGCAAGCACACTGTAAGCGCAAGGCTGTAACTGTTGCTCGTCGAATCTAAACAGAAAATAAGACTTCCATTAAAGGTTTATGTTTAAATGCCAGAACTAAAATTGATTTTATGATCGATGACAAAGTTGATCACGCTAGATTTGAAAAGGTTGACAAAGCGTCATAAAATAAACTTTAATGACACAAGGAAATTGGTAAGCCAATGAAATAGACATGGTTAACATGTTGTTATATGAAAAGTAGTTGGGTTTTGTTAATTTTTAGTCTGTGAATAAATTTAAAAACCTCTATACTTAGGTGGTATTTAATTAACTTCTTGCTGACGTTAAGATAAATTTGGGTTTTTGCTGTTCAAGATATTGCAATAGCAAAGATTGGCTTTTGATAAAAGAATATGCAAATATTGATTGATTGATTGACTAGAATTTCTATTTATTTTACACAGATCGCTTCAGTGAATGTGGTTAATCTCTCTCTCTCTCTCTCTCTCTATCTCCCTCTCTGTTCCTCTCTCTCTCTC
>CAJHNH020001259.1:299805-309805 GCA_905116865.2 Candidula unifasciata | reverse complement strand
TTTTTCAAAAATGACTTTAGCTCCCATTCCGAACCTGCTTTAAATGGGCATCAGGTATATTCCTGGGAAGTAAAGGCGATCGGCATGATGTTGACCACATCACCCATCAAGTATCGATTGGTCTAAAAAGTATAGGTCTAGCACGTATATGCCCAACACACCTGAAGCGTGGAAAAGGGGTCGGGTCCCATCGATAGGATTTCAGCCCTAACTATACCATTGTCATTCCCTGGCTCACAGAACACACTTGAGACCAGGGGTGTCGACACGAAGACAACATTAAGGTGAGGGCAGCCGCAGTGCCAGCACATATTTTCTAGGGTGACCACAAAGGACTAAGCCGTGTTGAAGTTCGTAATAATAATAATCCTAAAGCAGGTTCTTGCAAAACGTCGCTCTCGTCACGGCCCGCTTGATAGAAACTCGGTCTCTCGCCAGCTCTACCGCTTCGTGCACTTTCATGTTCGAGGAGTCACTTACGTGCTGTGCCTACCTTCGAGTCGGTGGACCTACTTCCTTATAATAACAATAATAATAGTAGTAGTAGTAGTAGTAGTAGTAGTAGTAGTAGTAGTAGTAGTAGTAGTAGTAGTAGTAGTAGTAGTAGTAGTAGTAGTAGTAGTAGTAGTAGTAGTAGTAGTAGTGTAGTAGTAGCAGTAGTAGTAGTAGTAGTAGTAGTAGTAGTAGTAGTAGTAGTAGTAGTAGTAGTAGTAGTAGTAGTAGTAGTAGTAGTAGTAGTAGTAGTAGTAGTAGTAGTAGTAGTAGTAGTAGTTGTTGTTGTTGTTGTTGTTGTTGTTTTAGTAATAGTGTTGATCGTAGTGTTGGTGGTAGCATGGATGATAAGAGTTGTGGTTGTACTGATATGTGGTGTTAGTAGTAGTAGTTTTGTATCCCCCCCCCCTCCCTCCCCTTCCCTTTCCGCTAAGGCTCGCCCCAACACAAGAGAACAAACAAAAACAAAACAAAAAAAGCTAGGCAAACAGCCCGTAAGACTAAAGGCGGCGGTTTTCAACAGTGTAACCAGAGATTACAATGACCCTGCAGCTAAAATGTAAAATCTCGTTCACAAATGAAATTGATCCCTCAAAGTCCAAGTAGACCCCTTTTCAGACAGGAACCGCATTCAAAAAAAATTTTTAAGGCGAAGAAGGGTATCTTTTTTCCCCATGGCTTTGTGTGTATTTGACATATAGGGATACAGACATGGTTTGATTGACTAGTCAAGATTCTTCTTGTTCATGCTTTTGTCTTCCTCATAATCACTAATTCGTGATTTATGTTTTCTCCTTATTATTTATCTTCTTGTTCTTCTTCTTGTTCTTGGTCTTCTATTTGATCTTCTTCTTCTTTTTCTTCTTCTTTGTCTCTTCTTCTTCTTCTTCTTCTTCTTCTTCTTCTTCTTTTTCTTCTTCTTCTTCTTCTTTTTCTTCTTTTCTTCTTCTTTCTTCTTCCTCTTCTTCTTACTACTACTACTACTACTTCTTCTCCTCTTCTTCTTACTACTACTTCTTCTTCTTCTTCTTCTTCTTCTTCTTCTTCTTCTTCTTCTTCTTCTTCTTCTTCTTCTTCTTCTTCTTCTTCTTCTTCTTCTTCTTCTTCTTCTTCTTCTTCTTCTTCTACACATTCACTGAAATTAAGGCGGAAAGTTTTGGTTTTTCGTCCTCTTCTGAACTCCAGTCTTGTTCCAGAACTTAAGTACAGCGGTCACATCCATTGACACATCTGACTCATTAGTAGGCAGACTGTTGGTTCCTTGCCTCTCAGGCAGATGCACTCCAATCTAACAGATTCGGACAATTTACTATGTGGTGCTTGCCTATGTCTTTAGATAAACGAGAATATCATATGATCAATATTATTCTACCCATGTTTATTTTCCGAAAATGTCTTTCGTTAATTTTAGGCTTGATAGACAAGGGTACCGCCATAAAGGGATAGAAGGGGCAAAGGGGCCACTCCTCTTGTCTATGTGAGCAATTATTAGTATTATTACTATTATTGCGCAATTAAACAAAGCTGATATCCATTGGGGCTCCGTGTCCCCGTCTTACACTATTAATATCTAGAGGTGGTTGTTCCAAAGGTGTTTAAGCTTGTTTTAATAGCGGAGTGGTAATAATTACGACAATCTTCCTCTTCTTCTTCAGAATTCCGAGTTCTTGAGGTTCACTGCTGCAGATATCACCCGTCTCCATCCATCTCTCTGGTTGGCCTTTTCTTTCCAGTTGGTGACGTGTAGGTCTGTCTGGATATCATCTCTCTATCGTCTTCTTGGTCTGTCTCGTGGTCAACGCCATTCAACAACCTTGTATACAAGTTTGTAACCTCTCTGTCATCCGACATTCTCTTAATATGCCCCAGCCGTTTCAGTCTGTTTGCCCTCATGATGCCAGTGATCAATTGTGATATAAACAGATTCTGAATTCCGTTGTTGTTTCTCCCTCTCCATTCCCCGTTATTTGCATCTTTGATGAGTTCAAAGATTCGTCGTGAGACTCACTTTATAATAAAAAGTATAATAGAGCTGATAATCTTCTTCTTCTTCGCGTTCACCAGCTGTACACTCTGGCGTAAAGTTCTGGTTGTTCGTCCACTTCTGGACTGCAGTCCTGCTCCAGAACCTGAGTGTTGCGTGTGCATCAGTTTTACAGATCTGATTCAATTGAATGCAGACTGCTGGTTCCTTGCCTCTCAGGCAGATGCACTCCGACTTCAAAGGAAGCTCCCCAGTTAGTCGACTCTTACGACATGCTTTTGGGGAAGCAGTGGGTCTATTCTTGTTTTCCCTACAATAGGGCCCCGAAACCCACACGGGGTGAGCTGATAATGAGGATAATAGATGTTAATATTATTATTATTACCATTGTTAGTATAAGCATTATCACTGCGCAACGAAACAAGGCGTGAGAACCTCCCTAACTCTAGAAACTTTATAGGTGACAGGGAAAAGGTTCAGCCAACACCCCCATTCCCTCCAGCCCCCTCCCGCTCCCACCCTCCCAGCACCCCTAGTCGGGGGGGGGGGCAGGTTTTCTCTGTAGTATAACGCATGCATGGGACCGATATTAAACGGTCGATCAGTACCATACGTCACATGTGAACATCTACCGGGCGGGGATTCGATCCTAAGACCGTCGGACAGATAGGCCAGATGTAATCATTAACATCGTTACCCAGCTGCCAATAGATACTGCAAGTAAACGTAGGTTGTACTTGTAAACAAATGAGCTTTAGTGAAGAGACTCGCCAAGGACATCTAGAATCAATACTGGCATGAATAGTTTAGGGCCCTTTGCTTTGTCCGCTTCGGTAACTTACAGTAGGTGGTTGAGCTATTTCAAGGTATGTCCAAAAGCACTTTAACTCTGTGCAAATAGAACTGCCGCCCTTATTATTTTATTTTTTTTTCAAGCACATTTTCGGAGGAGGGGAGATATACATTTGGATCCTGATTTGTGACTGAACAAATTCACTAGAGAATAAAAGGCATTTTCTACAAACGTATAACTGTGTTTGTTTGTGAAATATTATATTTATGAAACTGGTCTAGTAAGAAATTGCACCTTTTGGTTCTACGGTGTTTCGAATTCTTTGCCAGTGATGGTGGCGTGAAATGCTAAGCCATTTTTCTAACGCTAATAACGTAGTCACAATTATAACCTGAAGCTCCCCCTTCAGAGATGCTGGTTAAACGTGACGTTTTTTTGTTTTTCGAGCAAAGCGGCGGAACGTCTGCACAGTGAGCGTTGCCTGCAATGCATCTACTGCTGGCTGATGACATTGGGAATATTACGAACTGAGGCCCTAATCTCTTACACGACGCGACACCGGCACCACTCTCTGACAGCCGTGAGAACGGTTTCTCTCCCCAAACATGTGGCCGCAGAAATCGATCTGTGTTTCGTTCGATGATTGTTAGCTATAAAGGAGTGGTTTGTTTCACGTTTAAAGAGCGTTAATCCTCACTTCAATGTGCCTTTACATAGTCTATGTCTCTTAACGATATAATAATTGTACACACGCACACACACGCACACACACAAACACACACAAACACACACACACACACACATAGCGCAGTACTGCTGTCTATTTGCGATCTAGGCACATTTGTTTTGTTCCTTGGAATATTTCAATTGCCCAAGTCTCACTTTATAAATCCTTTAAACAGGTTTTTTCTTAGTCCTTGATGCAATAAAGAAAAGACGTGACATAACGATTCAGTTTGGCATTAGCTTGACTTTGTGGCTACACCCAAAACCGCAGTATTTGCATTAGTTAGTACAACAGCTGTTAATTTTTATATTTAAAATCCAGAGATCGATAGTATGTATAGCGTCTTTCATAAGTGCCTCGCCCACAGTAACAGTTTTTAAATAACTGAGTAAGTCGTCATGAGAACTGTGTAATTCATATTGTGAAAACAAATGTCAGCATAAAGAAAAGTCACTGGAGAGACTTGTCAATCATCCTATATAAGCATAGGCTTCGGGACCTGGGGCTTAGTCTCTGATACACAGTAGAGGAAATAAGGGCAAGATACCAAAGAGAGAAAGCGGATGAAAGATGACCCAGGAAGAAAACACTAGGGAGACTAGGACAAAAAGTACACACTGGTAAACAGGAAAGGAAGGAGAGGTCTGCCTTGGAAGACATAGTCATTAAGCCAGAGAGCTGCCCCACATACCAAAACCTTAGCCACGAAATTGGTGCAAATAAGCTGGACCACAAATATAACCGGAGACTGTTGGCAGCTTTGGTCAGCTAGCAGCAGGCTGAACATGGTCGAACTTTTATTTTTTTAAACGAAATCCGAAACCTTCGGCTGAGGCTTTATTCGCCTCATTCTTCGCACCCACTACCCCTTTACCCATTTGTAATGTGTCCAAATTGTCCCCTATAACCAATTATAGAGATGCTTTTGAAAGCACAATGGAACTCCAATATTTCGTCATTTTGTTTTATTTTTTCGTTTCATTCGTCCTGTTTGAAATTTTTATTTGATATTCGCCCGAAAGGTCAATATTCATTCTCCTCTGACGTGGCCGGTGAGACGAGGAAACAGAAGACGACAAGCGGTTCCAACTGCAGAAATCAAGGAATGGCTATCCATTTGGGCAAAAATGCAGGTTTCCATCGAGATAGTGTACCCAAACTTCATTATAGTTAATCGGGGTATCAATTCATTTGATGTCAATTTGTTTGGAAACTTTTGGAAAATTTTCAAAAAGAGAACAGAATAAACAATAATGGATAACTTCTTTCAGAAAAACATGTGCTGGTGTATAGTGGAGTTCCACTATTTGTTTATACCAGAAGTTCTCAGTTCGATCAGACAAAGGACACCACGTAATTTTGAAGGTCTGCCATAGGCTCACATCACCTATGACCTCATACCTGATTTTATCTCTTCCGGTCACTCCTACAGTCTTTCTCACTTCTGAATCTCTACCAGTTTGTTTGCTTATTTGAACAAAGAAGACACAAACAATAGACTGCACAATTTATTGCGTGGCATATTTCGCTGTATCTCGTCAGGTGCACACTACAGTAACAATTAATTAAAATGAAGCAAATAGCTGAATCCTAGAAACTGAACAATTTCTAGAAACGCGGAAGCTTCCACGATTGGCAGATTGAAACCGGAACTATGCAGGCAAAAAGAAATGGTCGTTGCCCTACACTTACCTTAGTGAAACAGTTTGAAATGTACTCGAATTTGTGTTTCAGTTTCTAGGATTCAGCTATTTGCTTCATTTTAATTAATTGTTACTGTAGTATGCACCTGACAAAATAAAGCGAAATATGCCACGCAATAAATTGTGCAGTCTATTGTTTGTGTCTTCTTTGTTTGCTTATTGGCCAAGTTTCACCTGTAAATAACATCGCAGGTTCTATATAGCACTTTAACACTCTTATTCGCACTACAGCTGACATCTTCTTATCGGTGAAAACTGTATCTTGCTAAAGACCACCTTTGCCATGACGATTTTTGTTCTAATTTCTGCAAGTATCTGGCATCAAATGTTATGAATGTTTCAGGATAGTTGCATCTGTTAATTTGTTGAAGAATTGTGTCATTAACATGTATTTCTCACTTTGGTATTTCTATCTTCTTGGTACTAACCATAGTTTCCGTTTTTTTTTTTTTTACAGTTTAATTCCAAGTCTAGTCTCTCACCGTAAATTATTACTGTGTTTAGGCTTGTTATAAGAGAATTGAAATTTCTTATTCTCAGGTTGTCCAGACTTTAGGAAGTAGCCAGAAGGGGTAAACACGTCCGCGGGAGCACGAATTGTTGTTGACTGCAGTATCGTTCAGTGACGAAAAAGATAAATGAATACCAACTCACCTGTAGTATTAGATATTTACCAGCAGTTTTCCTATCCAGAAAATCACACTGAAGCCAAGAGCCTAGAATCAAATCAATAACTTTGATCACTCGAACTATGGTCTAGGCTTGCGCCGGTCATTAGAAAATATGCCTAGCTAAATCTAGAACCTACCTGGGCGCGATATGACACGCCGTCTACGGGTACATGTCCCAGTGCTAGACTGGCAAGTCTGACCGGAACTTTGGTGAGAATAGTTGCGTTTGTTTCCCCGGACAATCAATACCTCCCTTTCTCGTCTGCCAGGTTGTGTGGCGGGAAACATTCGCGCCACGTGTGTCGTTTACTTCCAATAGCCGCTGGTGTTTGTATATAGCAAAGGTTCTCAAGTAGGTTAACACAAAGTCTACATCAGGCTTAAATGGGAGGCATAATTTGGGACCTCTATATCTAAGGCGTTCATAACGACGGTTTGTATTTCCGAATGTTGATAACACGAGGTCAAATCTCGGGCTGGTCATTCCAAGCGATCCTGCCATGAGATTATATCGCTGGCTGGTATTTCCCAGTGTTTATGTCACGAGGTCAAATCGCTGTCCGGTATTTGCGAGTGTTCAAGAAACGAGGTCATATTGTTCGCCGGTATAACGAGTTCATATTCCGACCCTATATTTTCAAGTGTTCACATTTCAAAATGTTCATACTTTTTCATGGGTGCTTTATAAATATCCTATCCAAAACAGGGAAAATCCACAGGTCACGGGATAGTCTAATATTTCAGGGGGTGGTAGATAGGATGCGTGCAGTCGAGGGATCTAGGCTGCACTCACTCGTGGGACGTAGGTGAATTGGGGTTAGGACCAGTTCTAGATGTTTGGGAGTCGTTAAAAGCATCAGAAAGCTGGGAAACACAGTCTTACCACCCTCTGCTAGGTCATCTAGTGGTTGGATATTAATAAAGCACCGTTTTATGTTAATTTTTCTGAGTATTCACATTTTTTTGTGTTCACATTTCTAAGATTTTTTTTTTTTTTTGTGTTCATGACATGAGACAAGTATTTAGGAGCCGATACTTCTAAGTGTTTATTACATAAGGCCAGTATATTGGGCCGTTTTAAAAGGCAAAAGAAGTTCTTACCAAAGATGAATGGTCGACGTTTGGTGCAGGAGAGCCTAGCAAATGATACCACAACATCCAGCTTAAGAATGGAGGTGGAGGCGGTCACTCCAGTTTTTCGATGGTTAAAGAACACCACACACACACACATTGTGATTGCAACTGACTCAGAAAGCATGCTGAGGAAGATCAGGACAGGCATGCTTCCCTGCGGAGGACACGGGTGAGGGGTATTATCTGAATTTTTTCACCGGGCTACGACGGTGTTTTGAGAAATGAACATGCAGACATACTGGCTGGCTCTGCCCAACTTGGTGGAATACTGATACATGGTAAGGCAGAGGTGGTTAATGCCTTGTGGGAGAGCGTGTACAGTTCGGAGAAGCAGATGGATTACCACAGTCTGGTGAGATTGATGCGGCGGGGGGGGGGGGGTGTGACGACAGGTTATGGCAGATGCTCAAGGCTCAGAGGAAAGGCAAGACAGACGTTTAATCAGAATGCCTCTGGCACTCTGGCACCTTTAGTATCGGAAGTCTTCGTTGGCTGCTGAAAGTGGGGACTGAGCGCTTACGTAAATGCCCAGAGTGCTGTGATGTTGGTTCTTGAATCAAATCAAATCAGTATCTCGGGCCAGTATTCCAAATATTCTTGGCACACGGCCAGTATCTAGGGAACTGTATTTCTGGGACAGTCATGATCACCAGGTGCCTTGCTAATAAGCGTAGGCTGTCAGGTTTCGCCATCTCACGTGATCACCAAAATCACCGATCAGCTCTGTGTTTCTGACGTCTGTGGCTTGGGCGTTGCGAACGAGCTTCGTAAAGCCGGGCTGCCGGGTTCGATCTCAGCTGCGGGCCTTGTGGCTTGCCTTAGTTTCGACAGTGGTATCGAGAAGCCGACCGTCCAGTAAGCAATGGTAAACTAGAAAAACCACACAACGAAAGTATGCGGTGGTTAGTTCTGCAACGTCCCGTAAAGGATGCGCAACTAACCGAGCCCACTCCTTCTCGTAATGTCCTAACAATATTGCCAGTTAGGTCTTGGACAATACTTGCTTGATGTTTGAACAACGGATCAACATCATAGCACACACAGAAGTACTCCGTTCTTCTTCTAACTCAAGTCTGAGTTTGAAGAAGCTCAGCACAGTGCATAAGCTCTGTAGCACCGGCAAGGATCCTGAAATACTGTGGGTAGATTTTTAACTCCAGAATGTGCCCTGTCAGCCACGTTAGGCTACTCTTTTCGATTTTCAACTGCCACGAGATTTTGTTATGTGCGCAACAATGCGCACGGGCGTCTGATCTCGTTACCCAGAGACCAGGGGGAATTACTAGAAGTCCGAGTCCATATGTAAAAATCTCAACCCTTACCGGGGATTGAACCCGGAACCTCTAGCACTCAAGGCGGACACCATGCCTCGAGACCAAGCAGCCCCATCAATACTTGCTTTTATTCGTAAAATACGGTGTCGATCGATTATTTGCTGAATCGATACTTCTTTTTAGACAGAGCTGCAGTAGTAATCGACATGTACTGGAACATGGCGCTGTTTTCAAAGCTTGAGGTTAATATACGGGATGTTTACTACACTTTGAACGTTAAACCACGATCGGCTTCAGTTGACGGGCCGTGCTGCTGACGTTACCAGGTCGGGCTAACAGAGGTTCTCAAACAAGAAATAAACTCTATTGACAGTGGCGAGGAAAGACAACTTAAAATTTAACTTTTAAGTATCTACATGACCTATTTTATAATTTAACAATATTAAGCCTACTTTTCTTTATTATTGCTGCGGCACCCCTGGCAAACGCTCACGATTCCCCATGGTACCTCGGCACCCAGTTTGAGAACCGCTGCTTAAACGCACTGTTAGCCCGACCCGGTGACGTCAGCAGCACAGCCGTCAGCTGGAGCTGGTCGTGGTAAAACCAATCTGCGAAGCGAAATACATGACGTCATCAAAAAACTGTGCTCCATGGACAATTGTGAAGAAAATTCAGTGAATGACTATCGTCTGCTGCCTGTTATTTGTTCGAAGGTTTACAGCAAGATTTCTTAATATAACAATCTCCTCGTCACATTATAGTTATCAGTTTGTTGAAGGAAACACCCATAATTAGTTGACTCCTACGACATGCTTGGTAGGAAGCAGCCGGTCGATTCTTTGTTTTCCAAAATGCAACCCTCGAACCAACACAGGAAGATGGAACAGTATAAGGGTGTTGTATTCTTCTTCTGCCTTTCTAACTACCAGTGAAGCATAGGCCCGAAAAATGGACGCCAGGCGCGGTTACTGTTTCGCGTCGAGGCAAATTTTTTTACTTTTGCCAGATTGTGACCGTTGCATTTTTGATCCATTTGTAGACTGAAAGGATACAGTTTCGTCGCTCCAGCTACTGAGGTGAGTTGAGGGCGTGACCCTGTGAGCTGCGGGTTTCATTTGTAATGTTTTTCAATTGTGACCAACGTGGTGTTGTGAACTGTAGATTCAGAAAATGGTTCGTGTCCTGTCGCCGCAATATTGGTGGTGCCCGTATGTGACTG
>CAJHNH020001259.1:272305-294805 GCA_905116865.2 Candidula unifasciata | reverse complement strand
GGAATTAGGGAAACACGCTAGACGGAATAACAGTGCATAATGTGTGTGTGTGTGTGTATATATGTGTGCGTGTGTTGCGCCATCCCCCCCCCCCCCCCCCCCTTTCAGTAATTCCAGACGATAGTGGGTTTTATATTGTGGTTCAGGAAGTCATGGAAATCACAGCCCCTTACTAGGGTGAATGTCTGCCTCTTCATAGCACATATTCTGCACAGTAATGTAGATTGTAAATGTCAGGAGCTTTTGCAAAGCAAACATTAATAGGTTTGGAACAAAACGCGACTGCAGGATCAGAAGCGCGGCGCTATGTCTGTCCACAGGTCGGAGCTTTCCTCCTAGACCATCTGCCAGCCACGGCTAAAGAACTGGTCTGTCCTGTGATTAAATTGAGTTTTCAGGCTGCATTTCCTCTTCCTAGGATGAGCAATGCATAGGTATATTTAAGGTCATGGTTAATTCACCCAGTTCATCGGGTCAAACTCAGAATAGATAAACAGTTCCGAGGTCATTGTTCTCTGTTTCAAAATATCACACCGGAACATTTGCCTGCGCACAATTAAAATATATAAAAAATATGTTTTAACTAAATTATACATTTTTACAAAAAAATTCGTTTTGGTAATATGGTTATGTATTTTTTTTGTAATTCTTTTATAAACCTAATTTGATTTACTATATCAGCATAGAGTTGAATGAATATCCATAATTAATTGTACACACAATGCCCCGGTCATGTTTTTAATCCGAGTATTTTAGGGACACAACAATGACTGCCGTAACGTGAATGCATGTTTGTTTATGTTATTAAACAAAACAATGTCGAGGTGAGATATCTCGATTCATTGGTAAATATATCTTTCTTTCGATTCATACATTTTAATTTAGGCAATGGTGGTTTGCAAAATAAGTAAGAGACCTTGTACTGGTGCGGTTGCATCTGCGCTTGAGTTGTTTCAGCTTGGTCGGTCGGGTCTTGATCCTGTGAACAAGCAAATTTATTAAAATGCACATCAACTGCTTAGATTGATGATTGCAATGTAAAATAATGAACTACAATCATTTGTGATATATTCATTAATCTTTTTTTGGCTGTTAAATGAATGTGGTCGAATATGTTTTTTTACTTACTGAAAATAAAACCATCTTTGTAAGAGATAAAAATAATTAAAGCAAATCATTTTTTATGACTCACTTCGCTAGAAAAAGGTTGGGCCGGGAAGATGGTGAATGGTGATTACTTATTTGGTACATAGAACATAAAGATTTAAGAGTTTCGATTTCTTGCCAGTGAAGTTTTCTTCTGTAATAGATCATTAACAGAGTAAAGGATACTTTACTAGTGTGTTGTAATGTGCATAATAAGACATTTGATGCAGACTTATATTTTTATTACACACCAATTGGTACTCGGTGGGGGATGTGGTCAGCTGAGTCAGCATCACGCCTGCTGCTTTTACTTCCCAGGATATTACCTGATATCGATTTAAGGCTCCTATTTGTAACCAATTTTTGGCCAAAACGTATTGAAAAAAGTTGGTTGTGGAGTTTTGACTAATTAAGATAACTGTTGGCAACTGTAACTGTTTCATGTCTCCTTTTTTTAATATGATAAGATTAATTAAGTCTTTCAGTCCTAGGAAATTCTGCCACTTATCAGAAGGCTTTTAAAATGCAATGAAAACTTATGGGTTAATTCCAAAAGAGGCAGCATATACTGTGTTTTTTTCTTCTCGTCTATAGGAGGGTGTGTTAGGGCTCTAGAAGATATTGAAGATTGAAAGGGAAACAGAGGCAGTCTTTTAATCAGGTTGCAACTGGTATTATAACTTATAAGCATGTCAACTCTTTGTATAGGATTGTCCAAGTGCAGAGTTGTCTGTTCTTGATTGATTCTTCTCGTCTAGTCCTGTTCTACCTTTCAGCTACATGTTTTCAATAGGCATCAGGTGTGAGCCTTCATACCTGCTATGTAAGTGAGGCCTCGGATATTACATCTGCCTATCGCTTGCGTAGTCGATCTCTATCTCTGCTTACATAATGTCTGAGTGACAGGGCTCTATGTATTGCACTATCTGGTGGTAGACTTGACAAATCATTTTATTAAAGGAGAAATATACTGTGCTACATGTGACAGATATACTGTGCTACATGTGACAAATATACTGTGCTACATGTGACAAATATACTGTGCTACATGTGACAAATATACTGTGCTACATGTGACAAATATACTGTGCTACATGTGACAAATATACTGTGCTACATGTGACAGTACTTTAGAATGCTCAGACTGAACACAATAGTTTTAAAAACATGACTGGGGCATAGGTAGAGCCGTATGCAACCATTTCTGTCCTCTTGCCAATTTCTCTTTCACAGGTTTTAACCCACTGACTACCAAGCCTGTTAACCCTTTCACTTTCCCAAATACCACATATTTTAGTATGTGCTAAAAATGCCATAGCTTCACAACCATTTAATATAAACTAATAAAATGTTGTACTTTTACACCAGATTTAATAGAGAAAAAAGCTATGTAATCTTGTTTGGCATCATCATCGTCATGTGGCACTCAAATAAATGTAAAAAAAAATTTTTTGACAAGAATTCAGACACAAATTCTGCAGCTTCACAACTATTTAACATAAACTCATAATATTTTCCATAGGATATTGTCTCCTCTGTGTGCTAACTGGTTTGCTAGGGGTTCTTAATATCTGTGACATGGATAAATGCACACAGCTGGTGATGAGTAAACAAGATCTCCGATTATATAGTTTATTCAGCTTTTAAAGGTAATCTGGTCCAGTCAATGTCTGCTACTGGCTAGCACGGTCCAACAAGAAGTTATGGCATTTATCAAGTACAGAATTAAAGTCTACTACCATCCTCACTATTTACCTTTCAGTCCTGTTTCATTACTCACACAATACACACAATGGTTGATCCAGCATCTCTGATCATGGTTGTTAGACTTCCTGGCCGGTTGGAACTCATCCGCTACAACTTCTGCTTAGGCTGTCATCAGGTTGTCATCTAGCTGTCCTCTCATGGAATAGAATCTACTTGAAGTCTACATACAGTTCCATAGTGTCATTCATTTTTATCTTTCTTATCCAAGTGCGACCTTTCACGCCAGCGGCCAAGCACTTACTGATTAGACCTTGGTCTAATCTTTCAACCCTTTTTCTGTGTTTCATGTGCTGGCTTGAGCACTGTTCGTATATCTCGTGTTTCTACGAGTATTCACATTCTCATGTATTTGTCTCTTATCTCATGTTTACTCCTGTATCGTCATTTAGGAAATCCCTCTGGGAAAATACAAACATTACAGCATCTTTGAACCAGATTGAATGGAAAACAGATTTCAAGAATAAAAAATCTTTTTGTGGTTGTACCTTGGTGCAAAAAAAAAAAAAAAAAAGGCTACAAAAAAACCTTCCATCTGACACCAGTATAACTATTTTTTTTTGCTGATATAATCTTGAATAAGAGCTCTGCCTAACTGTGAAATAAAATTCTACAAATTAGGTGGATGTTTGCCATTTTGCACTAAGAACATCTGATAAAATATGACTTAATTGTCAAACTCAAAAAGCTACAAAAACAGTCTTTTCTTTAAACCTGCTTTGCAGGAATAGCATCTAAGTAAACGTTGAGTAAATTGTGAAATGAGTTTTACTCAACTCTAAGCCACAAAGCTGTAATGTGCACAACCTACACTAATAGACGCATCTTACAATACACACCTGAAGCACATACATGAAACTGTTTACACAAACTAATGTAACATAACACACCTACCTCTGACAGCTGCTGTAAGCGAAATGTCACCTTCTAGTTTCGGTGATGTTTTTGATGGCAGTTTGTGAGAATTATCAAAGTCATTGTCATCAAACTAATCTTCACCTTCTCTTTGTGATTGAAGACATTCATGAAAATAGTCCATAGCATCAGAAATATTCCCCAAACTACCCTACCATGTCATCTCTAGCTATCAGCTGTCATTTTCAAAACATTTACCCCTCCCTTCACCAAAACATTCACCTATCTCATCACCAAAACATTCACCCCTCCCATCACCAAAACATTCACCTTTCCTGTCACCAAAACATTCACCCCTCCCATCACCAAAACATTCACTCCTCCAGTTACCAAAACATTCACCCCTCCAGTCACCAAAACATTCACCCCTCCCATCACCAAAACATTCACCCCTCCCATCACCAAAACATTCACCCCTCCCATCACCAAAACATTCACCCCTCCCATCACCAAAACATTCACCCCTCCAGTCACCAAAACATTCACCCCTCCAGTCACCAAAACATTCACCTCCTCCTGTCACCAAAACATTCACCCCCTCCTGTCACCAAAACATTCACCCCTCCCGTCACCAAAACATTCACCCCCTCCTGTCACAAAAACATTCACCCCTCTTGTTACAAAAACATTCAGCCCTCCCGTCACCAAAATATTCACCCCTCCCGTCACCAAAACATTCACCTCTCCCATCACCAAAACATTCACCCCCTCCCGTCACCAAAACATTCACCTCTCCCATCACCAAAACATTCACCCCTCCTGTCACAAAAATATTCACCTATCCCGTCACCAACATGGGAGCTCAACAAATTATTGTAAATTTACTGTAAACACTACGGAATTGTTTCCTATAAAGAAACTTTGAGAAATGAATTGGCTAACGGCTTCAACCACATTTGTCACAAAATTTTTAATTTTTACATTTTGGTGAGTGTGCAAGGTTACATCACAGTGGATGTATTGTGGTAGCCAGTCGTAAACATTGACAGATTGCATAGTGTGTTATTATGGTTGTCAGTGGGTTAATAGCTTGAAATTTCATCTCATCTTTGGGTGGCATTTGTATAGAAGATACATTAAGGTTAGTTGCGTATCCTTTACAGGACGTTGCGGAACCAATCCCAACAGCCCCTGGCTGTTGTGTGGTTTTTCTAGGCAAATTTATGTCTTGTCGTTTCCATTACTTTCTGGATGGTCGGCTTTCTTGATACCACTGTCGAAACCAACGCAGGGCGCATGGCCCGCAGCTGGGATCAAACCCGGCATTACGAAGCATTTGCATCGACTTAGCCACAGAGCCGACAGAAGATATATTAATTCTTTGAGTCCCAGGGGGTTTTAGCATCACAGGCCCAGGGGGTAGTAAAGAAAGTAATAAAATCGGCGCATCATGCGTTCATTGGGCTTCTAGGTAGGAACCTATGAACGTATGATGCGTTCCTTGGGACTCAAAGAGTTAAGGCAGGTAAATTCAAGAGGCTAGATATGATCAATGTTATAAAAATAAAAGCCGTTGGTGAACTGGGTTGAATAGTGTTAACATAATTGATGAATGGCATCTGCAGGTGTAGGAGATGACAAGCTGTCGAGAGGTATGATCACCCACACCAGTCGACAGCGCACATGATGTTATTGAAATCTGTTTTTACTTCTATTTAGTCACCTTTGACATGCTCCCTAGGGTAGCAGTGGGTCCACCCACCCAGCCCCCCCCCCATCCCTAACCACCTAACCCATGTGGAGAAATCTTCGTTGACAGTTCTGATTTTGAACAGTGTCACACGCTGTCTCTTGCTAGCTTTTAATTATGATATAGTTGAATCATCATCTTTTATGTGCTTTTATACGTCCCATAAGGCTCACAGATTATTCTTCCATTCTGTCATGTGGGCTTATTTCAATATCTTGGATGAATCAGTCCAGCACCATTTACCTCTTTTGTCATTCTTTGTAAGGTTCATTTTGGATGTCCCTGTTTCCTTAATCCATTTGTTTCTCATTTAAATGCCTATTTAGTGTTTCTCTGTTTGTTTATCCATATGATGTGCCCAGTATATTGCGATCTACTTTGTCCTTGAACATTTATATCAGTGGTCGTCCAGGTATTTGATCTTATTTATTCACCAGGTCTGTAAAATGAATGTGTTCACAAAACTCAGGTTCTGGAACAAGACTAAAGTCCAGAAGTGGACGAACAACCATACATTTTCCACTGAAGTTTACAGCCAGTGAAGAAGAAGAATTTGTTGCATTTACTGTACATTTTCCTTGAGCATTTGTTTTATGATGCATTTACTTTTCCATGATATAATTGAATAGAGCTCAATTTTTTGTTTCAGTGGTAAAATTGAATCCACCTTTGGGGCTGGGGGGGGGGGGGGGGGGGGGGGGATAGTCTATGATGTAAATAATTACAGCACATTATTTTCTGTTTTCTCTAAAGGTATATGCTACCAGCAAATCGAGGTTGTTTCTGTTGTGAGCCTTCAGCTGCAAACTCCCAGGAGATGCAGGATCAGCAGCTTCCAGGGCATGGTGTTGCCAGTTTGTCCAGCCTCTCCACGGAAGCCAGTCACTCATTTCTGATGCATACTCAAGCAGGCTCCGCAAACAGAGCTGATTTAACCCTTGGTGCGCATGAAGCCAATGGTGGCGGTCAGCAGAACAGTTGCACTGATGGTTGGAATGGTGCGTCAGGAAATGACATATCTGATGAGTTTGAAATGGGACAGGGTTCAGGGTCACACAGAGTCTTCAGCTCCGTAAATAATCTCTCCATCAGTGATAATATCAGGAGTGAGGGATGCTCGTGGAACTTCCATGCCCTGCAGGAGCGGGAGTTGGGAGGTAAATCCTTGCGAATGCCAGTCGGTGGAACAGAACGGCTGCCTTCAGCTTCCGGTATTTTGAGTTCAGGTGAATACGGAGTAACCGTGGCTGGGGGTGTTTGTGATAAGCTGGCTGCGGGTGCTGCAAACAAGATCCGTGCCGATGTTATGGATATAGATGGTGCTCTGGATGAACTGGGTATGCTCAGTTCGATCACAAACAGCAGGAAGGAATATCTTTTGGAAACACGAAGCCAAGATTCCTATATGAAACAGGAACGAAGACTTCACTCCAAAAGTAAGAGCTCTCCAAATCTCACAGCGCTGAGTCATCCTAATGGTTATCGTATCATCCAGATGAATCCGGATTTTGTTACAGGACTTAGTAGTACAGTTCCTTTGCCAAGTCAATCTTCCACTGCTTTGTCTAGTAAACCGCTTCCGAGGTCAGATTTTTTCCGACAGATGGAATATCGTGCTCCAAATGTTCTTCAGGAGGCTTCAAGACGCCGGTCTGGTCCTCAGATGTCACGCATACACAAGGACCGGTACTTGTATCGCCGATCTCGGTGCCCGTATAAAATTCCAAATAGACTCTGCACGTCTTTGCAGGAGCCCGATTTTGGAGCCAGCTATTTTGACACCTGCGCTAGTTCATTTGATACCTCAGTGTCGTCATCTTCATCATTATCGCTAGAACCAAGTGTAAACACATTGTCTATTGAGCTGGCAACTTGCCAGCAGCCATCAGAATCCAAGTCAAACTCATCATCACCTCTGAGACCCTTTGCGGACATGAGACTAACAAGATCTTTGTCTGCCGAAGACCTGGCCACCACATGCAGACGTCTCAAACAGGAGTTCACTGACAAATGTCGAGAAACTTCTAGTGCAGAGAAAAACTTAGATATGATGACATCTCAGATGACAAATCTTCATATGTCATAAGCATTGCTTGACATATTGTGTCATATTAGATAGCTGATGGATTTTCAGACAGTCATCTTTTTTGCCCCTGGAACGTGTTGTGACCGCTGGAAAGAGTTGCAAAAAGAGACAGTGACAGCTCGAGAAGATTCTTGACAACCTTTTATCGTGGCATGGAGAGGAATTAGCGTGTAAGCTGTTAAAGATCACATGTTGTGGAAAGGTATGCTCGCTAATACCAGTCAGCAAAGCACCTGATGATAATGATAAATGAATCCACGCTCAGTCGTTCTCAAAAACAGACTGAAATGTTCTAAAATTATGTTATTTCAAGATTTGTTTATTATGGACTAAGCTTATGTGAATTTTATATCATTTTAATTCTGTATTTATTTTCAATTTACATATTAGATGAAGCCAAAACATGATAATAATGTTATTTTTGAAGAGAAAATATGTAGGGCATATAATTTAGTTTTTAGTTTTCAAATATTATCTTAACTCAGTGGAGACTTAATAAGGAGAACTTACTGGGAACTCTAGAAGTAATTCTTCTTATAAGAAATGTTTGTTATCCACATAAGAGTACAAGCAGAAACAAATTGTTCTTGACAACGGAAAGTCACCATATCCGAGACCGCCTTGAGCATAGCATTAAATTCCATGACAGCTCAGTACACCATAACTGGGTCAATGTCATATGTGTCTTCCTATCTGTAACACATTTTAACCCATCTATCTGCAACACATTTTAACACTTATTTTAGTCCAGCATGTACATTGTGCAGAAGAGTAGGTCAATCATGTGCCATCTCCACACTAAGTGTTGGCAGCTTTGGATCGTGACACACTGACTCTTGCCTGGTTGCACCTTCTCAGTGCAATCATGTGTCATCTCCACACTAAGTGTTAGCATCTTTGGATCGTAACACACTGACTTTTGCCTGGTTGCACCTTTTCAATGCAATCATGTGCCATCTCCACACTAAGTGTTGGCAGCTTTGGATCGTGACACACTGACTCTTGCCTGGTTGCACCTTCTCAATGCTGTTTGTCCATCAGTTTATGTTCTCCATCCTGTGCCTCTTTGGGTTTTTTACTCACATGCTTGCAACTTCTTCCTCCAGTATAGTTCTTGAAATTTAATAACACTGGTCTCTTGTGCAGGAGACCGAGGCTCAAATCCTAAGTCTTCTTTTCGTTCTCCCTGCCAATGTTTTTCATATGAAAAGAAGGCTAGATGCCTGTTTCAAGTCTGTGGCATGACACATGTCTTTCTCTGTTCCATACATCTTGGTTTCCATTGAAATGCCAACAGGCCAAACTTGGGATCTGTTAACCGTATGTAGAGAGTATGTAGAACATGTTCAGTTCAGTATTCTGTTCTACCTGTCCACACGGACAAAGTTCTAATGTGGTACCTGTCCACATGGACAAAGTTCTAATGTGGTACCTGTCCACATGGACAAAGTTCTAATGTGGTACCTGCCCACATGGACAAAGTTCTAATGTGGTACCTGTCCACACGGACAAAGTTCTAATGTGGTACCTGTCCACATGGACAAAGTTCTAATGTGGTACCTGTCCACATGGACAAAGTTCTAATGTGGTACCTGTCCACACGGATAAAGTTCTAATGTGGTACCTGCCCACATGGACAAAGTTCAAATGTGGTACCTGTCCACATGGACAAAGTTCTAATGTGGTACCTGTCCACGCGGACAAATTCTAATCAGCAATCTAGAATTTCTTGTATATATTTATGCAGAGTTTGTTGTGTGCAGTATGCAATCTAAATAGAATTGCCTGTTTCTTTGGTATGAAGAGTTGATTGGATCTTCAGGATTGTGTCCTTATGGGCACTCAACCCACACAGTTCATTGTGTGCATCACTAGTCATGCAGCGCTTAATCCTCAGGCTCAAAGAGCGCACCACAAAAAAGATTAATACAGGCAGTAAAAGGACCCTTTTCCACACCTTTAGGCATATATGGCTAGGCCTATATTTTAAACACCAATTGGCAGTTGGTAGGTGATTTGGTAGGTGATGTGGTCAGCAAAACCCCAGCTGCCTTTACTTCCCAGGACTTTATCTGGAACCCATTTAAGGTTGGGTCAACCTGGAAGCCAAGGTTGTTTTTGAAAAAAAAGTCCAGCTTCGTTAGAACCTGAATCCACGACCTTGCATTACACAGGCAAGCATCAAACCGCTAAAAGCACCGCAGCTTCAAATAGAGGCAGTAATGGCAGGTTTCATGGTGTTTTGTAAAGACAGTATAGATCTTATATGAGTGTAATATCTTTTAATATGCTCAAAATATTCCACTAGTCTTTTTTTTAATTGTACATTTTTCAGCAACCATCTTTTCATTCTCACTGTAAACTTCACACAGCAATAGTCGTGTATGCTCTATGGCAGTTCAACTAGCGGCCCTCAGAGGCCTAGCAAATGTATCCCACGAATCACTGTCAGTTGTATTAGTGATATTTTAACACTGCGGTTCGGGTATCTGGTCCCGGACAGTTCCCCATTTTTCAACAGTTTTTGTTCCCTGATTAAACTTAACTGAACAGTTCTGCACTTTGGGGCCACATTCTACCCAGAGCAGTAATTATTCTCAGAAATGAGATGAATGTATTTGCTTTTTGAATAGTATGACCTACACTGAATGTTGATTCTCTTACCATAGTGTCACTACGAAACATATTAATATTACAGGCTGCTTCCTGTTTCTTTAAATATTATGTTCTCTTTATTCTTCGCGCCCACCCTCAGAAGGGCAGATGGCAGGCAGTGTTGTGGTTGACAGTTTTTTTTGCTACCCTTTATACCCCAGTGCAGCGTAGGCCCTCAACCAACTCACGCCGGATTATCCTGTCTGTTGCAGTCGCATGCAGCTCACCCCATGTCCTCCCCATCCTTTTAATTTTACACTCTAGCTCCCTTCTCCATGTTTTTTGGGGGGTAGGTTCTGCCCTTATTTTATGCTCGTATGAACGCTAGTTTAAGGACATTATAGTTGTATTATTATCAGGTTGTGGTTTACAGTTAGGCTGTGATATCTGTACCTTTCATCTCAGCACTTCTGATTTCAGCAAACCTTTATTTCACGGTTATTTAGATAAGGTTACTCGGGGCCAAAATGTTGAAAATGAGATCGTCGCGGGCCGGAAGCCCAAGCCTCAGTATAGAAAGATCATTAATACAGTATGGTTGGCAATGATCCACAGGCCACTTGCTAGGCCTCAACACCAGTTAAATAGTCCTGCTTTATTTATTTATTTTTAAAATATATTGACATGCTCAATTAATCAATAGGGGCCCACTCTTGTCCCTCCAAAATGGGGATCCAGAACCCATATTCGAACCAGTGTAGCTCCATTGACACACACAAAATATTAGTACAGTAGACCTTGTTGACTTTTTCAGAACCAAACAACTCGCCATAGGTTTCTCGGTCTTTCCAATGATAATACGAAGTTCTTGTTCTCTTCTACCCCAGACAGAAGTTATTGTAACCCTTTGTATTTTTGGAGTCCCTGGCTTAGGCGTTGTAAACGGGCTTCCTAATGTTGGGCAGGTTCAGTCCCAGCTGCAAACAGTAGTCTTGCATTGGTTTCGACAGTGGTACCGAGAGCTGACATAAAATGTGCCTAGAAAAGCCACAACAGTGGTTGGTTGTGCAACGTCCTTTAAAGGATACGCAACTGATTTTTAAAATCTAAATTATTAGTTTCAACTGCTGTTTCATTGTGTCTATGAGGAACTACCTAAGTACTTATTATTCTAAGCTCAACTTCTTTGAATATAAGAAGCTGAAGTAACAACTGTTTGGGACTGAAAGCATTAACATGAATTAATGAGGACCAAGAAATGAAACAACTGTTTGTGACTGAAAGCATTAACATGAATTCACGAGGACTGAGAAATTAAACAGCTGTTTGTGTCTGAAAACATTACCATGAATTCATGAGGACCGAGAAATGAAAAGTATGTGCTAACCAGGAACTAAGAATAATACATCCCTGCTGGGGTCAACATTTTGTTCATGTTAACAAAGTGTTCTTTTTAAGGGAGATTACTGTAATGTGGAGCTGTGATGTTGTTCTCGAAGACTGAACACCCCATTAAAAGGTCATGTATGTCAGTAACATTTCTGATTCTTCTTCTTCACGTTCTCCAGCTGTAAACTGTGGTGGAAAGTTCTGGTTGTTCCTCCACTTCTGGACTTAAATCTTGCTCTAGAACTTGAGTTTTGCATTAAACAGAAAAAAATAGATCCACTGCCTCCCAATAAGCAAGTCATAGGAGTAGACCAACTGGGGCATCCATCGAAGTCGGAGTACATCTGCCTGAAAGGCAAGGAGCCAAGAATCTGGCAACCACAACTTATCTGTCCAGGGGGTCCTGTTCATCCGAAGTGTAGCCTTTTCCATCAGGCTCAAAGTCTTGTGAATTCAACAATAAACACAGTGTTCACCAGTCACTGGAGTCTGACACAAGACTTGAATACTTATATGTGAAGTACTATAGTGTTTATAGTATAGGATAATATATTCAAGGAGAAGGTTTCTTGTTACTGTTAAAATGTTTCTATGTTAGACTCTATGCCACTCTCTGGTCATGGCAGTTGTTGGCAGCATGACCACATATAAAGCTCTTGGGCGGAGGACACAAGCTGATGGTGATTATCAAGAAACAGGAGACAGTTGTCATCTCATGGAGCCACTGACATTGGTGCCTAGGCCTGAGTGGGGCGTTCACTGAGGATCCTTCAGACTGTAGGCAGTATGCTGGTTACAACTGATATGTGTTAGGATACCGATAATTGACCTGTCCTCCATATTTTAGTAACATCCCATGCTCATGAAAGTTCCCGGGTGAATTGGTGATTCAAATGGAGGTAAGCAGATAGATGGATAAAACAGCAAGCCGTCTGCTTAGTCTGGAAATCTGGTCAAGAATGAGTCCCAAATCTAAGCGTCTCTCTAGCTAGAGGCAGGAGGGGATTCATCCGCATCCAAAGCGATATACACCAATGGAATTTGGCTTCACTATAAGTAAAACTCCCACATGTATGGCTGGATTTAAATAAAAGTCATTCCCAAGAAAATTGGGATAGAATTGAGTACTTAACCCGACATCTTGACACAATAGTACAAAAGAAGGACTACTTACTTATGGAGGAAAGTCCAAGTTTTGAAAATGGGTCATTTACGTAGAGATGTAGAAGATGTGGGCAAGTGCAAGACCAGAAGGGTGTGAGCTGTCATGTGACACAGGGTTCGAATGCGGCACCCCAGCACAATGAAGCGCGTTCGCAATGCCTAAGCCACAGGCGCTGACTCCTGAGATGTACCTTGCACAGTTTATTGCCTGCTATGTTTTACTGTATCTGATCACATGGTTCCCATAGACGTTTGATATTTACCACAGTGTGAAGATAAACAGAGTATGTTGTTAATATCAGACTTCCTATCAGACAATTTGAGTTTTGGTGAAAAGGGTATAATTTGGGGTTCATTATATGTTGATAATGTAATACACTTGGGCACTTATCACAAACTTGCCTGCACGATGAGAGTTCCTTCGCCTACTATTCAAGCCATGGCAAGTTGCACGGCCTGTCCCATATTATGGGATTGTTATGAGATGGCTTTGTTTGGCGTTCGCTGTCCGTATATAATGTTTGTGGGAGGTTGTGTTGTCAATGCATCTCTTTGAGGTGCATGTGTACAAGTAGGAAGTACTGCAGTGCGGAGCACCGAAGGCTCAACTGTTTGTATCAAAACTAGAATTTTTTTGTATTTCTACGTTCCTTGGCAGTCGCCCTCTTCCCCCAACCCCCAGAAAAAGAAGCCACTGACAAGGAATGTAGGAATACAATAATATGCCGGTTTCAGTGCTCAAGTTGCACAATGTGGAAATAATCAGGCAAGTGAGCGGTGATAACACGAGAAAAGAGAGAATGGTTTCACCATTGAAAATAAAGAATACATAACACTTTGTTGACGGAACAAAATATACCTGACAAAAAATTGTGCAATGTATTGTTTGTATCCACATTATTTAATGATCTGAGATATCGATGAGCGCTCGTGACGCTTAGTTGATATATCATCCTCACTACTCATCCAGCCATTCAGTGCATAAGTACTCGGTGTATCATCATGTAGCAGATTTTTTTGTAGAGTTCACCGACTGTAAATTGTGGTAGAACATTCTAGTTGTTTATCCACATCTAGATCTTAGTCTTGCTTCAGAACCTGAGTTTTGCATGTGCATCTGTTTTGCAGTTCTGGCTTATTTGTATGCAGACTTGTTTGCTTGCCTTTCGTGCAAAGGAAACATCCCTAATTAGTTTACAACATGCTTGTTAGGGGTCCAGTGGTTCTCTTATTTTCCTCCCCACAATGGGGCCACAGAATTCACGTGGGGAAATGCAGCCGCTGATGACAGTAGTTCTGTGTTAGCTTCAGTGCCCTGCATGCATAGCTCTCTGGTCTTGCCTTATTCCTTTTGAATTCTTCTTCTTCTTTTGTTCACTTGAAATAAATTATCTATATCTGCAATGTTGTCTCTAGTATAAACTTCGCTGTCTTTTGTAATTCATCCATCGACTCGTACATTTTGACTTGTACCGATGTTTCTCTTGGCCAAAAGTTTTTCCTTTAATATGTTGTATTTGCTAGTTTTGTAGTCAAATCTTGGTTGTAGGTGCGAGTTATCAACCATGAGTATTTCTTTCTCAGAATTCTGAACCCTTAAACTGCATTGCTGCAGATAATTACCCGCCCCATGTTTCTCTGTGACTGGTCTTCTCTTTCCAGCTGGTGGTTCCTGCGTGTTTGTAGGTTGGCCTGTATATGATCTCTCCACATCTTCTTGGTCTACCTCATATTTTATTTCTGTTCAACTCTTTTGTGTACACGATCTGTGTTTCTCTGTTTTCTGTCATTCTCTCTGTGTGTGCCCCAACCATTGCAGTCTATTAACCCTTATGATGGGTTTTAAAAAAAGTTATGATTTTGTTGTTGCTTTTCACTGTCCAGTCTTTGCTGGGTCCAAAGATTTGTCGGGAGTCTCTGTTCTCACACATTTTTAATAAGGCATCATCTCTTTTAGTCTTACTCCAGCATTCAAAGCCATATATGACAACTGGTATTATTGGGACCATGCCGGCATTAATGAATGCTGATGGATATATTTATCTTAATACTGGCCTTCTCTCATTGGTTGTCATGTGTCCTCTGTGGTGGTTGTCAACAAATCTTCTAGTTAAGGATGTGTAGAAATGTGGTGATGGTTTAGTTGTTGATGCTGAATGGTTTGCTCTTGGCAGTCTTATACCTATTTGTAAAATTACTTTTTTTTTTGGGGGGGGGGGGGGAGCTGGTCCTAATTTTGTAATCCTTTACTGAATGTTTCAAACCCAGCCCAATGTATTTTTTGGCTGTTTGTGATTTACTAGACAATCTTACGTTCAGTTGTTTGCCATTGCTTTCTGAATGGCCAGCTTTCGATACCATTGTCGGACTAAAAGCATAGTCGTCTTCTGCTGTATTGCCAATAGCTGGAATCAAACTGGGTATTGAAATTAACTAACACTGTTCGCAACACATAAGCCACAAATGCAGATTAAAACATACATCCCCTGTGAAACTGATGCGATGATCCTGAAGCCTTTTGTTTTATAAATACTTTTAAAATTCATTCTATTTATATTTAAAGAGAAAAAAAATTATTACAAGTACAAAGGCAATTTCAAATTTGCTTGACACCTCCCCCCACCCCCTTTTTCAATGGAACTTGCTTGGTTGAGAACCAGTGATATACAGAGGCAAGAAGAAGACACCATTCTGTTGCTGTAATGGCATGACTGCGATCCTCATGAGGTCATGGTAGTGATCCTGTCATACAAGATGCCTCAGTCCTTGTTTTTCGTAACCAGGGCAGGCCCTGCCTCACAAAATCACAATACCTGTTTAGTTTTTTACCTTTCTTAAGTACGTTAATTTCTTATCAGTTTTTCCCACCTAAGTCGGCTCTGTGGCTAAGTCGATGCGAAGGCTTGGTAATGCCGGGGTGCCGGGTTCAATCCCAGTTGCTGGCCATGCGCCTTGCATTGGTTTCGACAGTGGTAGCAGGGGGCTGACCGTCCAGAAAGCAATGGCAAACTACTGGACGTAAATTTGCCTAGAGAAACCATACAACAGCCAGTGGCTGCTGGGGTTGGTTCTGCAACGTCCTGTAAAGGATACGCAACTAACCTTTTCCCACCTAAAGAAAAATTGACAGTTGTTAAAAGGACGTTGCAAGACCAACCCCAGGATTTTTTCCCTTTTCTGGCAAATTTTGCAGTCAGTTTGCCATTGCTTACTGAATGGTCAGCTCTTGGTACCACTGTCGAAACCAACACATGACAAATTGTTTGCAGCTGGGATCGAACCTGGCAGCCTCGGCATTACGAAGCGCGCTCGCAACACCTAAGCCACAGACGCCAACAGCACAGTAGTACTTATATATATCCGTGTGGCGTTGGTAGTCATGTCTGTCTTTCGTCTGATATATTTTAAGTCAATTTTGACACATATAATCTTCCATGCCATGATGTCAAACTGTCTCGCATCTTTTCTCTCGATCTCCTGTGCCTCTTTTACCCTCCAACTTTCCCACTGTCACGATGTGCTTTAGTTTTCTCCTTCTCTTGATAAGATGAATATCGTCTCTTTCTGATGTGGACAAGTTATTTTTCTTTGAAAAAAGCTTACTATAAAATAATTATTATTTCATTTTGTGACAGTTGAGCTGACAGTATGCTATAGCCTTAGGTAAATTAATTATATATGATGATTTTAATGATAATAGTAATGATAATAAACATGTTAACAACTATGACACTGTGTTGTATAGCTTCTCATATTTACTAGTGGTGTTCTATGTCATTATGCTGTTGTTTTGTTTTCCACCTTCTGGTCGGAAGTCACCAGTTCAAATCCACATCAAGGTAGATATTTTTCTATACAGACTTTGACTCCTGGGTCTACCTGACTGAAATATGTGGCAAATAATTCTCTGGAAAGTCAAGGCAGGCAGCAAAATGTTGACCTGTGACCCTCTGGGTGCCGGTTGGTCACTGAGTCACATCATATGTATCAAAGGGGTCCCTCTTGTTTGTTATACCATTTGTAAAGTATCCTATCACTCAAAGCAGTGTTTCCCCATTGTGAGTTTGAACAAAGAAGACACAAACAATAGACTGCACAATCTGTAGGCAGAAAGAAATGGTCTTTACCTTACGGTTACCTTGGTGAAACAGACAGTTCAAGAATGTAATCGAATTTGTCTTTCAGTTTCTAGGATTCAGCTATTTGCTTCATTTTAATAAATTGTTACTTTAGTATGCAGCTGACGAGATACAGCAAAATATGCCAGGCAATAAATTGTGCAGTCTATTGTTTGTGTCTTCTTTGCTCATATCCTATTACTGTTTATTTTACCACCGCTCCTCTTGTGTGGATATATTTTTATTATACTGCTTTCTTCTTCTCTTTAGCCTTCACCAGCTGTAAATTTGGGTGGAAAGTTCTGGTTGTTTATGCACGTCTGGAGCTTAAACATGCATTTTTTGTCATCTCGATTTACAGATGTGGTAGATGCCCTTGGATCTAGGGGAAAACACCCCTAATTAGTCGCCTCCTACAACATGCGTGTAGTAAAGGTAAAGAATCTTTTTCTGCACTATTAGTCGTATAGAGCCAACATCACACTGGCCACCTTTACTTCCCAGGATTTTACCTCATACCCATTTCAGTCTATGTCGACCTGGGAGCCAATGTCATTTTTTTTTAATCTGGCTTGATGAGAATTTAAACCTACAACTTTTCATAAGGAGTCAGAAACTGTTGCTGCTGGGAAATACTTGAACCTGCACAGTTTATTGTCACTGCACTAGCCACGGACCACATGCTATGCCATTGGTTCAGTTTGTTCATCCACTTCTGGACTTAGTCTAGTTCAAGAACTTACAGTTTACATGAACATCCTTTTTTTTTTATAGATCTAACTGATTTGTTTGCAGACTGTTGGTTCCTTACCTCCCAGGCAGATGCACTCTGACCTTGCAGGAAACATTCCTGGTTAGTTGCACTGTACGACATGCTTTGTAACGGGCAATCGGCATCTGCGCCCCCCGACCCCCACACGGCCCCTCACCCCCCCCCCCCCTCCCCCAAACGAGGCCCTGAAATAGACTGCTGAACTAAAAGCAGCCAACCATAAATAAAAAGGAGGAAATAAAGGGAATAAACCAAGAAAACTAAAAAAAGTTTTAATTAAAAGATGACTGTTGCAAATAGATATAAAGGGAACAAACCAAGAAAACTCAAAAAGTTTCATTGAAAGGTGACTATTACAGATAGAATAAAGGGAACAAACCAGGATTACTCGGCATAACGAAAACATAATACATCGTTGTCACCCTCTTATGCCGTTTTGGGTTCCAGAATAGATACGAGACGGTCGTGAAAGCGCTTGATCTTGAGGTTGCACACATTCGAGTCAGGTAGTGATATTTTGATCTCCACGCTTATAGAGAAGAAGGTTTGTTCCTAGCTAGTAATGGATAAGTCATCCCCTTGTGGGACGCAATTTTTCATTTATTTTGAAGCCCCACCCTGGCTTGCCGGGGTTAGCAAGTAAAACCCGGCCTTAAATATGGTCTAATGGCTGAACGCGGTTTCCGGGACCTCTCCACAGGTGATCTTTATCCGCATGGTGGCACTTTGTGTCATCGGGTGTTTATCGCTTATGTGATGTCCTAGTGGGTTAACATCTACTACTTCTACTAATGCCTGGCTAATTAACTGGACAGCAGCTGTTCTGTACTCCTGTATGATTGTCCTTCGTCTGGGTACATGGGTCTTGGAGCCGAGCAGTATTACTCCCGCATTACCACATAGGTCTGTAATTTCACCAGTGCTCTTCAATGTGTATACACGCAACATTGCAGAATTCGAAGGACATGGCGGCGGGCGGATAGTGATATTTTGCAGACAAACTGGGGAGGGGGAGACAACAATTATCTCAAGAGCTACAGGCAAAAGTGAACACAGTAAGTTAGGAAATGAGCGCTGTCGTTAACCCGAAAAAGAAAGTGTTGTACGGTGTTCTCTATAAACAGGATTGTTAGTACTGATGCCCTATGCCTCACATTTAACTATAGGGATGAGTTTATTCAAGAACCGAAATTACAGCACTCAGGGCATTCATATAAGCGCCCCGTCCCAATCATCAGCAGTCAGATAACAGTTCCGATACTAATGGTGCCAGTAGCATTCTCATTAAACGTCCGTCTTGCCTTTCCTCTGAGCCTCGTCACTCCCCGCTGCATCAGTCTCACCAGACTGTGGTGATCATTTAACTATAGGAACATAAAAAGAGACGAAAAACAGATATCTTGGCATTCGTGGATCATATGGAGGTAGCTGCAACAAAATGCAAAAAAATTGATGTTTTGGTTGCTTGAAACAAAAATACTGGCAGGGGAGAGGAGTGGGTTAAAGTGTCAGAGCAGAAAAGAGACTTGTGTAGGCTTCTAATCACACTGGCCCGGAGGGTAGGGATCGGCCAGCTGGCAGGGCTAGACTCAGACCTGATGAGGTCCTAAGCTACAGAAAACCATGAGGCCCCTAACGTTTGAATTACTCCAACTAATCTCATCAACCAAGTATGGCAATTACACCAACTAATCTCATCAACCAAGTATGGCATGGAAGTAAACAAAGAAGAAACAAAAGTAACGACTAATAATCCAGCTGGCAAAATTTCACCAATCTACGTTAAAGGCCACAAATTAGAGTAAGTGACTCATTATATTTAAGGTCCATTTTAATTGACTTAGGGTCAAGACCAGAAATTATTTTTAGGATTGCCCAGACAACATCCGTCCTTGCCAAGCAGCAAACATTATGGAGATCTGAAAATATTCCATGCAAAACTAAGATTCGATTGCTCAGAGCACTAGCTATTAGTACATTTACATATGGCCGTAAAACGTGGACCTTAACAGCTAAACTTGACCAAAAAAAGATACAAGAATTGGAAAGATTCTTGGCATTTCATTCAGAGACCACATAACAAATGAAGAGGTTCGTCATATAATTATACAGCACATAGGCAACTATGAACCTCTTTTAACTACAGTAAAAAGGCAAAAAATGCAATGGTATGAATATGTAAAAAGATCTAACGGCCTCTCAAAAACAATACTGCAGGGCTCAGTAGAAGGAAAGAGGAGAAGAGGCAGACCAAGAAATACCTGGTTACAGAGCCTGATTGACTGGACAGACCTCAGGCATGCAACCATGAAGTCCATCGCAACTGACCGCCAAAGGTGGAGAGAGCGGATCAGACAGTCAACAGAAACTGTTGACCCAACAACACGTAGTGTTACGGATGAAGATGATGATGAATCTAAAAAAAAATGCAATGCATACACACACACACACACACACACAAACACACACACACACACATTTGAAAATATAGTGACAGTTAAGAAAAGATTCCTTTTCAAAACTTTTAGGCGTATTGGAAATATATGGCTAGACCTATATTTTTTAGACCCATTGGCAGTTGGTGGGTCATGTGGTCGGTATTACGCCGGCCGCCTTTACCTCCCAGGACTGTACCTGGAACCCACTCAAGGCTGGGTCAACCTGGGAGAGGTCATTTTTTGAAAAAAAAAGTTATGCTGTGTCAAGACGCGAACAGACGACCTTCCGATCCGCAGGCGGTCGTTTAGCCGCCAACGCCACGTCGACTCACTTTTGAGTGAACAGATAATGGAAATATCTTAAATAAATAATTATCGGTGTGTTGGGGGGGGGGGGGGGGGGGTGGGGGGGGTGGGGTGGGGGGGGGGAGACTGGAATTATATTACATAATCATGTAAAAAGTTTTAGAAAAGAATTGCCCCAAAATTTATTAAAAAATAACATCATTTGTAGGGTGTAAACATCAATTTGATGAGGCTCCTGCAGACTGTGAGGCCCCTAGCCGCACCATATCTATCTTATATCTAAATCCAACACTGCCAGCAGCCACAGCAGAATAAAAAATTCTACAAAATGTTGAATGTTGAATTAAGAATCGACACCACAGCACTTGATACACCCCCATAAGCGCTCCGTGCCCATCTTCAGGAGCAAGCGAAGAGTTAAAATTCCGATAGTACCAGTAACTGTCTGATTGTGTATCCGTCTCGCCTTTTCCCTGAGTGTCGAGCGTCGGCCAGATCCCCATGTAACTTCTCGCAGCGCCATTTTGTTTAGACCGTAATGAGCTATCTGTGCCTCGACAGTGTTACAAATTCTACAAACAACTGATTCATGGAAATTCCCGCCCACGCCCAAGTGATGTGAGTATCTCTACAGATGGTTTTGTGTTAAAGGCGGGGAATATGGAAATGGGTTTAGTGCAAAAGCTAATCGACGACGCCTAGTGCAGTAGAGCATAACAAATGATACTAAACATGTGCTTTTAGAATGGAGGTGGAGTTAGTCATAGCAATCTGTCCACTGTCTTGAGAACCGGCTGCGCTGCTTTATTATCCTACCCCTAGATGACGACACAGGACAGTCCAACATTTTAGAGGATGGTAAAACTGGGTTTTCAGGCTTTCTGATGCTTTTAACGACCCTAATTATATAGAACTGGCTTTAATCTTAACCCACCCACGTCCCACTAGATAATGCAGAAATTGTGAAAATATGGGGGGTGACTGCAGTCAAGCTTATACACGGAATTCCAGAGAAATTTGACTAAAAAGCTCAACAAAATGGGGAAACAGAAAAACGTGAACAAAACAACACAACGTAACGTTTCGACCGGGCAGCCTTTTTCAAACATAAGTGAACTACACAAACGTAACAGCGAGGAGAGGAGAGTATGTAGATCTCTAAGGGGTGACGTGAGCAACGTTTTAAAAAATGTGATGTCGAAAAATGAAATAAAATAAAATAAACGATGGTTAAAAAATATAGTCACAAAAAAAAAAAAAAATAAACAGTAGTATTGTTAATGTATAATATAATACTGGGAATAAAAGAAATACAAATGCTAATGATACATAAATGATACTGATAAGATATAGAATAAAGTAATAATATGAAATATAATAAAAGAAAAGAAAATAATTAACATTTAAAATGTAATAATAGTAGAACTATTTAGATGAAGGTATGATGGATATTGATACCACCTGGGCTAAGAACGCCTAAGCTGTGGATGAGGCGATTTTCCAAAGCGAGGAGTGTAGTATGATCGCCAGAGCAAGATTTTAATGCTGTGGCAGATATGTAATCTTTACCTCTGTGGTCAGAGCTATTGAAATGGAGAGGGGTTGGTTTAAGTGTCTTAAATAGTGTCTTAAGTGTCTTAAATTTAGAGATTGCAGCCTAGGTCCCACGACTGCATGCAGCCCATTTCTACCACCCCCTGAAATATTAGACTGTTCTGTGACCTGTGGATTTCCCCTGCTTGGGGTAGGATATTGGTAAAGCACCCCAGCTGCATACACATGTTGTGATTATAAATTATCACAGTCGTCCTCGGGCACATTTCCAAAGTGCGCAAGCTTTCGTTTCTTTTCCACAGATATCAGACCTTTATGTTAGAGCTACCGTCCAGAAAGCAATGGCAAACTATTGGACGTAAATTTGCCTAGAGAAACCACACAACAGCCAGGGGCTGCTGGGGTTGGTTCTGCAACGTCCTGTAAACGATACGCTACTAACCTTTTTTATGTTCGAGATAAGAACTTGCTAACATGGAAGTCACCGTGACGGAACGGCTTGACGCTCGCTGAGGATTGGAAGGTCGTGGGTTCGCTCCCTGGAGGAGTCACACTTTTTTCAA
>CAJHNH020001259.1:257305-264805 GCA_905116865.2 Candidula unifasciata | reverse complement strand
CATTTGACAGAGCAACTAGCACCAGAAGAGTTTAGTAAATCGCCCCTGCTGCCTTCGTTTCTCTGGACATTTCATTGTAGTTATACCAGGCTGAGTCGACGTGGGAGCCAAGGTCAATTATAAAATATTCGCTTCCGTTCAACCGTTTGGTTATATTAGGGCTCCCTGTAACCGTCAAGGTAAGGCTTCAAAATAACGAAAAACATCCCACAAGCGGGCGACCTATGTGAATACAAGAACAGGTAGAGCGAAAAACAACTGGTGACACAAAGTGCCACCATGTGGCTGAGGATCACCGGTGGGAATGTCAGAGTCCCCGTTTAATTAGTATTAGTAGTAGTAGTAGTAGTAGTAGTAGTAGTAGTAGTAGTAGTAGTAGTAGTAGTAGTAGTAGTAGTAGTAGTAGTAGTAGTAGTAGTAGTAGTAGTAGTAGTAGTAGTAGTAGTAGTAGTAGTAGTAGTAGTAGTAGTAGTAGTAGTAGTGGTAGTAGTAGTACATTTCACCCCACTAGGACACCACACAAGCGATAAACACACGATGACACAAAGTGCCACCATGTTGGTGAGGATCACCCGTGGAGAGGTCATGGAAACCGCGTTTAGCCATTAGACTATTTTTTTTGCCGGACTATATTGCGGCCCCTGGCAAGAGCCAGAGAAGGGCTTCAAAAAACGAAAAATTGCATCTCACAAGGAATTATAATAATGTATAACCCCGTTTAACCGTTTGGCTCCAAAATAAGCATGTCGCAACATGGAAATAATTGGGGTTGTGATGCAATCCAATGTGCTGGGCAGAAAATTGTAGATATCGCAAACAGGCTTTAAACTGCAACACAAGAACCTACTTAGCTTTTAAGAGTGAAAACAAAAGGAGAAGAAACCCGCTAACTTTGAAATCCTACAATGGTTTATGAAGTAAAAGGAATATTACAAAAATCTCACGGGTTTCTCTCATGTTTTAAGCATTTTCTGCTAATAATTATCATATAAGAATGTCTTTTATCTTCCCTGACAATCTTAGCCGATCATCTTTTCTTTTGTTGTATTTCCAACCTCCCATACTTACAACATTTCACTGCAGTTTCTCTATCATACATGATTGTAGAATATAATGTGCAAAGAGATGGCGGGGGTGATAATAATGGGAAAAATGTTATGGCGAAGTTTACGACGGCAGACCAGTGCCAGATAGCATCTGTACCTTACAGCCAGATCTGTTTTCTCGCCCTGATAAGCTGTGACCGAAGTTCAAGCCAAGCCGGTGGTTGTCTCTATCTATAGCTGGATCTCGGACAATCTGGCATATCCGCGAGCTGTTGCGTCTTAAGACGAGCAATGACACTGGAAAACAAATGCAACGCGTACCCCCAAAAAACAAGTTCCCCTTGCATGGCGACAAGACTCAAGAATAATAATTTATTATTTAAAAAGCATATCGTTTCTTTTGTGACGATAAATAATACTGGGGATTTTTTATTTCCATTTTTCTAGGCACTACAGTAAAAGGTAAAGGTAAAGTCGGGAGATGTGAACCAGTGTCACTGCACACGGTTATAAACCATAAGTGCTCTGCCACCAGTACGGACAGCTGATGAAAAAACTTTCCGCCGGTGTCGCCGCCAGCACGCAACTCCGTAGCTACAACGACGTTCCTCCATTTACCCCAGCTACGGTAAAAGGCACATTATGATGAGTACAAACGCCTTTTTATACACTTTGTGGTCAGTACTGGTACCTTTTGATGGAAGAAATTTCCCGGATAATACAATGTCTGACAAGAGATGATACAGTAAACTTAGGGACTATACGGGATGTTTAAGTTTTTGTTTATACATAGAGTATATGAAATACCGCTACATCACTGTGGCAGGACGCTCTTTCCCATGCAACTGTTTTATTATCTTGAATGGAATATAGTCCAGTATCTTTGGTCTCTTTCACCAACGTTAGTCTTAAGGTTTCTCCTGGACGTCCTCGTAATAAAATGCCTGAGACATAATGTAGAGACCATAAAGCCCTGCACTTTTAGCGGTCTGGGTCTACAATGGTTCAAACATGGGACAAAGAGGGTTGAAGTAACGACGGGGGTATAACAAATTTGTGTTCTTTTCTGCTAAGCGACCACATCTTTAAGGAAATCCCATAGTATGGGGTGGGGGTGTCAGGGTTAGGGCTAGTGTTAAATGAATAGCCACTACTACTAACCCAAACCCAATTTACTATAGGATTTCCCTAAATCTCGCGTGGTGTGTGTTGTGTGCAGTCCGAAGATTCCCACTATTGACGACCGCTAATGAACATGAGATATGGCGAGAGACATGACGTCACTTGCAGACAGAAGATTTGGACAGAAGACAGTTACAAGAAAGGTAGGACGAGCAGAAGCTTGTATTGATATGTCCCGATGCCGCAGTTCGCGGGGAGAGCAAAGTCTCTGAGCTCCATGTTAGAGGAAAGGAATTATCCTACCGTCATTAAGTACAGCGATCGTAACATATTTATTTCATGGACATGCATTATATCTGTAGGGAATTGCTGAATAAACGTATTGATATTGCCTGTCAACGACCTGTTCTCATATGTAGAAGTTGCAACAGTTGACCTTGTTGGTGGCGTTCTTCTACCTGTCGTTGGGTTGGGCATTTGTTACCCCTTGAGTAATAAGTTACTTGGACTTAGTACGGCGTGGACCTGGAACGACATCTAAACGGAATAATATATGTACAGTATGAAATAATAATAAACGCCATACAGTAATAATCGCCGTACAGTGTGGTCGCTAAACAGAAAAGAACCCAAATTTAAGTTCACAGCTTGCAAAATTACAATAAGATCAACTCAAAGCCGATGGATTCTTCCAAACACCTTGAAAAAATTTTAAGAGGTGTTTGCTGCGCACCCAACCACCACCCCTCCCCCCCTCAATCCCCCGAATTGTGGCGGAGGGAGGATCAAACCCCCACCCCTTCGCAAAACTGTGTATAGACATTCTTTCATCAACATCATCATCTTGATCGTCTGGTACCCTACGGTTTCGAGGGGGAGTACACTTTACGAGAAAGTGCCCGTCTGCGTGCTTCGTAAATAAAGATTCCCGGGGACTGTGATATTCTCACGCCCGTCTGCAGTTTTAATCCTCTGACGGGGTCATGGTTATTCCCTCTGTCTGTGGTGTTGCATGGTCGGCCTCTGCTTTGCTTCCCGCCTAGTCTGTACATCATTGCTTGCTGTGGTATACTGGGAAACCTTGTTGTATGGCCAAATTATTTCACTAACTGTTTTCTAACCAAATTCAGAGCTGCCGCCAACTCTATTTTATATACTCTTTTTGTTAAGGACTTATTTATACTTTCCACAATATTATATTTACTCGCCATTTGGTACATTATGAATATGTATTTATATAAAAACAAGCTGAACCGAGAGGGATCTTGCTGCAACATATTTAGTACTGTCCAGAGTTTATGCTGTAGAGAGGAGGAACTTTGCCCCTGGCTTTTATCTGCATCGCCATAGACTGTGAGATCCCCATTCATCCCTATAACACAATATAACACTATGGTCTACAATGACGGGAGGGAAGTTGCCACAAGAATGAGTTAAAATGGTTTTTGCCGATTCGTTATAAGCAATACGGGCGGGAAAATATCCCCAACGTGAACATAATGACATAATAAATTTCCACGCCGGTTCAACATGTCAGCAAAAGTTATAACTGCACAAATTTATCTAATAAACATGCAATGGCTGTTGTAGGCAAGGTAAAAATAAAAATAAAATAGCCACTGTTGTGTCTTGTATTTCCTTTTTGTGTAAATGAAAGACGTTAATGTATTGTCTTTTCGCTACGAATACTTCTTTAATGAGACAGTTTTATTATATGATTATAAAAGAAACTCAACAAGTTACAGCTCATATGTCTACATCAGCGAGAAAGTTTAAGCATGGGAAACTAGTGCTATTTTTAATTTACTTTGAATAAGATATAAGACATGCCTTCTCTTTCCCATAACCACGCCATTCCCCTCACCCATCCGGTCCCACGCTAAACATCTCCACTGCCACCCAACAACTGGGGTGGGGGGAGGGGAAGATACAAAAGACCCTAAATGTATTTGGGACCCGTAGGTTCTATCCATCGGTGGTAGTAATAAGTAAAGGAGCGAGCGGTGTATAAAAGGTTGGTGCGTTTGTTGGTTGATTGGCTGATTAATTGGCGGGCCTGTTGGAAAGCTGGTCAGATGATTGGTTAGTTGGTTGGTTGACTCGTGATTTGTTGGTTGGCTAGCTGATAACTGATTCTTTAATTAATCGGTTGGTTAATCAGTTGATTAATTGGTTGGATGTTTATTTGGTTGGTTGTTTGCTTTGTTGTTTGTGTGGTTGTTTGTTTGGTTTATTGTGTGGTTAGTTGTGTATTTGGTTGGTGGTTTGGCTGCAGACGTGCGTTTGCCGTCTCTACGGTTTTGGGTTCGAATCGTATGCAATATTTCCAAGACCTGTAATGGTAACAATTGGGGAAAAAATACTGGAATTCTTCACGATTTAAACCTACTCAGGAGAACTGGTACATAGACAGTATAATATAACATAACCATTGACCCGTTAGGGCTGTGGAGGTGTATCGATGGAAGCTCTAGTACATAGAACCCGCCATTTTTCTCTACCGCTTGGTGAGTTAGTGAACGATAACTTAGTCCTGTCCATTTCTTGATGTTGTCATTCCAGTTTCTTCTTTGTCCTGCTCTTCTTCGACTACCCACTACCCCCTACCCCCTCAATGTTCCTTGAAACAAATAGACCTTATCGTTTCTCAGAAACTGAGTTACCTCGGCCATACTGAATGCCTAAATGGCTTAGAAAGAACCATGTTGGAGTGGAAGAAGAGGCAGAGGTGGACCAGACTGAATTGTAGACGCAGGATGTCAAGGATACCATAGGAACTCTGGCTTTTCGGCATTCTGTGATGAGCTTCCACAGGTAAGCTATATGCTAAAATTGAAAATATGTAATTTGCACTATAGTATACGAAGACAAATAATTCACCGAAACGGCGGTGAGATCGTCATGTAGAACATCCTGAGGCACTGGCATCTGAGGACATAGACCACTAATTAACGCTTAAGAGCATTTGTAAGGGGACTAAATGCCCTTTCCGCCCAATCCCCCCCCCCCCCCCCCCCCCCCCGTCTCCCTCCAGATACCAAGTATAGAGGTTTTCCTGTTTAAGTACGTGTTTAATATTCGGGCATTTCCTTTTATTTTCATCATCATCATGTACCCTGCCAAATTGCGTAAGCGCTCATGCGTCTCCACAGATCACACTCCCTGGCTGCCTGGAACAGCTCTCTTGCTGATATCCCTCCATGCCATTGTTTCAGCCCATCCAGCATCACCTTTTTTGGTCTGCCTCTGTCCCTTCTTTCACTGATCTTTCCAGTTGTTACCAATGTCTCTCTTCTCCTTATGTGACCTAAAAACAGTGTTTGTCTCTTTCTTATTGTTGTATATAGAGATCTACTTTCATTAGCTTCTTTCAAGAATCGTTGTTAGTTACTCTGGCCGTCCAAGGTATTCGTAGCATTCGTCTCAGAAACCACATCTGTGTTGCTTCAAAATTCTTCTTAATTTGTTAAGTGACATTCCAAGATTCGCTGCCATACCGGAGAATAGGTTCTATGTAACATTTTAGCACCCTCTTTCTGACATTTCGTGGTATGTATTGGTGAGTGGGTCTGAGCATTTATGGACCGAATGGTTCCAGTTGCAGTGAGAATAAACTGTCGAGCTAATTAACTTAAGTCCAAAGGCATGCAAACCAGTTGTTTGTTTGCACGGTCTTTGGAATTTAACAGTCATGTACCGGGGTGACGCAGAACACACATACACACACAAACACACACACACACCACACCAGTAGATACCGCAGCGTGTGGCGGATGACGACACCAGTTCTGTGTTGTTTTCTTTGTCTTCCTGCCTAGTGCTCTTGTCTGGCCACACCTCTTTTAACTTGCCGTTTTTGCAGTCAGTTCATGGTTGCAGATTGACAGTCACGTGGTTCTCGCAAACGTCTCACTTCTCATTTAGCATTCAGTAAGTATATCAGCCTGGTTCATAGCACTTCACAGTAGTCTTAGTTGTAAGCCTACCAGCTCTGAGTACGTATGCTAGATAGACCACATGACACACAGTAGACGATGTTTTCGATATCACTCTATCCACCTTTACTTCCCATAACATTTTCTGACGCCCAGTTCACAATAGGTCTGGGTTATTTTTTTAGGTCCGACTGAAGAGGAATTCCATGGCATGACTACAAGACCGGTAACTAAACGTGCTAAGAATTGCGCTACCGCTACCCCCAATTAAACAATATAACTGAGGATTTATTGATCCGCGTTCAAAGAAATTTACAACAATATTCCTCCACACTACAAAAGGACAGTAAGTGGAGAAGGAGTACACCGTCAGCCAATAAGGGTTCTGTGTCCCTGTGATCTGGTGATAAAATTGCTAGAATCTTCCCTGCACATGTTTGCTAGGCAACCCCCGTGTCAACATGTTTATTGCTATTATTAATTTGTCGTGACTGTACGCCAGGCAAGGTAGATAACCCAACACAATAACAGCTCCCTTTGGCCGGGGACCGCTTGATCAAGGGAAGTAAGCAGCGAGATTTGTGCAACCCGAGGGGGCGGCGGTGGCCTGAGGGCACGTAGGTGGTATGTGATGCCGGCTCTCTTAATTAAAAGATAGAAATAGTTGCCGGACACGGCTGCGGGACAATCAGTGGTTGATTAAACCTTATTGTCGCCGGAATTTGTTACTCGAATATTGTGGGTAAAAGTAAATTACATTTTCCACGTCTTTAGCCTAGTGGGCATATAGGGCTAGACTATAGACTGTATACATAATTATTCCTTACGTCCTTTTTAGTTATTTGAAGCCCCACTCTGGCTTTTGCCAGGGTCGCAATATAGGCAGGCCATCAATATGGCCAATTGTCTGAACGCGGTTTCTGGGACCTCTCCAAGGTGATCCTCATCCACATGGTGACACTTTGTGTCATCGGGTGTTTATCGCTTGTGTGATGTCCTGTTGAGGTAGAAAGTCAGTCAGTCGACTGTATATTTATAAGTTTATCAATAATCTTGCCGTCCTTTTTAGGATGCCATTTTCGTTATTCGAAGCCCTACTCGGGCTCATGGCTGAACGCGGTTTCTGGGACCTCTCCACAGTGATTCTCATCCACATGGTGGCACATTGTGTCATCGGGTGTTTATCGCTTGTGGGATGTCCTGGTGGGGTAGAAAGTCAGTCATCTTTAAGTTAGACCATATTAATACTATAGTCATCCCCTTGTGAGATGCACTTTTTCGTTATTTTGAAGCACCACCCTGGCTCTTGCCTGAGTGCCGCAATATAGCCCGGCCATAAATATGGTCTCATGGCTGAACGTGGTTTCTGGGACCTCTCCACGGGTGATCCTCATTCG
>CAJHNH020001259.1:244805-252305 GCA_905116865.2 Candidula unifasciata | reverse complement strand
TTGTATCGTTATACTTTCTTTTTGAAACTGGACATTGTGAACCACAGTAACGTTGTGGCTAGACTCTCGCCTGCCAGTCCGATTGTCTTCGGTTTGACAACTTGGCACTGAGATGGAATTTGTATTTTAAAATTGAGTTTGGCTCCAGTTCGACCGAACTACTACCGCAAATAATACCTATCCGCTACATTATACACTACTCCCCGTATTTAAACAACGACAAAAGGACAAAGATATTAAATTCTATCACAACTGCTTCATACCTGTCATATTTTTGTTCTAAACCTCTTAGGGCGGGTTTCCTTTGATCGCAGCTCGTACATTTGATTCTTCTTCTTCTTCCTCTTCTTCTTCTTTTTCTTCTTCTTCTGCTTCTTCTTCTTCCTCTTCTTCTTCTTCTTCTTCCTCTTCCTCTTCCTCTTCCTCTTCCTCTTCTAAACCTCTTAGGGCGGGTTTCCTTTGATCGCAGCTCGTACATTTGATTCTTCTTCTTCTTCTTCTTCTTCTTCTTCTTCTTCTTCTTCTTCTTCTTCTTCTTCTTCTTCTTCTTCTTCTTCTTCTTCTTCTTCTTCTTCTTCTTCTTCTTCTTTTTCGAGTTCACAGGCTGTAAATTTCGGGGTCAAGTTTTGGTTTTTCGTTGACTGAAGGACATGAGTCTTCTTCCATAGCTTGAGCTTTGTGTACACATCCATCTCTCAGATCCTGTTTATTTGCATACAGACTATTGGTATATCCTGGCATCTCAGGCATATGTACCCCAACTTCGAAGGAAACCCCCTCATTGGTCACTTTCAATGAAACCCTAGTTGGGGGGAGGGGGAGGGGCAGCAGGTGATTGTTCCCACAGAATGAGGCCCCGGAACCCAAAAGGGTCCCGATTTCACCGAAACACATCAAATATGGCAATGGTGTTGCTTTACTGTATATAACATATAGTACAAAAGGTTTTAACCAGTTAATATTTACATTTCTACATGCAATACAAGAGATTAGAGTTAAGAATAATTATGTGCAATTATGTACAATTTAGGGGCATCCTTAAAAAAAGGCAATGGGCAGGGTGCGTGAGGAAGGGGTGGGCTTAGTCTCCTTATACATGTTTAACTACTTCTACTAGTGTTGCTGCTGCTTTTATTGCTTCTACTACAACTGCTACTGCTGCCACTACTACTACTAATAATGCTACTGCTGCTGCTGCTGCTGCTGCTGCTACTACTACTACTACTACTACTACTACTACTACTACTACTACTACTACTACTACTACTACTACTACTACTACTACTACTACTACTACTACTACTATAAGTGTTACTTCGCATCAACGTTATTATTAAGATTAATTTACTGCTATTGTTATCAAAAACTAAAATGCAACCACTGAAGACAACATATAGAGTTTAAACTTCCTGATCGCCAATACCTGCTGTAAACAGACAGACGTCACAAAAAAGATATTTAATTTTTTTTTTGCAGGATCACAAATATAGGCCGCTACATTCTGGGTGCCGACACAAAGAAAACATTGGGAGCCTCCCCTCACAAGTGTTCTGGGGAAATACGCCTCGGGAAGGGGCGTCATGTGACCTAAGCCTTGTGTTTCTTTAATACACGTTAAAAAAAATTGTTGTTATTATTATGCACTGACTGGCAAATAAATATAATAATATCCAGAAAATAATATCATTTGTATAAACAAAACATCAATAAAATAAGTTCTATTCAGGGGAGGAGCAGATAAGCAAACTTGATACTCAAGATACCAAGTCCCCCCCCCCTCCCCCCCCCGATGTTCCCGCGCTGCTGCTACTATTACTACCACTACTACTGCTGATGCTGCTGCTACTACTATCTGAACTGCTAGTGCAGCTGCTAATACTACTACTACCAGCCGAACCACTTCTACTAGTACAGCTGTTTTTGCGGCTGCTGAAACCACCACCACCACCACCACTACTACTGCTACTACTACTACTTGAACTGCTAGTGAGGCTGCTAATACCACCACCACCTCTTCTACTTGTTAAACTGCTAGTGCCGCTGCTACATCTACTGCAAGAAATTATTACGAGTGGACCTTCAACTAGAACTTTTGGATGTGGGTGGGTGGGGGGCGGGGCTGAGTAATGTCTCCACAATTTGGTTTAAAGCGAATTCCGACTAAAATACTCCCCCCCCCCCCCACACCTTTTCCCACCACCCGGGTTCCGCGCCTCTGCACTTCCAGGACATGTAATTAACTAGTGCGCCATACACACAGTCGTATCAAGAATTTCACACACAATTTTTTAACTGCTGTGTTTACAACGCACATGTGCCCCACAGTCCGGGCATGAGAAACCACTGTCGTGAGAACATGTAGGTTATCAACTGGTTGGCTCACCATCAACATCAATCTCTGAATTGTCATCTCCGTGACCAGTTTCGTAGCAAGATGTCAGACTAGGTTTCGTGCTTTCTGGAGTCCTTATCCTATGAAAAACAGAAATAAAGAAAACTCAGATGTATTCCATGTCAAACGATAACTTCCTGTTTAGGTTATGTTTGTGTGAAAACGGAAATATGTTTTAGATGTCAGTGTTAAGTTCTCTCCGTTTAATCAGCAATATAAAAAAGATTTAATGGACTTTTTTTTTTCAAGCCATTGGGAGTTTTTAGCTATATGGTGCTTGTCTAATATTTCAGAACGATAGGGTCAGGGTGTATGATATCATCGTTCTCGTGCTCGCCAAAAGAGGGGAGGAGTAGAAGAAGAAAAACGGCGGGAGAAACGAGGAAGAAGAGGAATGTAAGAAGTAGTAGAAGAGAAAGAAAATAGAAGAAGAAGAGGAATGCAAGAAGTATTAGTAGTAGTAGAAGAAGAAAAAGAAGAAGAAGAAGAAGAAGAAGAAGAAGAAGAAGAAGAAGAAGAAGAAGAAGAAGAAGAAGAAGAAGAAGAAGAAGAAGAAGAAGAAGAAGAAGAAGAAGAAGAAGAAAAGAAAAAGAAGAGAAAGAAGAAGAAGAAGAAGAAGAAGAAGAAGAAGAAGAAGAAAGAAGAAGAAGAAAGAAGAAGAAAAGAAGAAAAGAAGAAGAAGAAAGAAGAAGAAGAAGAAGAAGAAGAAGAAGAAGAAGAAGAAGAAGAAGAAGAAGAAGAAGAAGAAGAAGAAGAAGAAGAAGAAGAAGAAGAAGAAGAAGAAGAAGAAGAAGAAGAAGAAGAAGAAGAAGAAGAAGAAGAAGAAGAAGAAAAAAAATAAAGTGGAAGAGGAGCAGCGGCAGTAATAGTAGAAAGAGCGTAAGAAGCAAAGATAAGAGGGGGAAATGATGGAAAAGAATAAGAAATCACCTGCACTAGTTCTGGCCGCATTGACTTCCTTTACAAATGTATATATCTAAATATAAAGATAACTGTCTCTTCCTTTCTCTCTTCTTCCTTCTATCTCCAAATGGAGCATAGGCCCTCAACCAACTCACGCCAAAGCGTTCTATCCGCCCCATCGCATGTAGTTCACCCCATGACCTCCCCTATCTTTTTAACTTCAGTATCTGCCAGGCTCTCTAGCGAAGTTGGTTAAACCTGACTTTCGCGGCGGCCGGGTGACGAACTCCTTGTGGTCCGGGTTCATTCCCGGGGGTAGGCAGAAAAGCCACATTTCTCCCAGATTAACTGTACCTATAATGGAATCAATGCCGAAGGGTTGCGATATCCATAGTACCGAGCCAAAGGGTTTACAACTCATGGTTTCTGGATACGTTAAAAAAAAAAAAAAACTTCAGTATCTAGCTCTCTTCTCCAATTTGTGTGTATGTGTCTGCCCTTATTTTCCAGCCCCTTCGGATTCCAATGCAAAGCCATTCTAGTTATATTGTTCTCAGGTTTTCTCAACGTGTGTCCTATCCAAAGCCAGCGTATTTTCCTCACATCTTAGTCCACTATAGTATGTTTACTTCTCGCAGAAAGCTCAACATTAGTGATTCTATCATATTATTTATCTCCCACTATTCTGGGCTGGCACCAGTTTGTTTGTTTGTTTGTTTTAGTATCCAGAAGCCATGAGTTGTTAACCCTTAGGCTCGGTATTATGGATATCGCAACCTTTCGGCCTTGATTCCATTTTAAATACCGTAAATCTGGGAGAAGTGTGGCTTTTCTGCACACCCCCGGGAGTGAACTCGGACTACAAGGAGTTCGTCACCGGGTCACCGCGCAATCCGGTTTAGCCAACTACGCTAGAGAGCCAGGCGCTTGCACCAGTTAATGAATGTTTGCAGTTTATTAGTAATTGTTTTAGTTGTTTTCCATGTTTCCCTCCATACAGCCGTGCTGATTTCACATTAGAATAAAAATGTAATCCTTTTCTTTACCAAGGATTAAGACCTGCTCATTTGCAAGACCTACTTTCTTACTTTCTCGACCATTCACTAGCCGTCAGCGTTACACTTACCTATTATCGTAGATTGCAGTTGTAGGCTTGGATGAAAGAATATTTTCAATTTTAAAGGATGACTGTTGCAAAGGCTGAGAGATCAACTTCTCTGTATATATCTCCACTGTAGATTTTTGTAGGGAAGTTAACTTCATTTCCTGATCTGTAAATAAATTATCAGTAGTTGTTTAGGTAATAGTATAAATGTTATTAATAAAATAATTGGGAAGTTAACTTCATTTCCTCATCTGTGAATAAATTACCAGCGGTTGTTCAGTTAATTAGAATAAAATGTTATTAATAAAATAATTATCTCCGTGTCTATCTATCTATCTAAATGTATCTGCCTGTATGCAAATATTATAGTACTGAAACGAGGAAACAGACTTAGCTCAGGCATTCTAGAGAAATGGTACGAACCTCTGGAAAAATGGTACGGACCTCTAGAGAAATGGTACGGACCTCTAGAGAAATGGTACGGACCTCTAGAGAAATGGTACGGACCTCTAGAGAAATGGTACGGACCTCTAGAGAAATGGTACGGACCTCTAGAAAAATGGTACGGACCTCTAGAGAAAATGGTACGTACAAACTTCTGGAGAAATTGTACAGAAGAACCCTAGAGAAAGGTACTGGTTAACGAACTTCTGGAGAAATTGTACAAACTTCTGGAGAAATTGTACAAACTTCTGGAGAAATTGTACAAACTTCTGGAGAAATTGTACAAACTTCTGGAGAAATTGTACAAACTCTCTGGAGAAATTTGTACAAACTCCTGGTAGGAATTGTACAAACTTCTGGAGAAATTGTACAAAACTTCTGGAGAAATTGTGCAAACTTCTGGAGAAATTGTGCAAACTTCTGGAGAAAATTGTACAAACTTCTGGAGAAATCTACAAACTCTAGAAATCTATCTATCTATCTATCTATTCTAGAAATCTATTCTGGAGAAATCTATCTATCTATCTATTGTACAAAACTTCTATCTATCTATCAAATCTATCTATCTATCTATCTATCTATTGTATCTATCTATCTATCTATCTACATCTATCTATCTATCTATCTATCTATCTATCTATCTATCTATCTATCTATCTATCTATCTATCTATCTATCTATCTATCTATCTATCTATCTATCTATCTATCTATCTATCTATCTATCTATCTATCTATCTATCTATCTATCTATCTATCTATCTATCTATCTATCTATCTATCTATCTATCTATCTATTCTATCTATCTATCTATCTATCTATCTATCTATCTATCTATCTATCTATCTATCTATCTATCTATCTATCTATCTATCTATCTATCTATCTATCTATCTATCTATCTATCTATCTATCTATCTATCTATCTATCTGGTCTATCTATCTATCTATCTATCTATGTCTATCTGGTCTATCTATCTATCGTCTGTCTGTCTGTCTGTCTGTCTGTCTGTCTGTCTGTCTGTCTGTCTGTCTGTCTGTCTGTCTGTCTGTCTGTCTGTCTGTCTGTCTGTCTGTCTGTCTGTCTGTCTGTCTGTCTGTCTGTCTGTCTGCCTGCCTGCCTGCCTGCCTGCCTGCCTGCCTGCCTGCCTGCCTGCCTGCCTGCCTGCCTGTCTATCTATCTGTCTGTCTGCTGTATGTGTCGCTGTGTTGGTCCGTCAGCTGACCGGTCAGTCCGTCAGTCTCTTTATTACAATTATTACCTTGGTTGTTGATATACCCCAAGGACAATGGGGATTCAAACTGGGTGGTCAGTTTATCACTGTGCCGGACCAGGCTGCCGGCCACTTGGGAACAGACCCTGTCCGTGGGGTAGCCCTGTTCGAACAGCTAAGGTTCGAAACTGACAGAAACCTTTCCCACAAAAACTCACACTTGAAAGGTTTGTCTTTGGAGTGGATGTATCTGCAAGAAACATATTTTCGGTTACTAATCCCAATTGTATATTCAGTTCTTTATAGGGGGTTGCAGAACCAAACGCAGCATTATCATTATCATAAATTATTATTATTATTATTATTTGTTACTATTATGGGTTTTTTTAGATATATTTAAATTCAGTAGTTTGCCGTTGCTTCTAAATGGTTGGCTCTGGATACCACAGTGCAAACCAACGCAAGGTGTTCTGCTGCCAAATCGCCTGCAGCTGGGATAGAACCCGACACCCCGGCATTACGATGCACATTGCAACGCCTCTGCCACATAAGCCGTGTGACAATACGCTCGGTGACTTCAGAAGGTCTTTCCTTAACCTACTTTTATTTCTTTGTATTTTGAAAGTATACAGGAAAATAGGGATTTGGATACATTCTTTATTTTAAGTAGGCGAAATGAACAAGCATTTAATTCTCCTGGGATGTTGGCGATATCACACACTAAAACTTTTTTCCAGGACGTTAAGTGTTAAGGTACAGAGATAAGACTGACAAGCAGACTTACTGACTGGGAGATTTGCACACCATCTGTTGGTGTCAGAAATGTTATCTCCTAGCCAGACTTTTAGGAGCAGCTAACTCCGGCTAATTGTGTTTAATTCCCCCTGAGGTTACCTAACTCGACGGCAGGTCGACGGTCACTATTGACACAGTGAGCGGAAAGTGTTGGCAGAAGAATTGACACCGTCTGATTTATTGTGAAGTAGAACTGGAGGTGTGACTAGGCCTATTAGCTGGGACAGCTTAATTGAACCAGGAGATACCTAGCGTGGGAATTCAAACTTGTTGTACAGTCCCTGACTGACAGGGGAATATACACCCACAGGGGAGGAGCTGTGATATCCCGTAATGAGAATGATTTTAGGCGTAATGTAGGAGGAGCTTGATAAAAGTTATAACGGGGTGAACTATAGGTCTGGTAAATGAGATCCTGTCGAGCACATGCCATCTGTTGGGCTTAACCCTAAGCTTGAGACAGAACTTTTGGCATCGTGGTTTCATTTTCCCAGGTAAGATCGACATTAGGTTCATCATCTATATTTTATGATAGAGATCTGTCTTTTTGCTCAAGTGTGTCTTCATCACTTTGTAGTACTCTAGGCGGACATTTTTCTTCATTCTCGTAGGGCACTTTCACATTGCTTTTATTTCCTATTTGATGT
>CAJHNH020001259.1:192305-239805 GCA_905116865.2 Candidula unifasciata | reverse complement strand
TTACTGCCAAGAATATGTTACTTCTTTTTCTTCTTCTTCGCGTTCACCAGCTGTACACTCTGGTTAAAGTTTTGGTTGTTCGTCCACTTCTGAACTACAGTCCTGCTCCAGAACCTGAGTGTTGCGTGTGAATCAGTTTTACAGATAGGATTCATTTGAATGCAGACTGTTGGTTCCTTGCCTCTCAGGCAGATGCACTCCGACTTCAAAGGAAGCTCCCCAATTAGTCGACTCTTACGACATGCTTTTGGGTAGGCAGAGGTTCTATTCTTGTTTTCCCCACGATGGCGCCCCAGAACCCACATGGGGAGAATATGTTACGAAATCGACACATTGCCCAAGGGATAGTTCCGTTGGCTGGATGTTTATGAGAGGATGAGGCAGAGAACGGGAGGAAAAAAAAAACTTTCTTTCACTATCCCGGACGAAGCCAGGCAATTAAATCCAGTATAACTATAAGAAGGGAGTCGCCGTGGCGGATCAGCTAGACGCTCGGTGCGGATTGGAAGGTCGTTGGTTCGCTTCCTGTCGGAGCCGGACTGTTCAAAAATGACCTTGGCTTTCAGGTCGACCCAGCCATGAGTGGGTACCAGGTACAGTCCCGGGGAGAAAAGGCGGCCAGCGTGATGCTGACCACATCACCCATCTTGTGTCGATTGGTCTATAAAATATAGGTTTAGCCCTATATGCCTAAAGGCTTGGAAAAGGGTCCTTTACTTTACTTACTTTGCAACTATAAGGATGAGACAGCCAGTGCGCTTCACTCATACTGTGAGAAGAGACGTAGTTGGAGAACATCATGATGATTGGAAAGATCGACGGTATAGGAGCAGAGGCAGACCAGAAGAAACAATGTTTGGTGGACTAAAGCGATAGCATGGTGAAAAATAATGAAAAGAATTGATTCAAAATACAAACGGCCGAGATCTGTGGCAGGACACAAGCGCATAGGTTGCTAGACAGGGCACATAAAAATTGTGAAAAGAGAGTCATTGCTTTCTGAATGGTCAGATACTCATATCGAGGGTTTTTTAATTAACGCAAAAACGGTCTTCTGTCAAATCACCCGCAGCCAACTTTAAAACCTGTTCTCAGGAGAAGACCGACCCCCTCCCCCACTCCTTTCCCCCCCCCCCTTCCCCCACCCTTCCCCCACCCTTCCCCCACCCTTCCCACCCCCCCCCCCCTTTCCCCCACCCAGTGTCTGAAGAAGTCGAATGTGTCTACCGAAAGTTGCAAACATGGCAGCCATTATGCGATTAGGTCCTCGGATGAAATAAAATGATGAAGAAGAACCCTGTTTTGTCTGAATTGTGAAACTGCGGTCATAACCCTAAGCAACAAATGCTGATAACAGTGCGTAAGCTAACAGTATTACCAGACTTAAGACACACACAAAACGGAAACATACCGCTTTGCTCTCCGCACTTTCATCTTTGCTTCAGAACAGCCCTGGCTGCCGAGAGGTAGACCTATTCTCATGGGGCTGGCAATCATATGGCTATAGCAGGCTTTTTCTTGAAGGAGACGAACATCTTCCTTCGAGTCCGATGCCTGTGTTTCGCCTGCCAAGGAAGACTCGGGAGACTGACAACCTTCAAGATCGCTAGTAGCGGATTCTGCCAAGCGAGTAAAATCAAATCGTCGTTTGATTTCTGGTTTTAGTTTTGGGCTAATATCTGAAACAGACAAATATGGGGTACTTCATTTTTGAGCATTCACCAAATAGATCTTTCAATGACCGAACTTTCTATGTAATATACTGCCAGTGACTTGCGGAGACAGCACATTTCACAGGCGCCGTCTCCGCAAGGTCACTAAAAATACAAGATGATGTAAGGTTACAAATACGAGTTTTAGAGAGAAAGTTTGAATAAGACTATGTCTGGATTATATTGACAGACAAAGAATGAAATGGTTCAGCCATCTAGTGAGAATGCAGCCAAACCAAACTGCATATGAGAATTTTTACAGCAGAACATCTGTGGGGAATGTGAGAGGAAGACCAAGGAAGAGATGAATCAATTGTGTAGCTGAAACCTGTAAAAATATAACAAATCCATCACTCAAGCCACCCGAGAAGCGCAAGCCAAATGCAGAAAACCATGATACTATGCTACAACCTGGTATCAGAGAGACGACAAAAGAAGCAGGATTGAACTCACACTCGCCGCAGCTCGCTTTAATGGGAGTGGTAATATCTGAAATAACCCCCCCCCCCCCCCCCCCCCCCCCCCCCCCCCACCACCTCCAAAAATAAAATTAAAATCTATCACCACACAAACATTGTAACTAAATTACATAAGTAAATACTTCGGTCAGACCAAATGTAAACAACATTAAATACTTCCCTAATTGTATGCGTAAACAACACAGTCTTTGATTTGACATAACACACCGCTAAATCTGGCACATTAAGTCTCTCTGTTTACTGGCAGATTTTTCACAAAATACATGTCAAAATATTGTCAACGTATTTCTACAGGAATTCAGAACGCTCACTATGTACACATATAAGAGAGTCACTGGGCGCACGTATTGACGTGTCATCGCAGTAAACGTTTCTACTTGTCATCAACATTACAGACATTACAATTTGACAAATAATATTCGACTAAGGACGAAACTATATTGCTAAATATATTACAACATCCCAAACAAATGCAAGAACAATAGAAAGTTAAGTTACACATTTTAGTTCCATAATTCAAAATAGAAGACGAGACTTTACAGCAAAGTTGATAGTAAAAAAGTCTACAAGTCCAAGTCATCTTACTTATCCCCCTCTAGCCCTCCTCCTCATTGTTCTTCTTATCGTTCTTCCCTGCCTTCGTCTTCAACTCCCCTGCCTCCTTCTTCTTCTTACCACTCCCCCCTCCCCCTCCACCCTTAACTCCTCATGTACTTTTTCTTCTTCTCCTTCTTCTGCTGCTGCTTATATTATGATGATTATTATCATAATTATTTCATTTAGCACATTTTCCTGACACTATTTCCAGATGAGCGATATCATGGCCTACTCTCTACAATTCTCAAATGATGTGACATTTCGTGAATCTACAGCTCAAATACCGCTTATCTTCGTGCTAGGTTTTCATAAGGATATTATTGGCTTTTAATATTGCCAAAATGTTTCACTGATCTTGTATTAAATGGGATATTGTGAACAAGAAAAACTGCGGGGAAAAAAAAAAAAACAAGATGGGGCAGAGTTACCAATAAAGAACAAAGACAGTATCGGATTTAGGATTTCATAGAATATCAATTAATAAATGGTTTAGTCATCTGATCGGAATGGAACAAAATCAAGCAGCATCTAGAGCGTACTACAGGAGAACAGCAGACGATAGGTCAAGAGGCCGACCGTGAAAGAGATGGGTGGAGGGGATAAAACAGACACTATAGAAACGCAGTAAGATATTCTTCTTAAAGCCCCTGCCGTGTGTCGTTGGTAGTCACGTCTATCCACAACTTTCTGTCTCGCGGAGGATCATTTGTATCAGAGCTGATTGAAAGTAAACGAAAGCAAAAGTCAGGAAACTACATATACATTTGTCTGTGACGCTTGCCGACATAAGCAGTAGGACTCAAGAACAGTATAAAGCAGAACTGTATTAGAGCTCATTAAAAGTACACGAGTATCACTACACATACATTTCTTTGCGACGCTTGACGACTTAAGTAGGACTCAAGGATAAGTTGAAGCAGAATTGTATTAGAGCTGATTGAAAGTACACGAGTATATCATTAACACAAGCAAAAGACAGGAAACTAGACATAAATGTGTCTGCGACACTTGACGACATAAGCAGTAGGACACAAGAACACGATGAAGCAGAAGCGTACCTTCAAACGTTATTCGGATTTATATATATATATATAAATCTGGAAGTGTCCGCTTCAAAGAAAAGGTTTTGTAGAGACTTTAAACAACATTATTCTTTGGATCTGAATGGATTCTTCAAGTAATGGAGAATTGTGCAAGGAGGCACTTTGGATGACTCGGGGGGGGGGAGGGGGTGCTGCTAGAAAGAAAAATCTCACTGGAATGCCAGAGACCATGAGAAATCAACAAAATCATTTTATTAATACAAGTATCCTGTCGCACTTCAGCAGACTTTATTTTGTCTGCTGAAAACGTGTCACTGTCTGGCGCAATTTGTCTGCCTCCCGATGTCAGCATTTCAGTCCCACAGCCTAAGTTACATCTCAATGTATTATCTAACGACCTACGCAGACCACTGTGGTCAGTCGTAATTTGGCCTATGATTGAATTACTGGCAAGTGGCCGGAACGCACGAATCGGCTAGCAACTGGTCAGCAATGGCGGTCGTGACAGAATGATTAGTACGATAACAGTGGGTAGTTTAGGGGCGGTCTGGTACCACACACACGATCTGGGAAATTGAGTGACAGGACGCAATGGATCAGATATCAGTGATAAGGTGGTTGGCTAACAAGATACCGACCGACACGTCGCGGCCTTCAGGGAATTGCAACTTATTTGTTACTCCCGCGTTTCCACTGTATTTCTTTATATGGGGGAGCTTAGACAACATGGCTTTGTGTTATTATGAATTAATCAAGTAACAGAAAGTTTATTGATCGGCACTCATAGAAAGAAGTAGAAAGATGGAAGAACACACTAGGCAACATAAAAATCGAAAGCTATAGTTACCATGCCGGGAATTGAACCTGTCACTATGAAGATGGTGGTAAGAATCCCCACTTGTGAATAAGGGTTTTTACACGATGTTAAAAATTCCCGTTTGTAGGACATGTAGTAATCATCACTGTGTGTGTAAACAAACAACCAACCAAAAGAAAGTGTGGGTGTGGGGAGGGGGCGCTTAATGTAAGAATTATCATGATAACACGAATATTCACAACTGCCATGTGGGTTCCGGGGCTCCATTTTAAAAACGTAAAGAGATCAAGATATCCTGCCCTTTAACAATCATGACTTAAAAGGCTACTAATTAGAAATTTGCTGAAACGGCGCAGAAAGCACAGCCTAACAGTAAACAATAACACAACATGCCAACTACTCTTTGTGAGCAAACGCCATAGACAAAGAAGAAAACGGTCATAACATTAACAAATAAAGACTAAAATCAATAACAACAAAACAACACAGCCATGCATGACAAGACAGGACGAGTAAATGATACAGGAGACGACGCTTAATCGACAACATTCAGACGACTACAGAAACTTCATGTCCCAGACCTGAACACAGACAGTACAGGTAGCCGATTCCCAGACCTGAACACAGACAGTACAGGTAGCCGATTCCCAGACCTGAACACAGACAGTACAGGTAGCCGATTCCCAGACCTGAACACAGACAGTACAGGTAGCCGATTCCCAGACCTGAACACAGACAATACAGGTAGCCGATTCCCAGACCTGAACACAGACAGTACAGGTAGCCGATTCCCAGACCTGAACACAGACAGTACAGGTAGCCGATTCCCAGACCTGAACACAGACAGTACAGGTAGCCAAAGAAGAGTGGTAAACCAACATAGAACTGGTGTTTTCAGTTGTCACACGCTTGGGGCGTACTAGAGATGGGATCCGCGCGCTTATGGACATTTCCAATGTGCCGTGAGGACAATCAGTTAATTGACTAACTAACTAAATAACTGACTAACTAACTAAATAACTGACTAACTAACTAAATAACTGACTAACTAACTAAATAACTGACTAACTAAATAACTGACTAATTAACTAAATAACTGACTAACTAACCGACTAGCTAGCCGACTAACTAACTAAATAACTAACTAGCTGACTAACTAACTTAATAACTGACCAACTAACTAACTAACCGATTAACTAACTAACCGATTAACTAACTAACCGATTAACTAACTAACCGATTAACTAACTAACCGATTAACTAACTAACCGATTAACTAACTAACCGATTAACTAACTAACCGATTAACTAACTAAGCAACTAACCAGCCATCTAACTAAGGCACTAAGTAACCAACTAAGCAAATAACTGACTAAGTAACTAACTAACCAACTAAGAAACTGACTATGTAACTAACTAACTAGGTAACCAACTAAGCAGATAACTAAGTAACTAGCCAACCAAAAAACTAAGCAACTAACTGACTAAGTAACTAACTAACCAACTAAGAAACTGACTATGTAACTAACTAACTAAGTAACCAACTAAGCAAATAACTGACTAAGTAACTAGAAAACCAAATAACTAAGCAACTAACTGACTAAGTAACTAGAAAACCAAAAAACTAAGCAACTAACTGACTAAGTAACTAACTAACCAACTAAGAAACTGACTATGTAACTAACTAACTAAGTAACCAACTAAGCAAATAACTGACTAAGTAACTAGAAAACCAAATAACTAAGCAACTAACTGACTAAGTAACTAACTAACCAACTAAGAAACTGACTATGTAACTAACTAACTAACTAAGTATCCAACAAAGCAAAAATCTGACTAAATAACTAGCCAACCAAATAACTAAGCAGCCAACTGACTAAGTAACTAACTAGCCAACGAAGAAACTGACTATGTAACTAACTAAGTAACCAACTAAGCAAATAACTGACTAAGTAACTAGCCAGACAAAAAACTCAGCAACTAACTGACTAAGTAACTAACTAACCAACTAAGAAACTGACTATGTAACTAACTAACTAAGTAACCAACTAAGCAAATAACTGACTAAGTAACTAGCCAACCAAATAACTAAGCAAATAACTGACTAAGTAACTAGCCATCCAAATAACTAAGCAAAAATCTGACTAAGTAACTAGCCAACCAAATAACTAAGCAACTAACTGACTAAGTAACTAGCCAACCAAATAACTAAGCAACTAATTGACTAAGTAACTAACTAACTAACATTGGAATACACACACAAACAAAACGAAACACAAATGGTGTCTTACTTTCAACACTGCCGCCCGTCTTCGCCTGCAGATCAAAACAAGAGTTTAAGGGGGTGAACACTGATGGCATCTGATTCCAGAAAGATTCCATCTGGGACGGGAACCCTGGCGGGATAGTCCAGTAGCTGTAGGGTAACGTGACCACCTGGTCGTCACATGTCTTGGGGTAGAGGGGAAGGAAGTGAGATCCCAGCGTTGCGGACATTCGGTATGTGTTGAACAAGGACGGGATCAGATAGGATAAGTTGCCAGAGCGGATGTCGCCTGGGAGCATGTTGCCACCTGGAGGGAGAGATTAAACACCTTACAGGTTTATGTTTGCGCATTTCTAAATCTTCTTCATACTACTGGCACATGAAGCAAGCGATCTCCAAATTGTGCTGGTGTGCTACTTTTGTGCCCATGATATTCTACTTTTGTGCCCATGATATGCTACTTTCGTGCCCATGATATTCCAAGGCATTTGTTCTGTATATCCCTTTATTTTTTTTTCCACTGTCCTTGTTCAAGCTGTACAATAGACATCGCCAATAAAGACACCTTTTTAGGGGTGTCTATTTGGTCATCTTCTTATGACATTTGTTTCCATAGCAAGGTGCACACGCCAATTGGGGGTAACAGGTTCTATTTCGGCACGGTAACTATAGCTTTTGATTTTTATATTGTCTAGTGTGTCCTTCTATCTTTCTACGAGTATCCATTAATGCAGTGTCTGTTTTATATATATATATATATATATATATATATATATATATATATATATATATATATATATATATATATATATATATATATAAAATGCTAACTACTTGGCCCGCAGCTAGAGTATCAAATCACCTAGGAGAAGTGTGACCTAACCTTGCCGACGGCCCACTAGAGCATATAAATTCTCCACTCGGTGTGCCTTGCCTATCTAGCCTTTTTTCCCTACTGTTCAATTCCAGCCGCGAACGTCGTTTTACAACCAACTCAGTCGACGCCGAACCCCGACCTCCTGCCCGCCACAGTAGCCGGGTTAAGTCAAACACTAAGCGGTGAACTTTATGACTGGAGATAAGACATTGGGGAATGTCCAAGTATTGCTGCCTTTAATCTCCGTCAAATTGAGGCCGTCTACCCTCAGCCGGCGCGCAATTTGATATAACACCTTTGTAGGAGGTTTTGCCGACTACTTCCTTCTTATCTGATATGAGAGGCAACATATTTTGTCGCTGACTTGTTGATTCTCTACCCTCAATGAGATGATCGGTTCGTCCATAAGATATTGTGTCTCTTCGCTTACGTAATTATTTATGGTGACAGGGGAATATTAGACAAATAGAAGGCAGATGTTTTCAGACCACTTTTTCAGCCCTTTATGCTCCAGTCTATCTATCTATCTATCTATCTATCTATCTATCTATCTATCTATCTATCTATCTATCTATCTATCTATCTATCTATCTATCTATCTATCTATCTATCTATCTATCTATCTATCTATCTATCTATCTATCTATCTATCTATCTATCTATCTATCTATCTATCTATCTATCTATCTATCTATCTATCTATCTATCTATCTATCTATCTATCTATCTATCTATCTATCTATCTATCTATCTATCTATCTATCTATCTATCTATCTATCTATCTATCTATCTATCTATCTATCTATCTCTATCTATCTATCTATCTATCTATCTATCTATCTATCTATCTATCTATCTATCTATCTATCTATCTATCTATCTATCTATCTATCTATCTATCTATCTATCTATCTATCTATCTTTACATCTATATATCCATATTTCCATCTATCTATATATCTATCACCATCCACTCACCCAGAAAATACTGAGGGAACATGCTGGCTGCTTGAGAAGCTGTGGAGCAGGACAGCGTGGCTAGGGGAAGCTGTGAGTAGGGTAGCGGCTGGAGCTGTGGTCCTGTGATCTCCTCGCTGTTGGCTTTCCTCACAAGCTCGTACATGGCAAGTTCTGAAATGTGTTTTTAAAATCAATTGTCTATTGTTACTTGTGAATACGTTACACAGTGTAGCTAACTTGTACGCTGGTCTCCCTATTTACAAACCGCTTCACACTAGCTCGCTTCTGATTGGACGACCTACTGACCACCTCACCTCTGATAGGTCGGCCTCGAGCGGTCCGACTGTCAGACAAGGTCACAGGAATATTCCGCACTCGCGCTGATACCACGTGTTGTATATTTCACCATGCCAGAGCTTTTAACACTTCTTAAACTTTTAAATACTGGGTCTAACACACAAAACCCCCCCCCCCCCCACCCCAACCCTGCGGCCCCAACGACAACAAATCACAGGAATGAAATAAAAATTGTCAATAATATTAAACATGAACATAGATCGGCATGGGGCGTTATTGCTCAAACCACCCTCTCGCAAGTGCCCAGTGGATCCATGCTTTGAAACGGCCCTGGTAGTCCACATGAAAAAATCCAAGCCCTTACCGGGGATTGAACCCGGAACCTCTAGTACTCGAGGCGGACACCTACCAAAGTCTTGTAAGCACTTAGGATATTAAAGATCTTAAAAGCGTCCTGATGAAACGCCATGTTTCAGGGTCGTTGCTTAGGACTACCACTGCACCGCATCTACCCACCCGCATTTGTCTATGAGAGAGCAGACCCACCGTCAAGCAATGCAACAACGCATGTGAGAAGAGGCATGGACAGATCAGATATCATTAATGCTGTACGGGCTGGGCTAGTGGATAATGACGAATCTTCGACACTAACATGACTGCGTGACATGGGAGTAAAGCATGGTGAAGAACGTCCATGTCGCCTTCGCAGTCGAGATATGAGACATTTTAATTAAGCTCTCATGGAAACAATTAGTAGAAGTAGCTTGGAGTGGCTGCTGCATTTGAGGACTGAGCACGCGTTGGAATGCCCAATGTGTAGTGACATCGAATTTCATAACATAACATTGGACTATAGATTACTATGTAACCATTTTTGATGGATATACATGTGAACGGGATTTCCTGGATTTGTAGCTGTTAAAAATGGATACAATTTTACATGAACGTATACCACGAATGGGAAACGGACAGGCAGACGGACTGGTTGGTACTGCACAACTTGGTGGAATGCTGATACACGATAAGGCAGGCTTGGTGAAGGCCTTTTAGGAGAATGTGTACAAGTCGGAGAAGCAAATGGATCACCACAGTCTGGCGAGAGCGATTCAGCAAAGGGAGGGGGCGGGGTGGTTGACGAAGGAATCGATACTCGATGCTCAAAGGCAAGACGAACGTATAATCAGTTTGCTGTTGGTACCGCTGGTATTGGAACTCTGCGCTGGCTGCTGAAGATGGGACGGAGCGCTTATGGGAATGCCCCAAGTGTTGTGATGTCTGTCCTTGAAGCAACTCAACTCAACATCAATGGATACAGAGCATCAGCACGTCAGCATTACAGAGACTCACGCGGATATTCTGTCCGGGATATGCAGGAGTGTGAGGATACGAAGGAGCGGATTTACTGGCTACAGCGATAGCTATGGGAACACTCGCACTTGGCAAAGAGAGATATTCTAAAGACCATTTATGAACGAGTGCTGACAGACGACACGAGGGTAGATAACATGTGTAAGAATGTGTGAAGATTGAATTAGGAGAGAATCAGGCAAGGAGGGTCGTATGGGATAAAGCCAACGATGTGTGTATTATCATTGTGCTACGGGAACAGTTGGGAGACGCCGTGTAGCGGCTAGACGCTCACCTGCGGATCTCAAGGTCGTGGGTTCGAGTACTGACAGACAGAGTTTTCTTAACAAATGACCTTCGCTCACAGATCGACCCAGACTTGAATGGGTACCAGGTGCAATCCTAGGAAGTTAAGGCGGTCGGCGTGATATTGGCCACATCACATACGACGTGCTGATTTGTCTATAAAATAAGTCTAGCCATATATACCCAATAGACATAAAGGTGTGGAAAATGGTCCTTCACGTTTTCACTTACTTATGGGGAACAGTTAGCATCTACATCTTAAGTCATATGCTGCAAGAGACGGAGCACCTATGGATATGGTCGGTGTGCTATGATATCCAAGCACCTATGGATATGGTCGGTGTGCTATGATGTCGACTCTTAAGTCAGTAATCGGTACCGGTTTGATTCTCAGCCTTGTGATGCAAATCTGGAGCAGCGGGGACTTTGAAATAAAAATAAAAATTTCAAAAACGAAACTTCTAATGAAACAACTTTCTTCCGGGATCGTCAACTTTCCAAAATAGTCATTGCACTTGAGAATGTGATGTTTCATAAACTACCAATGTACTTTGGAAATCTCCAGATATGTTTCCGGTATTGTTTTCAAGTGGCAAAGTCCTTCTATGACTTTTTGAACTGAAGTGGGAGAAGACGTTTGAACCCTGGTTGTGTGTCACCGGCACGTGACATATGCAATGTTCGTTTAAAGGAAGTAAATAGATTTAAGTGAAATGGCGGGAATTCGTGAAAACGTAGCGATAGAAGGCGAAATCTCATTATCGACCCTCTCCTGTGATTTAAGATACTCATGATGAAGAGACGTGTGATCTCGATATTCGTCTTTTTATTCCTTCTTCTTCTTCTTCTTCTTCTTCTTCTCTTCTTCTTCTTCTTCTTCTTCTTCTTCTTCTTCTGTGTCTTCTTCTGTGTCTTCTTCTTTTTCTTCTTCTTCTTCTTCTTCTTCTTCTTCTTCTTCTTCTTCTTCTTCTTCTTCTTCTTCTTCTTCTTCTTCCTTTTCTTCTTTTTCTTCTTCTTCTTCTTCTTCTTCTTCTTCTGTGTCTTCTTCTTTTTCTTCATCTCTTTCTTCTTCTTCCTTTTCTTCTTCTTCTTCCTCTTGTTTTTTTCTTCTTTTTCTTCTTCTTCTTCTTCTTCTTCTTCTTCTTCTTCTTCTTCTTCTACTGCTGCTGCTGCTATCGCCACTTCAAACGGCCGTTTGCAAGTTGTATTGTGGTTTACATCTAGGCTGCGATATCTACGCTTGTGGCTCAACGCATCCCACTTCACCAAATCCCTTATGAGACTCCTTTAAGGAGCAGTGAAAAAACACTTTCGCATCCATTTAAACGCAATGGGTATATAGTGCTAGATCTATATACCATAGACCAATCTGCACTCGTTGACTGATGACGTCAACATTACGGCGACCGCCTTTACTTGCCCGGACTTTACCTACACCCATTAAAGAGTGAGTCGACATGAGAGATAATGTCACATTTTCAACAACAACAAAATCAGATTCCGTGCGGGTTTGAACCCACAACCTTCGGATCAGCAGGCGAGAATCTAACCGCTACATCACGACGGCTTCCCTTGATTAAGGAGCAGAGGTCTATCCCCCCCCCCCCACCCCCCCCCCCCCCCACACTCCAGAACGAGGCGCTGAACCCGACGTCGAACTGTGGTGGTGTTATTTCTCCGGCTTCTGTTTCCTCCAGTACACGGTCATTCCCGTGTAGTGTTTTGTTTGTGTGCCTGTCTGAAGGCCACCTCCAGGTACTTCAGCTCTGTTTCAGAGCGTAATAATAATAATTCGTTTTAGTGTGTAGTAGTAATCATATCTATGATTTGTTCGCGATGAATGGCTGAAACTGTTCTAACATTTTTGAATTACTGTGAAATGCATAAATAAATACTTAAAAACAGAACGTTTACGCCTGGTTTTGGGAGCCGTTAAGGGGTCATTACAAATTTTCTTTTTTAATTTACAATGTTAAAAATTATTTTATAAGGGTCGAGTCAGATCTGTAAAACAGATGTGCACGCAACACTCAGGTTCTGGAACAGGACTATCGTCCAAAATTGGATTAACAACCAAAACTTTTAACTTTTTCTTCTCTTCTTCTTCTCTTCCACATTGCACCTCATCGAATTGTTGGGGGAGATATAACGTTCGTTGATGAGCTCTGTCAAGAGCACTATTAAGACTGATGTTCTTTTCTGTAAGGCTGTTTTTAATGCCATTACTCCATCTTTTCCAAGGTCTTCCGCTCGCTCTATACCCGTTGTAACGTTTCAGTGTGGCTTGATGAATGTAAAGGTAAAAGTCCACTTCCGGAGTTTAGTATTCTTTTAGGGGTACATTTGTTTTACAGATCTACCTATTTGTATGCAGACTGTTCCAATTCTAATTTCTTTAAGAAAAAAAAAAAAATCAAACAAAAACTCAACCACGCTCCATCTGCTGCTAGCTAGCCAAAGCTACCAACAGTCTCCGGTTATATTTGTGGTCTTGTTTATTTGCGCCATTTTCATGGCTAAAGTTCTAGTATTTGTGCCGTCTCTGGGCTGAATGCTTCTTTCCTTTAAGTCATACCGCTCATTTCCTATCCTGTTATCAACTGTGTCCTTCTTGCCCATTCATTTCTGTTGGTTCTGGGGCAGACGAAGCTCCGAGTTCGGAGGAAACAAAATATTGTACTAAATGACATCGCGTCACGTTGGTAAGAAGAATTTCAGAAATGTGAATAACGTGGCGCCAACTGACGAATGTGATCACAACAGTTATCTGCCCCTGCTCCAGCAACCATGGATGTTTACAAACAGGCAGGCTCAGTGCCGCTCTGTCTCTCCTTGTCACAATAATCAACTATGTAATCATCAATGTAATATTACTTTTCCGTGAATTTAGTAATAACAAGCCACTTAAAACGGCACGCTTTTTGAAATAAAAAATTTCCCGTTTGCGTTCTGCGTCCACGTTGAGGGGGGAAAGGATGGGGGGAGAGGGAGTAGACCCATTGTGTCCTAACAAGCATGTCGTCAAATGCGACTAATTAGGGGCGTGTCCTTCAAGATCGGTGTACATCAGCGTGAGAGGCGAGGAACCAACAGTCAGCATAAAAATAAACCAGATCTGTAAAACTGGATGTTGTAAAATAAGACTAAAGTCGAGAACTAGACGACCAACCAGAACTTTCCGCCAGAGATTTAAAGTCAGCGAAGACAGAGAAGAAGAAGAAGAAATTTAAAGCGGTTTAATTATCCTAAGTAGAGAGTTTAACACCAGAGCAGACTTAATACATGGACCCTCTGGACTCTTGCCTAGGAGCCTCCACAAACAAAGGGGCCCCGTGCTGACTGTATATGTTTGATATTACTTGTCATTTACATTTAATTTTTGTGAATGTTTCTACAATCGATGTCAATGCACGTTGAACACTGCTGAACATTCCTGTGAATGGTTATCGTAGGAGCCCCAGCGAACAGGTTTGTCCAGGGGCCCATAATGATGATAAGACGGCCCTTTTCTTACACGCCAGGAGCAAATGGTGCGCATGGTGCGAGAATACCATTTTGTAGGCAGACACAGGTTGGGCGGTATGATAGACATCATGACGGCTGCCATTTCTCCCCATGACATTTCGCGGTAACTATTTTGACTTGTTTTACCTAGAGTCCTAAACGGCCAGGCATTTGTTTATAAGTGACCAGCTCAAAGAAAGGTCAAATTATTATGAAATGGGTACCCGGACTGACTGACTTTCTACCCCACCAAGACATCCCACAAGCGACAAACACCTGATGACACAAAGTGCCACCATTTGGATGAGGATCGCCGTGGAGAGGTCCCAGAAACCGCGTTCAGACAATTGGCCATATTTATGGCCTGCCTATATTGCGGCCCCTGGTAAAAACCAGGGTGGGGCTTCAAATAACAAGAAAATATGTTACAATGTTGATGGGTACCCGGGAATATCATAGGAAGTAAAAGTGACCCGTATCATCCATAGACTGCCTGTTGCTCTATAAAGTGGAAGTCTAGCCCTTTTATGCCAGAATGGCCACTTGATTGACAGGTGTCCATTACATTTGTATGATTGATTGTTACCAGGACTTTTTTCTGTCTGTCGCTGCACAACGGTGCGCAAAACAGGCCATTTTCTTTTAAGGCACTGCTGTAATAGACACTTTGAGTTTTATAGAGGCACCTTTATATATATATCATCTAGCTCTCATTTTTGTTGATATATCCAATGACTTGTTTATATGCAATAGGTTAGTTGCGTATCCTTTACAGGACGTTGCAGAACCAACCCCAACAGCTTCTGGCTGTTGTGTGGTTTTTCTAGACAAATTTACGTCCAGTAGTTTGCCATTGCTTTCTTGACGGTCGGCTTTCTTGATACTACTGTCGAAACCAACGCAAGGCGCATGGCCCGCAGCTGGGATCGAACCCGGCATACCGGCATTACGAAGCGTACGCATCAACTTAGCCACAGAGCCGACGTATATGCAATAAGATATTTAATTTTTCTAAATCGGGGAGGTGGTGGGATGTATGGGCGGGTCAAAATTTTGACAGATTTGAGCATCACTAAATCAAACGCTGTTCAGATGCCCGGGGACCACTTGAAGCAGGATGCCAAAATAATTGTTTTTAATTTTAAGTGGCATTGTTCAATCTGGAGAGAAGTGCGTTTCATTTTGTTGAAGAGGATTGGAAGGACACCAGACTCAGCATTATCGCCTTGCCGACTGGCATGGGCGATCATGTCTCTTTACAATCTGCGATCCGCAACTGCGTGTATCAGTTCGTGTGTTGACATCCTGCCATGACAAAAGGCTGTCAATTATCTTCACGCGCTGTATTCCTCTGTCTGTCTTTCACAACATGTTCCATTTTCGCTCTTCTCCTAACATGACTACAAAATGACGACTGTCTCTTTCTGATGTCTGTGATCAGTTGTCTTTGAGCATTTGCATCTGTGAAAACATCTGGGTTGCTTTTCTTAGCTGTCCAATGAATTCTTCTGTAAAATAACATCTCTGATGTACGCGTAATTAGCACCACTTGATTGTTACAACAACAAAAAATGTTTATTCTTTGAATTAAACCTGCAAAATGAATATACGGGATTTCCTATCATGCGCTACAAATTCTGACGATTTGGGATCGCATTGCTAATGCTGTCCCCACAAACTGTGCAGATCACCATATCACTGCTAAACACCCAGATGGTAGAAACAAGTTGAAGACATGTGAGTAAGAGGTGGACAAGTGGTATAAGTGGGAAAATAACATTTTTAAATAGATTATCAGCAGACCTTGACAAGAGACTGAAAGTTCGAAGTCTGTTGCAGGCAACCTTCATTGTGGAGACGGCATGTGATTAATTTATTGACGAATTCATAGTCAGTATCAAGATAGTTTACTGACATAAGTGGTAGTTGTAGGGCTGAAACAGCAGCAGCAGTAGTAGTAATAATAGTTGTAGTAGTAGTAGGAGTTGTAGAAGTAGTAGTAGTAGTAGTAGTAGTAGTAGTAGTAGTAGTAGTAGTAGTAGTAGTAGTAGTAGTAGTAGTAGTAGTAGTAGTAGTAGTAGTAGTAGTAGTAGTAGTAGTAGTAGTAGTAGTAGTAGTAGTAGTAGTAGTAGTAGTAGTAGTAGTTGTAGTAGTAGTAGTAGTAGTAGTAGTAGTAGTAGTAGTAGTAGTAGTAGTAGTAGTAGTAGTAGTAGTAGTAGTAGTAGTAGTAGTAGTAGTAGTAGTAGTAGTAGTAGTAGTAGAACATTGATTAATCCGTAAATTAATCAACTATTTAATTTACAAAATCTAATTGTTACAAATTAAAAAGTCACTCACAGACGGATCAATGGAGCAAATACACGCATATAAATAAAGAAATTGGTATCTAACTAAATCTATACAACTCACCGGTTCGATGAAATACAGTAAGTAGAGAAAGTAGGCCTAGAACAACACACGGCCACTGAAACACAACACTTGCAAGCTTGGCAATTGACAACTGTTGCTAAAGAGCCCTAAACGAGTTTTTCTTATATATGACTGTTTACTGGATACGACAACCGAGACGCTATCTAGCCAATCCCAGCGATTTTCACTCTCGCTGACAAAGAGTAGGCGGAGCCAAGATGACGGGTAGGCGTGACTACTGAAGCTTCTTTGTCATGTAATTGGTGGGGAATTATAAAAGGAATCAGAGCACGAACTTACTGATAACTGCAGATTTCTCCACAAATGAGTTATTTGCTGGCGGCTTCTCCGTCTTTCTTTCACTGTTAATTGTCAGTGCGACAGTCAGAACCTCACAAACATGAAATTTGACGGTGCTCTTTATCTGTTGCTGATTGCTGGCAACGTCTCCAACGTCTAATCTGCGTTTGATAATTAGTGTCAGCGTGGCTGCGGTATTGTTTCATTTTCTTAAATACAGATGGCACGAGATTTGCACATAATGACAGTGTCAGAATATGAGAAAACTGTTTACAACAGAGTATTGCTCAGATAAACTTATTCTCATGGGTTCCCAAGTACCAGCTTATTTTAGAGTTATACAGGTCTGTTCTTTCTCGTATTTTGTTCCTCTTCTTTTTCTTCTTCTTCTTCTTCTTCTTCTTCTTCTTCTTCTTCTTCTTCTTCTTCCTCTTCTTTTTCTTCTCCTTCACCTTATCCCCCCTCCCCATTCCTTCTTCTTCTTCTTATGATCATTATTAATATTGCTACTATTCTTATTATTCTCTTCTTTTTCTTTGACGTTGCCATCATCTCCCCCCCCCCCCCCAACCACCCCCCCCCCCCCCAAGCCCACCACTTCACTGTAGAACCACTAACATACAGGCTGTACGATATCCCACCCAGACCACTAGAAGTGGCAGATTGTCATAAAACTAGAATGACAGTCTATCATTGACACAGAGCAGGTTAGTGAGAAATTATCTCCTAGTCGCCTAGGTCTGAGTTTAGAGAATCCACAATCTGGGTGCTCTGGCACCTTCGAGCAGAGGCGCCAAAATCTAGGCGTTGAATCACATTCGAGCTGGGGCGCCAAAATCTAGGCGTTGAATCACTTTCGAGCTGGGGCGCCAAAATCTAGGCGCTCAGGCACATGGCCCACCCACACAATTTACTTTAGCGAAGTTCAGTCCCCATAAACAGTTTCAAGTCCCACCCCTTCCCACAACCAAGTTTAGAAGTTCTAGATGAAATAAAGGAACATGTTTGTTTATTCAACGGATCCACATCATGGCGTATTGGTGTAACCCATAAGAGCTCCGTTCTACCTCGTACTCAAGCCTGAGTCTGAAATTTTCAGCACAGTGCACGAACGCCGAGCACCGGCGAGGATCCTGAAGTACTTTTTTTTGGGGGGTAGATTTTCAACTTCAGGTTTTGCCCTGGCAGCACCGTTTTGCTACTCATTTTTCGATTTCCAACAAACAAGGTATTTATTACGTTCTCAACAATACACACGGGTGTCCGATCTTACTACACAGAGACCAGGAAAAATTACTAGAGGTCCACGTTAAAAAAAAAAAACTAGCCTTCACCGGGGTTTGAACCTGGAACCTCCAGCACCAGAGGCGAATAACATACCTCGAGACCACAAAACCCCAAAAGAACATGTAACCTCAACTTACCTTGCTGAGAAGGGTTTGTTGTCTACTAGGATGCTACTAAGATGAGAGGAGGAGAAGATGTTTTTGTTCTCCCAGGGGAGAAACGATGACCGCGTCACATATCGAGTACCCACTGGTCAATGAATTATGAATCTAGCATCATATGCCCAAATGGTTACTGTCGTAAAGAGAGTCCTTTACTTTAATTTACTTTACTTTACTTTACTTTACTTTACTTTACTTTACTTTACTTTACTTTACTTTACTTTACTTTACTTTACTTTACTTTACTTTACTTTACTTTACTTTACTTTACTTTACTTTACTTTACTTTACTTTACTTTACCCTTACTTTACTCTACCCTTACTTTAATTTACTTTGCAAAACTTTACTTTTCTCGGTACCTTTGGGGGTGCCCGAACCTCGTTATGGGGAAAACAAAAATAGACCTACAAGCTCCCCAACAAGCATGTCGCAAGAGTCGACTAAATAGGAACTTTCATCAAAGTTGGAGTGGATCTGCATGAGAGGCTAGGAACTAGCCATCTACATATAAATAAGGCACATCTGTAAAACGGATGTGCACGGAACAGTCAGGTTGAGGAACAGGACCAAAGTCCAGAGGTGGACGAACAACTAGAACTTCCCACTGGAGTTTTCAGCCAGTAAACAGGAAGAAGACGTTACTTTGTTCATCAGCTACTATAATTCACAATGAATACTTTAATAACTTCCGGGACAAGATAACAGCGGTCATTGTTGTGTTTTCTAATTTTCTTATTTAAAAAAAAAAACTTATTATACATAAAGAGAATGGGATTCGGGCATTGTTTTTAGTTGGTGTCATGCAAAAGTAGCCAAGGAAGTCCATTTATTCGTCCAGATTTTCGCTGGTGCATCTGAGCTGAAACCATCTTGGAAATATGTACAACAGCTTGCGGCGGATTTGACGTAATTGAGACGACGAGGAATTGGCAACACTCAAAAGAATTCAAGAACCTCAGGTCAAAAGAGGTGTTGCCAAGCATGAACACTATACAGGTAGCCAAAGAAGAATAGTAAACCAATACAGAACTGGTGTTATCTGTCGCCAAACGCTGAGGGAAATACTGAAGATGTGATCCGAGGGCTAATGGACTTGTCCGATGTACAGTGAGGATAATATTTCGATTAACTAACTAAACTAAACTAACTAACTTTAAAGAAACCTGATTTCTTTGATATCTTTATAGAGCTTAAACTCCTACTAACTGAACAAAACTCACAACCACTACGCCCGAACGTAAGTATCCTTGTACTATCTGCTCTAATTCCCCCGGCTGTATTTGATGTATTCAAATCACAAGTGCACTACCGTTACCAAAAGCCAGCTAGTTCATTAAATTGCCACAATTGTTCATAACTTCAACTTATTTCGGGGCATTGTTCGCGTGTCTAAACCTTGGCTTTCCTAAACATAGACGTAACGTCCATTCTTACGCCCCTCCCACTTGTATAGAATAGAAGCTGGGTCGCGTGTTTGCATATCACTTACTTTTGTCCAGATTCTGAAGACTTCAGCAGTGGAAAACAAACAGTCCCTTTCGGCAAGTGGTCCCTTAGGGGAGGTAATGAATTATAGGGGAGATAATCGCCATTCTTTGCCAAAGAGTATCCGATCAGAAATGTACATAAGAGTGTTTTCCGGTACAACTGGCCAGCGGCGATCTAAGCATTAGGTTTTGTTGGTCACTGTTTATCTATCATGGTTGGGTAAGTTGCAATGGCGGAGGGACAAGAGCAAGGTAAATGTTCGGATCCGGTAGTGACTGTCAGCTTAGGGAGGGCCAGCTGCTGTCATAGTTAGCACATTCTGAGGTTTCAGGGGGGACGGACATGTCATCTTGTCGCCGGAAGGATGTGTGTCTTACGTGTGTTTCACAAGCATACTCCGGGGCACAAAGACAAGCCGCTGGACGCGACCACAATAGAGACTCTAACGTGGTCGTCATCATCATTATTATCATTATCATCGTCATCATCACTGTTGTCTTATAATCATCGGCGTTGCCAACGGTGTCCTCGCGAGTATTGTTATTATTATCATCGTCGCCAACATCATCGTCACAATCATCATCATCTGGGTATTCATCGTCATCCTTATCATCATCGGCGTCATCATCATTATAGTCATCCACATCGTCGTCATCATCATCGTCTTCCATTATTATCGTCGCTCACATCGTGGTCATTGTCATTATCACCATCGTCGTCATCATCACCCTCATTGTCATCATCGTCATCTTCATCATCATTATCATCGTCGTCCTCATCACATTAATCACCATGATCGTCATCGTAATCATCGCCGTCGTCGCGACCATGCTGAAGTGCTGGTCTAGGCTAGCGCGATTCTCTAAATCTCACGATCTTCGACAGCATTTACTAATAACACCTGCCCAGTCACCTCCCCGTGTCAGTAAGTCTCCAGCAATCACCTCTCACTGTCTTTTATTATCTGTCTTTCCACAAATCTGTTCAGTTTTTGCTCCTTTCGACTTTTAAGGGTTCGACTAGAGAGCAACAAGCCTCCAGCAATCACCTCTCATTGTCTTTCATTACGTCTTTACACAAATCTGTTCAGTTTTTGCTCGCTCCATCTGTTACGTGTTCGACAAGAGGGTGACCTCATAACGTCCTAACATGGGTGCGGCAGAGTTCTTTCTCCAGGAAGGAAATAAGTAGATCTGCTCTGCCTGTCGAAAGAGCGGGTTGGTGTCTATTTATTAGAAGATTATTAGCAACAGAAACGTATTAACAGACAGCCTTCAGTTTTAAAATGGCTTGTGCTCCTCCGGTGACAACGGAAACTGGCCGAAAAATGGCGTTTCGAGAAAAGGTGGAAAAGATGGTATTTTTGCACAACGGTAAAGGAAAAGATTCAATGTTTCATTCGCAACAGCAGCATTGTCATGCCAGAAGAGCACAACTAGAAAAGATACTAGGAAACCAATCATAGAACTTAAGAAAAGGAATTGAAGACTAAGTTGACCCAGCAATAGACCTTTTTTATGAAAATTGAGAAAGGGACTGTCGCCGCAGTTACTGCAAGCTGTGAACCTAGCCGAATGATCGCCATGAATTAGTGATTAGTGATTATTGATTAGTGATTAGTGATTAGTGATTAGTGATTAGTGGTTAGTGATTAGTGGTTAGTGATTAGTGATTAGTGATTAGAAAGGATTATCATCACAGCACTCCGGACAGATCCATAGGTGCTCCGATCTCCTCCTCAAAAGCTCCACAAGTATAAAACGACTGATGAAGCCTGTTCTGTGTTGGTTAATGAAACATCTTGTCCCCTTAGTAAAATGTTCATTTCTTGCAGCTCCAGGCTGCACCCCCATGTCAATCAGTCTAGACAGGGATATTGAGTCATTTCCTTTGGCGTGCTCCTCGGTACGGTAAGTGCAGCGCATGCATTGATATCGCCATGAATGGGAAATCTTACAGTGAATGTGATTTCCTAAAGCAATGCCTTGTAAAAACGGCTCAGATTGTGTGGCCTGATAAAGCAACCTATTCAAAGATATTACATGAACTGAAACACTGGTACTGAATGGGCAGATGAAATGTCACGTGACTGAAACGACAGTTAAGACCACATCATCAAGTTGGAACATTTGTCTATTGCTACTGATGAGATCGTTGACATCGCTGGAAAAAAAAACAACTTGCAGTTTTCATCAAAGCTTGTGACAGTGAATCTAATATTTATGAAGAACTGATTGAACTGATCCCAACCGCATGACACAACAACAAGCCATGACATCTTTGAGAAACTTTCTGCATGCATATCGTTTGGATAAGAGCACATCTGCATGCTTGTCTGCAGACGGTGCTGGAAATATAGCTGGCAGACATAATGATATTGCTGCCATGTTACGAACACAAATGGAAAACGTGCATCCAGATTCATCATGTGAACAGTGTAACTGCATTATTCAGCAAAATGTGTGTTTACATATTTTAACATTGGATCCTGTGTTCAGTTTATGTTCGTCACCCTGTGGGATGCAATTTTTCGTTATTTGAAGCCCCACCCTGGCTTTTGCCGGGGATCCTGAGTATAGCTGGGCCGCAAATGTGGCCATAACGGCTGAAAGGGGTTTCTGTGACCTCTCCATGGGTGATCCTCATCCGCATGGTGGCCCTTTACGTCACTGGGTCTTTATCGCTTGTGTGATTTTCTAGTGGGGTACAACAAGCAGGCACAGTTTGGTCACAGAGACGGTGGATTATATCAGATTTGGTGATCTCAACCACTGGTCGCTCGGCCAGTTGTTGGAAGATAGGATAATTAGTTTAATAATGTTCTATTCTACACAGAAGTCAGCTGGTTATGTCACAAAGTGCCGAAAAGATTTCATTTGTTGAGACAAGAAATAATTGTGTTTTTGGCGACGAAAGGTCACAATGCAGAAGAAATTAAAGAGGAAAGTTGGCTCCAAGGTCTAGATTATTGGACATTATTGCAGTTAACTGTTCTCAATTTGAAATTACGAGGTAAAAACACACACTCGTCACTCAGTTTTATGATGACATCCAGTGCTTCATAACAAAACTAAGACAGACAGGCAGATAGACAGACAGACACACAGACAGACAGACAGACATAAGACAGAAAAACAAAATCAGACAGACAGACATAAGACAGACAGACAGGCTCTTAACCAGTCAGACACAGCTATACAACCAACCTTCTTAAAATATATGTAGTTCAACAGATATAATATTATTAAAAGCAGTTTTTTTTTAAAAAACGCTCTGGTGGGTACAACATACATACATACATACATACTACATACATACATACATACATACATACATACATACATACATACATACATACATACATACATACATACATACATACATACATACATCACATACATACATACATACATACATACATACATACATACATACATACATACATACATACATACATACATACATACCATACATACATACATACAACATACATACATACATACATACATACATACATACATACATACATACATACATACATACATACATACATACATACATACATACATACATACTACTACATACATACATACATACATACATACATACATACATACATACATACATAACATACATACATACATACATACCTACATACATACATACATACATACATACATACATACATACATACAGACATACAGACATACATACATACATACATATATACCATACATACATACATACATACATACATACATACATACATACATACATACATACATACATACATACATACATACATACATACATACATACATACATACATACATACATACATACATACATACATACATACATACATACAACATACATACATACATACATACATACATTACATACATACATACATACATACATTACATACATACATACATGCCATACCTACATACATACATACATACCATACATACTACATACATTACATACATACATACATACATACATACATACATACATACATACATACATACATACATACATACATGCACATAATAAAACGCATTATGCTGGCATGCATGCATGCACATATGCATGCATACATACACATACATACATACATACATACATACATACATAACATACATACATACATACATACATACATACATACATACATACATACATACATACATACATATGTAAATTCCCGGAAAGTGAATGATTCAGTCGCCACCGGAATTGTATCATCTATTAATCTAAGTGTTAAGTGGCACAGGAAGCGACAGAAGTGACAGTTAGTTGCATCAACAGACAGACCACGTATAACTCACTCATCAACAATTTGGCAGTACTACTGACTCAAAAAATGCGAGGCCTGTGCTAAAGTTCATAGCTAGTTCCCCGGACACGCTTGATCACTTGACTTCCGACTTTATGAATTAACAACGGTAATATAAAATGTGTGAGTGGGAAGTAATTTGTTTTTGTTTCCGAGGGGGAGGAGGGGGTGAAACGGGCTTTCCTTCTTTTTTTTTTTTCCATCGGCTAAATCAGAGGTTCTCAACTTACTGGTCGCGACCCCTTTTTTTTGGGGGGGGGGGGGGGGGTGAGGGGGAGTTGAACAACCCTTTTACATGGGTCGACTACAACTATTGGAAAACACATATTCATTGAAGTTACGAATGAAAATAATTGTTTGGGGTTCGCCACAACATGAGGAAACTGTCTTAAAGGGTCGCGTCATTAGGAAGGCTGAGAGTCACTTGGCTAAATCATTGTAGACTTATCAGGGAGCCGCGTTAGCGCAGTAGATAGAAGACTCGCTTTCAAATCCAGCTGCGACTCGCTGCAGTTCACGGCCGGTGTTCGAAAACGGGTGGTTCCCGGGGTTCACCCAGTCTTTAAGAAAAGGGTACCTACTTAACACTCTGGGGTAAATGGAGGAACGTCGCTGTAGCTACAGAGTTGCATGAGGACGGCGACACATGCAGACAGTTTCTTAATCAGCTTTCCGTACTGGTGGCAGTGCACTTATGATTTATAACCGTGTGCAATGACGCTGGTTCACATCTCCGGACTTTTCCTTTTCCTTTACCTTTATTGAAGACTTATCAACATCTGCATCAATACACAGCTGGTCTTTTACAGAACGTCGCTCTCTTCACAGCACGCCTGAAAGTATCCATTTCTCTAGCCAACTCTCCAGCCCTATGTGCTTAAATAGCTCATGCATCTTCAGTGTCTTGTATCCACGCTCACGGGGGTCTACCTCTGCATCGTTTCCTTATAACTGTACCCTCTACTGCCGTCCTCGGCGGACCATCATGGCGTTTAACGTAGCCAAATCAAACCTATGTATATAATAAACAAAGCGGCAATGTATTGATTAACATTCACAGAAAGAACTAGAAAGATAGAAGGACATACTAGACAACATAAATATCAATAGCTGTTACTGCTGTTACTGGTCATATCAAGCGCCACGACGGATTAGAAAAAAATTATAGCAGAAGGCATGGTACCAGGAAGGAGGGGCAGGGGCCGACCGACACGAAGATGGGCACAGGATATAAGTGACTCCTTGAGGGTGAAAGTTCAAGAGGAGGGAGAACTGGCAAGAGACTGAGTTTCTTACAGGCAGACTGTGATGAGAGCGACGTTCTGCAAAGGACCTGCTACATGATGATGATGATGACTGTGTCGGAAATCGAAGTTGTCACCTGTTCATAATGTTTTTACGGTCTGAATGGCACCCCCTCCCTCCCCCGATTTCTTATTAATGAGTATTCAGTGCAACACATTGGAACCGAGCAATCAGATCTCTTTCTTGCATGTTCGTTGTATTCTAGACAAAGCATTGCGGTTTGCTGTGTTTGTAAATTGTTGTTGTGTTAGTTATTCGATCTTTGTTTGGTTAATACAAATTGATGTAAACTATGGTGCCATTTCAATTAATTGAGATGAATTTTGTCCGTATTCCACAGTTGTGGATTTCAAGTTGTACGATAGGAATGGCAAATAAAGACCGAGGGTGGGGGAGGGGGGGAGTGTGAGAGAGAGAGAGAGAGGGGGGGGGTGCCTAGTTGATTATGTACGCTTGTTTCAATAAAGAGGCTCACACGCAATTTGGATGTGACAGGTTCGATTCTCGGCACCGTAACTAAAGCTTTCGATTTTTATATTGTCTAGTGTGTCCTTCTATCTTTCTTCTTCTTTTTATGAGTGCCAATCAATACATTTTCTGTTTGTTTATCATGTATGTTATGATGGTCCTAGGGGTTCCCACTCTGTTTATTTATGTTGAAACCACCTAGGAAATTTTTCAAATTAAACTGGACGATTTTCAAAGCAGTAGACACAATTTATTTTTAACAGTTAACACTTCTTAACCAACAAAGTAATGCACATTTTGACAAAGAAAATCATCAATATATTTAAAAAAAAAAAAAAATAAATAAAAAAATTGGCGACAAAGTTAAATTAGTTGATGATGGACTGTCCTGCACATAACCCATCTTGTGCCGATTGGTCTGTAAAAATTTAGGTCTAACCCTATATGCCCTATACGCCTAAAGGCGTGGAAAGGGTCCTTTACTTTTAATTTTTTCTTACTGTCCTGCTGTTGTCAAGTTCACCGCGGTATTGAGCAGTAGTTCTCAGACTGGGTGCCATGAGCGTCTGTATGGAGTGCAGCGTCAATAATGAACAATTCATCCTAGCAGTATCCTTCATCCCATGAAAGACAACTGAATATTAAATGTGCACTGTTTTTCTTTTTTTCTTCTCTTAAGTATTCAACCGCTTTAAGCGTAGCTGTGTCGCGAAATGTGTGTAGCCCGACAAGGGTGCTGTGGGGAAAAAACTGACTGAATGACTTTCTACCCCACCAGGACATCACACAAGCGACAAACACCCGATGACACAAAGTGCCACCATGTGAATGGGGATCGCCGTGGAGAGGTCCCAGAAACCGCGTTCAGACAACTGGCCACATGTATGACCTGCCTATATTGTGGCCTTTGGCAAAAGCCAGCGTGGAGCTTCAAATAACGAAAAATTTCGTCCTAAAAAGGACGAAACATTTATTGGAGCGGCGGCGAAAAAAGTTTAAAAACCGCTTATATAGAGATTGCACATCTACATACACGCACACGCATCACACACATACATATTCACATACACACACCAAATACACATACGCATACCACACACATACACATACACATCACTCACAGTGTTGTAAATGAACAAAAACATTGGCGCGGGGAAAGAAAAAAAGGGGCCCGGATGGGGATGGGGGAGGGGGCGCACTGAACTGTGCTGGCTTTTTTTTTTTTTTTGTTGCCACAACAGACAAGGTAGTCGCGGTAGAGTAGCGGGTTAAGTTTTCGTTCCTACGTACCTACGTATTTTTCTCCCTCCAAAAATGTTCTGCCTTCCAGTTTACCACGGCCAAAAATGGTGAAAACGCATGAGAACAGATACGCAACCAGGCAAGGTGGATGCCTTTTCTCTATTAAGTATGGAAGCAGATTTGTTAAACAAGATTAGTTTTAAGGATCTGATCAAAGACTGCAATTTAAAAAAAAAAAAGTAGGTTGCAACTTTAAAATATAAATAAAGTGAAAGCATGCAAACATAAAACACGTTTCTCTTTCGTACTGTAAGTTGTGTTTAATGTCGATAAATAAGATTGTATTTAATGGTTATTTTTGTTTACAGTTTACGAAAACCCAATGAATGGAACACTTTCTTTCTTCTCCTTCTTTTTCGCGTTCACCAGCTGTAAACTCTGGCGGAAAGTTTCTGGTTGTTCATCCACTTTTGAACTGCAATCCCGTTCCAGAACCTGAGTGTTGCGTGTGCATCAGCTTTACAAATCTGACTTATTTTCTATGCAGACTGCTGGTTCCCTGCCTCTCAGACAGATGCACTCCGACTTCGAAGGAAGCTCCCAATTAGTCGACTCTTACGACATGCTTTTGGGTAGGCAGTGGATCAAAATCCCCCCCCCCCCCCCCCATACAAGGGCCCAGAAACCCACACGGGGAAAACACTTTATTTTGAAGTCAACAAACAGGGGACCGTCATTCTTGTTTCATTACAGTTTTTAAAAGGATTAGAAAATTATAGGAAAGAGAAAAAGTTGGTAAGAAACAACAAATAGTTTATGTTAGCTTTACAAAATCGATCACAATCCATAGCATTGGGCTAAAGCAGTCGTTCTGAACCTTCCTAATGCAGGGAACCTCTAGTACAATCCCTTCTTGTTGTGGCCACCCCCAACCATAAAATTATTTTCGTTACTACTTCATAACCTCAATGAATGTGTGTTTTGTGGTGGTCTTTGGCGACCCCTGTGAAAAAAGGGGTCGCCACCCACAGGTTGAGAACCGTTGGGCTAAATAGACAAGAATTCAAATGTCGTTAAGTCATTCAATTTGGGACGCAATATTTGTTTGTTTTTTTAAGCCCACTGCGGCTGTTGTTGTCTAGGGCCCTAATATAACCCTAACGGTTGAACGGGGTTTCTGAGACTTGTACACAGGTGATTCTCATCTGAATAGTGGCACTTTGTGTCACCGGGTGTTTATCTCTCCATGTGCGGTCCTGGTGGAGTTGAACGTCAATCAGTGTTGTTGGGTACGCACAATACAACAACAGCAAAAAAACAACATGTGATGTTCAATGTGTCTGCGTTTTGCCATTCGCCATCATCATCGTCGTCTATTATTTCACCGTTTATATTACACATTGGGCTCGCAATGACACATCTGTTCCGTTCTAACATGTGCAAACTTTCCAAATATCGTGCTCAGGTGCCGGACATTGGGATATGTAGACAGGCAGGTATAATTAAGCACTTAAACAAGGCTTAGGTAGCTTAAGGCACTCATCCCGCTAGATATTTGTGAGGGTGACGAACATCACCTCCAATGTTTTCTTTTTGTCGTCCTCTCTGATATCGTGTATGGAATCAAGGCACCTTTGACCTTTAACCTCTCCCATAAACGTTCACAAGATGATTTCTCTCCGACGTCTTTGATTTCTGTGTAGACCTCTTCTGGTCTGTCGTTAGTCGAGCCTCTAACTTCACTTCGAACCATAAATGCTCCGTTTTTGTGAATATCACACAAATTGCCCGTCGTGACCCATCTGAGGACTAGGCATGGCAGAATGTTTAGTTTCAAAGTTATTTTGGCTTCTTACAGAGCTTTTTAATGCAGTTCCCACATTTGGACAGAAGTCTACGATTTTACTGCCTAAGAGCTTGGTGAAGCACTGTGAGCTATGTTTTCATGTGAAATGTCTTTCATTTGTGCAGTGGGTTAAGTCGTGGTTTTCAATATGACCGGTAGCTGGTTTATATGTGGGTTGGCTAAATATCTTACGTCCTTATAAAATAATTTTATATGCGAAAATTCAACCTGTCATGACTGACTACTTCCATCAACGACAAACTGCATTTCAGGTGGGGACTGTCGGCTTTGGCGCTTCTAGCAACTGCCTTGTGCATTTTTACTATGTGCGCACATTTCTGGATTGTTTTGGGACTAATTGTCTGTTCACCAGGTTTTTTTTTAATGCGACAGTGAGGGACATTACATTTGATTGTCACTGGGTACAGGAACGGAGCAAGTACGGGGAAACCCGATTGTAGTGAAGCTGAAACCTCGGCTCAGACTAAGATCAATTCCAGCCAAAATCTGGAAGCTCGAAACCACAGACAGATAAAAAGACAGACATACAGGCAGACAAGCCAGTTAAGCAGGGAGGTAGACAGACAGGTATGCGGGGAGGTAGACAGACAGGTATGCGGGGAGGCCGACAGCCAGTTAAGCAGACAGGTAGACAGACAGGTATGCGGGAGGTAGACAGACAGGTATACGGGGAGGTAGACAGACAGGTATGCGGGGAGGTAGACAGGCAGGTATGCGGGGAGGTAGACAGACAGGTATGCGGTTAGGTAGACAGACAGGTATGCGGGGAGGCAGACAGCCAGTTAGACAGACATGTATGCGGGGAGGCAGACAGCCAGTTAAGCAGGGAGGTAGACAGACAGGTATGCTGGGAGGCAGACAGCCAGTTAAGTAGATATGTAGACAGACAGGTATGCAGGGAGGTAGACAGACAGGTATGTGGGGAGGTAGACAGGTATGTGGGGAGGTAGACAGACAGGTATGCGGGGAGGTAGACAGACAGGTATGCGAGGAGGTAACAGAAACAGATGGCAAAGACACAAACACAAAAATATGACTTACTACACAAATACACATTTGATTAAGTCTGAACATTTGCAAAATTCACCAATAAAAGACTGCAAATTAAAAACACTGCTGAATTCTATATTACTCTTTTATTACCTGACATTATGAATATTTTACTATTGCAACATGAACGCAAGTTGGAAGTAAATCCGTTAAAGAAATTACATAAAACATCATACTATGTTCATGGAACAATCAACCATCACTACCCAGTACTATCTACAATGATTTGAGCTAAAAGACGTGGCTTCCAAGAGGCAGCATTGAGAATTGAAAGAATATATTAAATGTTGAATTAGGAATCGACATCATAGCATTCGAGACACTCCCATAAGCACTTTATCCCCGTCTTTAGCAGCAAACGATGAGTTCCAATTCTGATAGCACCAGTAACTGTCTGACAGTTCATCCGTCTTGCCTTTTCGTTGGGTGCTGAGCATAGGCTAGATCTCCTGGTAACTTCCTGAAGCACCATTTTCCTCTGATAACTCAAAGATCTATCTTTACCAATAACAGCTGGATCATGTGACAATAACAACAACGTTGTATATTCATAAAACCCGATTCAAATAGCTGTGACCACACCATTTGTTTGTGGTTACCATACTCACTTTTAACTTACATCTTGAAACCAAAGGAAATTATTCTTCCTGGTCCTAACTGCCCGAAATTCCCTGTGTGGGTGCTGGTGTCCCACAGTTGGGGGGAAGAACAGATCCACTGTGTGGGTGCCGGTGTCCCACAGTTGGGGGGAAGAACAGATCCACTGTGTGGGTGCCGGTGTCCCACAGTTGGGGGGAAGAACAGATCCACCTGGTGTCCCACAGTTGGGGGAAGAAACAGATCCACGTTGCCCCAAAGTTGGGGGGAAGAAACAGATCCACTGTGTGGGTACGGTGTCCCACAGTTGGGGGGTACTGTGTGGGTCCGGTGTCCCACAGTTGGGGGGAGAACAGATCCACTGTGTGGGTGCCGGTGTCCCACTTGGGGGGAAGAACAGATCCACTGTGTGGGTGCCGGGAACCAGTTGGGGGGAAGAACAGATCCACTGTGTGGGTGCCGGTGTCCCACAGTTGGGGGGAAGAACAGATCCACTGTGTGGGTGCCGGTGTCCCACAGTTGGGGGGAAGAACAGATCCACTGTGTGGGTGCCGGTGTCCCACAGTTGGGGGGAGTAGAACAGATCCACTGTGTGGGTGCTCGGTGTCCACAGTTGGGGGGGGGGAAGAACAGATCCACTGTGTGGGTGCCCGGTTGTCCCACAGTTGGGGGGAAGAACAGATCCACTGTGTGGGTGCCGGTGTCCCACAGTTGGGGGGGGGGAAGAACAGATCCACTGTGTGGGTGCCGGTGTCCCACAGTTGGGGGGAAGAACAGATCCACTGTGCCCCCCCCCCCCCCCAAGCATGTCGTAAACAGTCTAATGATTAGGGATGTATCCTTAGGTCAGAGTGCACCTAACTTAGAGGCAAGGAACCAACAAATTGCTTACAAAGCTAGGTCTGTAAAATGGATGTGTATGCAAAACTCAAGTTCTAGAAGGATATCAAAGTCAAGAAGTGGATCAGAACTTTTACAGCTGGTAAATGCTAAAAAGAAGAAAAAGGCTACCTGAAAGCACCGAGTCCATGTCACCGCACCTTTCGTCGTCTACGACAACAATTAACGAACAACCCTTTCTGGTACCACAGGGGCATCAGGAATATGATGTTAGCCACATTTGTATAGACCAGTGGACACTAGATAAGTGAATGGTCAACAACATACCGGCCTCATTTTACCTGGTGCCCTTTTAAGACTGGGTCAATCCGGGAGCCAAGGTAATGTGTTTTTTTTTTCCAGTCCCGACTCAATGCAAATTTAGCTGATTCTGTCCCAAACAATGAATCAGGTGTGACTGGATATTTTTAAAGGCCAATGAATATGTTATGTTACATATAGTGTTTTGTACTCCAGTGGGTGGTACATTAGGAAATCACATGCAAACTTGCTAAGAAAGGGGCAGAATGTGAACAGGAAGAGAATGCAGTAACATACCATGAGAAGAAAAAGGCCATCCAGTCTATCAGAAGTGAACAGAATCTGGCCAGAGATGACTACCACTTACTTGACCGGCATGGGCAGGTCATTATTATATGCCCGAGGATAAGACATAACAAGCTTTACCGGGCTTCGTCTAGTTGTTCACACTGGTGCCCTTGTGCGAAATGTAGTACAGTCCATTAAGAAGAGAATACTGGCCCAATGAGTCAACACTGCACTCAAAGTTGTATGGAACTAAAAGAGAACTCCAAACACTATCACGTTTATCACACGAACTTATCTGTCGGTGTAAATCAGAAAGCGAACATAAGAAGAAGAACATCTTATGTTTAGTCATTGACTGTAGAGAACTCCCACAATTTAGTTGCTTTCTGCAAAAGGGTTAGCATGTAATCCCTGCAGAAGTAGTACCCCTATGAGTTTGTTGTTTGCATTATTGTGTCCCTTACACATCAGCTAGGACCTTATGGGAATGAAAGAGTTCAATCAAAGACCTTTTGCCTGGCAGGTGACCATCTGGCCATTATGTTACAGCCGCTGCTGGTGTAGTAAGTCACTGACTGTGGTATTTTCTGCTACACGTATGTGTCTTGAGCACGCTACTGTGCGGTAGCGAATCCTGGACTCTATTGCTCTTCAAGAAGAGACTGAATATCTTCCACATGTGCTGTGTGAGGTCCATCCTTGGCATATCATGGCGCGATCTTATCTCCAACGAATGTGTACTCACAAGAGCAGAAATACTTTCAATGTACTGTCTACTGAAGCAAAGACCTCTGCGCTAGCTGGGGCATGTCACCCGCATGGAGGATGGTCGTTTTCAAAAGGACCTTCTGTATGTTGAACTGGAAATAAGAAATAGACCTAAAAGAAGGCCAGAGCTACGTTATAAAGACATATGCAAATGTGACCTGATAGACACCAACATAGGCACAGAGACTTGGAGAAATCAGCTGCAGATCTACTATGGTGACAGAAAGTGAAAGACAGTTTGTTGCACTTTGAAAGAAGCCAAACGCTGCGAGGTATAGAGAGGAGAGGCCAGAGAGTAAAGCAGCCTCATAGCGAGGGAGTCTCTAACTTTTGTGTGTATCCTGAGTGGCAGAGACTGTCACTCCCACATCGGACTTTACAGTAACAGCAGATGCTGTTCCTAAAGCCAGCGGCACGTCTCTATAGTCCGTAGGGACTGTGGGATGCCATTACCCTTTAGGCCCCGATAACACAAGCACGATGAACAAACTACACCTTACCAATTGTAAAACATGTTGAAACAAAAAGTCATCTTAATACTGTAAGATTCATAGAACACATTCAATACTACTGCTAAAAACAAAAAGACTAAACAAAGGAGAAAACAACAATTATACAAACAGTTTATTCTCACGTTTCCTGTCACGTTAACCTCTGTCATGACCCCAAGTTCATAAGCATCCTCAAATCAAGCAATCTGCTTATGGGTAAAACTACAACTAAGTGCAGAAGATAAATTACCACAAGAACCATAAAGTGGCAATGAAAAAGTATTTTTAACAATTCAAGTCCTGTGTGATGTGCTCTGTCACAAGAATCCCACCTATCTTGTAATGTGTTGTCATTCTTCTTACATCTGGTCTGGAAATTTTAAAGAAATCTGGTTTTTCCAGGGAACACTTTCAAATAAATGCAACCATGATACTTTCACAGTGGGTTTGTATCCTCTCTTGAAGCATCAGCAGTACAGCTTTCTAGTGCTCTCTTTTCTGGTATTTCCTAGTTGGGCTTGCAACCTGAAGGATTGCTTCAGTGTTTTAAAGAGACTGATAGGATGTACAGCCAACTGGAGCTTCTTGTTACTGCTTCAGATGTCAAGGGAGATATAAGGTCTTGCTTCGTGCTCTTCTGGCTGCTTCAACCATGGACACAACGTGGTGCTGTAGAGCTTCTCTGATGTTATCTTCCCATCTTGTTCTTGTTTTACGTCCCCTACTATTTTGTTATATGCCTCGTGTGGTATAGCATCAGAAGGCATTCTCTCCAAGTGGGCAAATCCATTGTTTTGTTGTCTTTGTATGTAATTCAGAACTGGTTCTGTGCCGACTTTATCTCATATAACCTCATTGTTGATTTATCTCTTCTGGACACTCCTAAGTCTTTCTCAAACACCTCATTTCCATGGTTACTAATTTTCTTTTATGTTGTTGTTGTGAGTGACCACGCCTGGCACTGGTAGCATAGGGTGGGAATGAATATACTTTGTTTGAGATGTCTCTTTGTTTTGAGCTGATTGGGATTGCCTTATGCTGTAAGAGGGACTAGCTGTCCCAATACTTGGCCTGCTTTACTGCATCAGATGCCAATTTCTTCATCCAATTTACCACCTTCAGTGAATGTTGTTCCAAGATATTTAAACTCAGATGGTTGTTCAACATATGCATGCTTTAATGCTAACTGGAGCAACTTTGATAAACCTTGTTTACTCTTATAAAACAGCTATAGTGAGGCACCCTACCCTACTGTTGCCTAAAGTTATTTACTTTGAAGGAAGTACTGAGACTTGTACCAAAAGTTAAACATGTATGACAATCACAGGTTTTGGATATACTAGTCTTAGCCAGTTCTACATCTTGTGCGGCTGACACACTGAAATAATCACAAAATCAAACGCTGTACAATGTCATATTATACATGAACTCTGCCAGGATACATCCATATGTTCAACAACAATAATTATAATATCCAGTTTTAAAAAGGCTGAACAAAGATTTCACCATCAAAGATGACAAACACACAGCACTTGTTATATGTCCCCTAGCTTTCCCATCCAGCATTACAACAGCATAGATTCTGGTTTTTCCATTAAAGTTTTAAATTCAGTCAACCACTGAGCTCCGACAGCGCCGTCCACCACACGGTGATCACAACTCAGAGTAACGCTCATCACATGGGCAGACTTGAATCTGAAATGAAAGAGAATGGGTCACAAAGTTTAGTCGGTGCATGGAACCGTGATATAATTCATTAAAGAGCAACCAAATCTTCTTCTTCTGCGCTTATTTTTAAAGGGCAGCTGACATGTTGTGTTGCGGTTTACAGCTAGGCAGCTAAATCTGAGAATTTTGGCTCAAAATATTAGATTTCAGAAAACCTCTTATGTCTTTTATGTCAAAGCTTGTTGGGGGCATGTTTTTTTTCCTCCCCGCTAAACAGGCCACCTGACCCCACAAAGGGAAGAGCAACAGATGCAATGGTTTAGCCATCTGACGAGAATGACCTGGCACCAAATGCCACAGAGATAACAAAGGTAAAGTCGGGGGATGTGAACCAGCATCAACTGCACATGGTTATAAATAAGTGCTCTGCCACCAGTACGGACAGCTAACAAGAAAATGTCCGCCTGTTTCCCCCCCCCCCCCCCCCCGCACGAAACTCCGTAGCAATAGTGATGTTCCCCCATTTACCCCAGGGTGTTAACTTCGGTACCCATTATCTAGAAGCTGGGTTAACCCGGGAATCACCTGGTTTTGAACACTGGCCACGGGCTGCAGCAAGTCACAGCTGGATTTGAAAGCGAGTCTCCTATCGACTGTGTTAACATGGCCCCTCAATGCCACAGAGAGCCAGGCTGAAGAAATATAATGGTCACACAGCAATAGGAAGATCATGCAAAATATGTAACGACGGCATCAAGAACAGCCTTAAGGAAATCTGTCCGGAGTGCTGTGATGATAATCCTTTCTAATCACTGAAGGAAATGAAGACCAACTTACAGAACACATTCATAAACGCACATAGGAAATCCTTACATCTTCCCACAAAAAGTGGGGTAAGTGAATGAAGATGAACCCCAATGCAATAGAGTCGATCCTTTCTCAGGAAACCCCTAATCAGTCACTTCTTATGACATGCTTGTTAGCTGGCGGAGGGTCTACTCCCCCCCCCACCCCCCCCCCCCCCCCACAAATACGGGGTCCTGGGACCCATACTGGGATTGTGGTATTCAAGAATGATGAATCCATCAATCAGATGCTGTCTCTACAATGAAGGTTGGCTGCAAAAGATCTTCACCATTCTCTGTCTTTTATGCTTGTTGGCACTCTTTCAGTCTGCTGTTTGTCCTTCCATGTGTATCATTGTCTACCTCTTGCCCTCGATATTTCCTTCCAGTATCATCTTTAATAGAATGTTATGCCTTTTAATGTGACCAAGATATTTCAAATGCAAGAATCATGAAATGAGGAATATAAACTTGTAATCTAGAAATGTAACCAAAAAACTCTAACAACAAACAAATGCTCAAACTGTGTCACGTCTAAGGCCTAATGAAAGACGATCAATTTACGCGAATCTGAACATTTAAAAACAGCTAACATCACTATCATGTGTCATCTGGAAAGGCATAAGCAGGTCTGTGCTCTTGTCTGGCCAATGCCATGTGGCCCAGTCATTCAGGCATTTTATCTCTCTGTCTTCCCCCTGCTCAATACCTGCTCTCTTTTCTATCAGTTTTGCTAGTTGTCACCAAGTTCTCAAGTCTGTTCCCTCTATTTCCTTCTTCTTCACGGGCTGTAAACTTTAGAGGAAATTTCGGGTTGTTTGTCCACTTTTGGATTTTAGTCTTCTTTCAGAACTTGAGTTTTGCACTCAAATCCGTTTTTACAGATTTGATTTATTTTTATGCATGCTGGCGGTTGCTCGCCTCTCAGGCAGATTCATTCTTGCTTCAAAGAAAACACCCCAAATTAGAGTGGGTCTATCCTTCCATTTTCAACTTTATTTCTTTTCATAACATGTCCACAACACATTGATTGTCTACGTGTAATTTCTCTACATTTTCTAAAGCCAACAAAAGCAACTTTAAAGTGTGCAACCAAAGAAAAATAATCTGTGTAACATCAAATATATTAATTTTTTTTTTTTAAGAGAAAGAAAACTGACATAAAGAAAAAAAAAAAACAGCCAACAACACAGCAACATACAGATGGAAAATTATTCTGTGTAACTAAATATACCTAAAGACAACAACCACTCTTTGCAACTACAAATATAAAGACAACAGGAAATCACTTTATGTAACTGCACATAGAAAAAGAAAGAAAATAATTCTAACACTTAAAGAAATAAAACCACATCAACATCAAATAAGGAAAACCACCATGAACAAAAGAAAACTTGCACTACAGAATGGATATACTACAATAGCACCTTTGTGACACGAAGCATACCAAAAATATTGCATTATGGCTGTAAAAACACAACATAACTGGACAAGGCCTGATAGCAATAAAACTAGAATGTTTGGTGTTTTATTAATATCCTACCCCAGATGACGCCACAGGACAGTTTAACATTTTAGAGAGTAGTAAGACTGGGTTTCCCGGCTTTCTGATGCGTGTAACGACCCAAAACATCTAGAACTGGCGCAAACCCCAACCCACCTACGTTCCACGAGAGAGTGCAGCCTAGGTCCCACGACTGCATGCAGCCTATCTATCACCCCCTGAAATATTAGATTGTCCTGTGACCTGTGGATTTCCCCGGTTTGGGGTAGGATATTAATAAAGCACCGTAAGTTTTTGCACTGGAACTCACAGGGTCAAATGAATCAAGGTAAACAAAACAAACACACAGAGAAAGGATGTGGAAAGTAAAGTGACAGAACAATGGTAGGAGCATGGGGGTAGCTGCCTGATGAAGCCAACAAACAGAATAACTTGGAATTGGTTGCTTGAAGACCTATGCTCCATTTGGAAGATAATGGGCAGAAGAAGAAGGATGAAGAGGGGGAACTGACAGTCCTGCAATATACTGTATAACAGCCAAATTCAGATAATAAGCACTTAACGCTATCCTCACAAATCCACCATCCATGATTATAAAAGTAAAGGAGCCTTTTCCACGCCTTTCAGATGTTTTGGGTATATAGGGCCAGACCTTATATTTTATAGACCAAACGACACTTAGTGGGTGATGTGGTCAGCATCACGCCGGCCGCCTTTACTTCCCAGGACTGCACCTGGTACCCACTCAAGACTGGGTCAACCTGATGGCAAAGGTCATTTTGAAAGAAGAAAAAGAGTTGGGCCCCTGCCAGGAACCGAGCCCACGACCTTCCGATCCGCAGGCAAGCATCTAGCTGCTAGACCACGGCGGCTCCCTTCCATGATTATGCTCGTTGCATTTGATCACTGATGACTGCAGTTACTAATCAGCTTTGTGATCTTGCCCCCCCCCCCCCCCCCCCCCCCCCCAATGCCATTTGATCAAGCCATATAACTATTTATGGTCTCCCTCTTGCTCTTTTCCCATCTCTTCTACTTTTTAGCATTCATCGGCTGTAAGTGGAGTTGAGCTGAATCAAGAACCGACATCACAGCACTTGGGGCATTCCCATGCATGCTCTATTCTTATCTTCAGCAGCTAGTGCAGACTTGAAATTACTGATGGTTCCAGTCACAGTCTGGTTATATGTCCATCTTGCCTTTCCTCTGAGTGCAATGAGCCGGCCAGACCCCCTGGTTACACACAGATGCCTTATTCTCTCCAAGCCATAATAATCTTCTTTCTCACTAATTCTGTTGCTTGTTCCCAAAGGGTCTTGATCACATCTGCCTTGTCGTGTATCAATTAACCACCCAGTGATGCAAATCCAGCCAATCTGTCTGCCTGTTCATTACACCCCCCTCCCTGCATGGCCTGGAGAAAAGGTCCAAAGTATGCTCACCACCCGTGACCTTTCCAGTGAAGCTTGCCACTTTGCTCAAAGCATCCCTTTCCTCACCTTATTCAGCAAGCTTTCAGAGTCTGTTACAATCACGACATGTGTATGCATCTTGTTCTCTAGCCACCGGAGAGTTGCAGTTACTGCCTCCACTCTCATGCTAGATGTTGTGGTGTCATATGCTAGGCTGTCTTGCACTAAACATTTTCCACTTGGTTTTTGCTACAAACCCCCAGGCTCATCAGCTGTAAACACCAGTGTAAAGTCATGGTCGCTTATTCACTTCTGCACTTTAGTCTTGTTCCAAAACTTGAGTTTTGCATGCATATCTACTTTACAGATGTGGCTTATTTGTATGCAGACTGTTGGTTCCTTGCCTCTCAGACAGATGCACTCTTTCTCTGAAGACGTTGAAGAAAACGCCCTTAATCAGCCGACTTTCTTTACGAGGTCTATGCTTTCCCTCCATTAAAATGGGAAACCAACACAGGGGGGGGGGGGGGGGGGCAGAGGACAGTAGGTCTATTCTTCTCCCTCCATCAAAATGGGGCCCAGAACCAACACAGGGAGAACTGTATACAAGAAGGGGGGAGGGGGGCAGAGGGCAGTAGGTCTATTCTTCTCCCTTCATCAAAATGGGGCCCAGAACCAACACAGGGAGAACTGTATACAAGAAAGGGGGAGTGAGAAAACAGCACATTGAAGATATTACAATAGGTTTGTATCAAAATGAAAACTACAGAAATTGAAAAACTCCAAAATGCTACAACAACTCTAGACAACTTTATCCTCACCCAATGGATGGTCGTGAAATCTTCTGGTTCAGAAGCTTGCCACCACCATCTTTTAGATGTCTGCTTTGTTTTCACGCTACAGGGCACAGTTGCATGATAAATATGTGGCTTAACCGTGACTTATAGATTGTTCATTCACAAAGCCAAAAACAGTCTTTTTTTTTTAGCACTCACTGACTGTAAACCGTAAACCCTAGCAGAAAGTTATGGTTCTTCACCTTCTACTGAACTTTAATCTTGTTCCAAAACTTTGAGTTCTGCATGCACATATATTTCACAGATCTGGCTTATTTCTATGCAGGCTGTTGGTTTCTGACCTCTCAGGCAGATACACTTCAGCTTCAAACTAAAAAAAAAACCTAATTAGTAGTCTTTTATGACATGTTTGGTAGGGAAGCAGTGGGCCAATTCTACCACCCCCCCCCCCTCCTCACTCATATGTCCTGGAACCTACACAGGGATATTGAAGCTCTATTACGATAGAAGAAAATCACTGTCTATAAAGAATCACGAAAGAAACTGCTGGAGATTTGTCACTGCCAACCTTTGATGTAACAGACTGAATTGGATAATGATGTGAAATACAAGCTTCATTCCCAGACTAATGACATTCTTATTTATCCATGGTGTGTGGTGCTGGTAGTCATATCTATCTTCAACCTTCCGTCTTGTGTACTTTTAATTATTTATGGCACAGATTTTTACCATGTAACAACTCCTACCTACTATTTCACATGTCATGTCTACAAAAAAGGGCTGGATTTACATTTTATGAGGCCCTAAGCATATTAGGCTTTGGGGCCCCTACCATTTAAAGTTACACCAGTAAATCTACGAAAACTTTAAAATATATAAGTTAATAAAAGGTGGAAGTTGACGCATATCAAGCTGATTATTTTTTTCAATTTAAATAAACTACAAGTTAGACTAAATAAAAGCTTAAGCTTATACCAAAACAAATATTTTTAAAATCTTTCCACGATTGTGAATACCTTAGTGGGATCCTCACCCTAGGCACTCCCCGTTTAGTGCGGAAGACCAATAATCTGGCTCCATAGTGTGTATGTGTGTGTGTTAAATATATCAAAACAAAATTGCATTGTGGTGAAAAAAAGGCTTCTTTGGATTGTGACGCCCTAAGCTGTAGCTTAGTCAGCTTATGCCTAAATCCAGCACTGGTACCATGTAACAATGCCAGTATACCATGTAACTATGTTGCAAATTGGCTTACCCCGACTGGGATGTTTCATCCACAAGTACTTTCTTCTCAGCACCTCCCACAGCCAAGATACACGCCTGAGGATGATAACACAGGCTGTTCATACTTGACACTTCCAGCAAAAATGAAGATCAACATTCTAAAACTCCTAACAAACAAGTATGTTAGTTATCTTAAACAGTCTTTTTTTTCCCCATAAACAAAGTTGGCTGCATATTCTTTACAGGACAGTGCAGAATCAACCCCAGCATTTATTGGCTGTTTTGTTTTTTCAAGGCAAATTTTACGTTCGGTAGTTTGCCTCTCTTCTAAACAGTCAACTCTCGGTACCACTGTTGAAACCAGCGCAGGACAATCAACTGCAGTAGGGCGAACCCGGCACAACAAAGCTTCCTCAAAGCCTAAACCACAGACCCCGACATCCCTCCCCCCCCCCCATGGTGTTTTCATGTGTGAAATGCTATCTTTGCTTGTGATATTCTACCTTTACCTTCTTAACTTTTTCAGTACCAGAAGGTTTTGCAGATGATGGCAATAAAGAAATACCCATGATTAAAATTCATCAACGCATTACTGTTTTTTCATGCCCAATGGCCGTAAACTCAAACGCAAAGTCCTGGTTGTTCGTACAGTTCTAGAGTTTGGTCTTCTTCTACGACTTGACTGCTGCATTACTTGCCTCTGAGGCAGACAGATGTAGTCCAACTCTGAAGAAAATGCTGGTCCTATGTATGTTGGTCAGGTTCCCGACTGGAACCCCTTTCTAGTATGTCCGTGAAAAGATGCACACAGGTCTTGGTCAGTATGAGCCTTACATCCTGGTGCACTATAGCATGTGGTTCAGTACATCTACATCCCTCTTAAAAAGTAACATTTCTGACAGGTAACGGAACAAGTGTGAGTGAGTGAGAGAGTGGTTGAAAAAAGTAAGTGAAAGGATACAGAGAGCGAGAAAAGTCCAGGCAGTCAGTCAGCCAGCCAGTGTGTGTGCGAGTGTGTGTGTGTGTAAGAGAGAGTGAGAGAGACAGAGACAGATAGACAAGATTGTGAATAAAGTGAGACAGGGGGTATGTGAAGTGAGTGGATGAAGAGACAGAGTCAGTGTGTGAGCATGTAAAATAAGAGCGAGTGTGTGAAGTCAGAGACAGTGAGTGAGCAGTTGTGGATAAAATGCATCAACAAACACACACTTCTCTTCCCAAACAAGACACATGCAAACAAACTAACCTGTGGCGGGTTAATCACAGCAGAGAAACTCTTCACACCAAGCATGCCCAAATTTGAAATTGTAAATGTGCCTCCCTGGAACAGAAGCAATTTTTAGCTAAATAAGATGATATGCGCAAAAGAACAGTCAGACATAAAAATGGAACAGAAGTGCATTTTCAGCAAAAGAAAATGATGTGTACAAACAAGCAGACATAACACAGAAACAGAAGTGTATTTTCAGGTACAGAAAATATGTATAAATGAACAAACATGACATAAAACAGATATTTAAAAACAAAAGATATCAAATGTTGACACTGCTATTAATGAAATAAAGACGCCCAATAACTCAAACATATATAGAGCAAAAGATTTTCAATAATGTATGCTGAATTTTAAAAAATCCAAAAAATGTCTACTGCTGTGACTGTCGTACAACTCTTCTATCTGAGATTTAGTGTGACATGAAAAGGAGAAAAAGTGGAGTACATCTTAATGCGGCAACTTGGAGGAAAACAAAAACAAGAGGCTAATAGAGCAGATGCTGGACAATTTGATATTGTGCACAAGATCATCTGTGTCAAATATATTTCAAAGTTGTTGTAGTTCATCCATCACAGGTGATGACGACCAGTCCTTTCATTCACTAGGGACTGAAGCCGCATCTCTCCGGTGATTTGCATCAGTGTCTTTCCTGGCTTGTCTCTTGTGATTGCTCCTGCAGTTCTAGCAGCTTTATGGGCCATAACTCCTCGATGAAGAGAGAAGCACCAGGATGAGCGGTCACATGCAGCAACTTTCCAGGTTTTAGGATCAATACAGAAGTCTTTCAGGGAGGTCTTGAGGCTGTGCTTGAAACATTTCTTCTGTCCACCTTGAGAGCGTTTTCCTTTTAGTAGCTCACCAGCTTGGTGATAAAGGTTGAGGGATGTATGAAAGGATGACTTGCAAGGTGATTTTGATTTAAGTGAGGAAGAGTTGCGCAATTCGTCGACCTCACTCTCTCGCCTAAGTCAATCTAAGTCCAGTGGCAAGAGGAATCAAGACGTCTGGAGATGAACTTGGGTGCAGCAGATGACCAGGGCTACTTTGGTGCCTTGCCGTGCTGAAGGTTCTCTACAGAGATTGCTGGTAGTCATCTTGTTGTCTGCTGAACCAAGGTGGTTTCATCCACACAGTCTGACAAATCCAGACTTTGCATGCTGGGTAGGCTTCCCCCCAACTCACTGATTAGTTTGGGCTGATTGGCCACCCTCTACTGGTTTAGCCAGCCTGTCAAAGCTGTTGCCCAGGGGGTCGCATGCTGACAGCTAATTTAAAGTACACAAGATGCACTAGCACAGCAGTTCTTTCACACTTCAATGAATCAATCAGGTGCCACCTCCATGGTCTTCTTCTTCTTTTCATTCTCCATGCCCACTGGTGTTCAGACGACAAGGCCAAGGCCTCTATGAAGTCTCCCGTACGACACATGTCTTCCACGGTTTCACACAGCTTGGTTTCCTTTGGAATACCAACAAGCCAGACCTGGGATCTGGATCTCCAACAAACTGTCACTCCCATCCTTGACTATGATAGAAATGTGCCCACATGCCCAATCGGCCTATGATGTGTAAGGGACCTTTTCTTTTTTACTTCTTCTTTTTCTGTAGTCCTGTTCTATCTTTCAGCCTCAGGTGCCCTTTAAAAAAAAATTATTTTATACATTTTTTTATCATTCAAGACCATATACTTCATCAACTGCAAGTTGAACATTTATCAGTACACATGCAAAGCTATCAGTGAATCATTAAGAGCTCTCAAAAAACATCAACAGAAACCCCCAAAATGGATTTCTTGTGAAGACACTACAGTGAAACCTCACTAATACAAATTCCAAGGTAGCAAACAACAAATCAAGAGTGTGCTAAACTGACACATCCCTGGTTGAACCAAAATTGTGTTCGTTTTAAGTGTAGTGCTAAAATACAGTAAAACATTGTTAAAACAAATTCTGAGGATGTTCTTGGTGCCTTTTTTGTGTTCTTCCCCTCACCCTGTGTTAATTATATTTATGACTGTGATGAAAATTTTCCCACATGCCCAATCCCTTTTTAGTTGTAGCGCCTGTGCTGGTAGTGTTTTTTCCCCTTTTTGCAGCACTTTTACGAGAATGCAAAACCACTTGATAAAGCAGCAAAAAAAATGCTACCTGAAATTCTTGAGGCTGCAGCTTTCCCTCTCTTGCTTTAGCAGCCAAAGTGGCAACTTCTTGAGCTATCTGTGACAGACCCTAGAAAATAAAAAAAAGGCAATAGAATAATAATAATAATGTCAGTAAGATGAGGTGAATTTCAAATTGATTTTACAAAATACATTTTTAAAATTGCATCCAGTAATTAGTAGGGAAACATTATCCTAGAGGTAAGATTCTTTGCAAGATAGGCAACTTTACATATATAGAGGTACATAGAGCAGCAGATCCACCAGGCTGAGTCTTCTTCACTGTTCTCCAAGAGACATAACTGTGTTGTGCCTGTTTATAGTATAGTTGTGATATTTGTGTGGCAAACTATGACTTCTTTGAGCACTTGTTTTCAAGGTTAGCTTTTCTGGTTTGTTTCGTGAGACATTTCCCCAATCATCTTTTCCATCTTCACCTGATCCACAAATGTACTCCCTAAGGGACCTGTTCCAAGGCAGCTGCATAGGTTATGGCCTGACGACTGAGATCACAGTATGTGTCGATCCCCCCCCCCCCCCCCCCCCCTTTACACACACACATAAGTTGACACAATTTATTTCTGCGAACAGCTTTTACTGAGTTTGCTCTCTAGACAGTTTGTGGATCACCCACTAACAAGATTCTGTCTTCCTAGAGGGCGGACCGCCAGGATCAAAACATTGTGAGCAGAGCGTGGTCGAGGCTGCCAAATCTATCAGTCATCATCCCGCTCCAATACAGCATAACCACAATACATGCTGCTCCTACACACACACAAAACACAGTATCCTGGGCTAGAAACATGCAAAATAGCAGTCCATGACAAGGGAACAAAACAATAAGAGAAATCACCCATTTTGAAAAAGCAAGGCACACAGGGCACATACAGTCTAACTGGGATTATACCAAGGTTGTTGACATTTCCTCCACTGAATCTTCAAGCTAAGCACGCATGAAAAAAGTCTTTTATAAAACTTTACATCCAGGAAAGAAAGTTATCAGGACTGAAGCCAGTCATGAATTTCATTAATGAGTAACAGATGAGATGGTTTGGCCATCTGTCGAGAATGTCCTGGTACCAACTGCCAAACAGATCTATACTGAAGAAATATAATTGACACAGGGCAAGGGAAAGGGCACAACAAAGGCATCAAGAACAACCTCAAATAAATGAAGATCAACTTATGCAATATATTTTTTAAAAAAAAACATAATTAAATAAGCGGAAGACAATCATTTTAACTGAAATTCAAACATCCGCCACATACAAAGGTAAATGCAGCTGGTAAAACGGGAAAACATTACTTTGATTTTAGAAACATAAATTCACTTACTTTTGTCTCGGCACTAAAAACTATTGGAGTTATGAGGCCATTGTCTGTGGCCACAGCGATAGAAATATCTGCAGTGTTGTACCTGAAAATTGTTTTATAAATAAAACATCATATCAATACACATTAACAAATGGCATTTTACTAATTCCATACCTAGCATTCTATATTCTCTTATTTCTCAACAACAACAAACATTTTCTAGAACTGTCCCCACTGATTGTTACTTTAAGTAATGAAAGTCATGTCATGGTCAGATGGAGTTAAATAATTTACGCCTAGACAGAAGGGGCTGACAGTCAGAATCTCTAGTTGACAGTAGGAACCTCTAGTTGACAGCCAAAACCTCTAGTTAACAGTAAGAACATCTAGTTGATAGTTAAAACTTCTAGTTAATAGTAAGAATATAGCTGACAGTAAAAACCTCTAGTTAATAGTAAGAACATATAGTTGATAGTTTAAACCTCTATTTAAAAGTATGAACATATAGTTGACACTTAAAACCTCTACTTAATAGTAAGAACACATCGCTGATAGTTAAAAGTAAGAACATATAGGTGATACTAAAAACATCATGTTAATAGTAAGCCATAAGTTAACAGTAAGAAAATTTAGTTAATAGTAACAACAGGAAGGCAAATCTTTAAAATTATATCTAAGATATACTGATAGAGAAAAAACCAACTGGGAAAGAATGTGTTAAAATTTGATCACATTTCACTATATTTAATAAAGGAAGAAAAAGATAAACACTATATATGCATTAGAGAAAGACATGACAAACAATGTTTACTTTAGGTATTTTACATTTGTGTTTTATTTCCCACTGGAGCATAGGTTCTTAAACAACTCTTGCCAGGTTGTCATATCCTTTATTGCAGTGGTTCTCAACCTTCCTAATGCTGCGATTCTTGAACTCTTTAAAGAAGTATTGCCAGTATACTGGCGAATAAATCTATCACTAAAGGACATATCGCCAGTATATTGGCGTATGATAGAGACACTCTAATTTTGTTCCATTTGTGGGGAAAACTAACTTTTAAGAACAAGTTTTCTAACAATAAGGATTAACAACAGGAAGTTATTTTGTTTGCGAAGTTCATCATGGTTGGTGCATTATTTTCCGATCTTAAAAAAATTATTTAGATGGGATACAATTTTTGCATGATTGTTCTATACTAAATGATAAGGGAAAAGGTCTAGAACTGTTCATGCTGCTCTGTCATTGATGAATCTCTGCCAGATGGTGACAACAGTATTGATATTATGATTGATATCTATGACAAATCTACTGGCGATAAACTGAGTTTAAGGTATGAAAATTAACAAAATATTTCAATCAGATCAATGTTTCGATTAGCTGTTTTCCTGATTTTCGGTTGTCGTGAAATCTAACATGTCATACAAAAATGATCATAACATCAAAAGTATTTAAATAATTGTTTCAAATAAAGACTAGCTAATACATAATTGAACAGAGAAGGCATGTGCATTCTTAGAATCGGATAGCAGTGTTGCTGAACAAGTAAAAAAAAAAAATAGGGTAAGCAGACAATTTTTTTATTTCAATAATTTTTTATGTGTAAAACATCCTTGAATGTAGTGTGATTTGAATAATATTGTTTTTTTTATACTGATATTTAAATAGTTTAGATTTATTCTGCACTCATTTATCTTTTATTTGATATATTAAATGTCCTGATACAGCCAATACTTTTTCTTCAGGAAGGTTTTAGCTTTGTCGTGTAATAAAAATTCCACTTAAAATTAATGACAAAATGTCCTGAAAGAGTTAATACAGCTCCTCATGTTGTGGTGACCCTCAACAATAAAACTATTTTTGTTGCTACTTCATAACTTCAGCAAATATGTTTTTCA
>CAJHNH020001259.1:184805-187305 GCA_905116865.2 Candidula unifasciata | reverse complement strand
GAAAGTACATGAGATGGAAGCTTGTGGATAGACACGACTACCAACGCTACACGGCATGGACTTTAGGAAGAAGAAAGATATAAACTGCTGAAAGTCAGACTGTTTCATTACTCTATTTAATATGCAGATAATAAGAGTAAAAATTACGGCATTCCCATTAAAAGGGCGATTGGCACGCTGTGTTGTGGTTTACAATAAGACTGCAAAATTTGCAACTTTTGGCCCAGCAACTGATTTCAGGAACCCCTAATTAGTTGCCTTTATGGCATGCTTGTGTAAGGGGCCATGGTCCATTCTCCCCCTCCCCCCATAGGTGCTCTGGAACCAAGATGGATAGACTGAATAACCCATGATCCTGGGGATCAGAACATAAAATGGGAAGAGAAGAAGAAGAAGAAAGAAAACTTTTTTTAAACTGTAAAACTGGCATTAAATGACTGAAAAAATAAAACACAACTAAGACACATTACCTGTCTCATGTTTGAGAGTGGGAAATCAACAAAACTCTGGGACGTTGCAGGTGCAACAGCAGACACACCTGGGACTGATACACCTGGTGTTGCTTGCAGAACATCAGCTGCACGTACCTGGCCATCTGGGCCGCTACCTGCTACAGCCTGGGGTCAACAACAAAAAGGACCTTGTTATGTCAGAGGACAGACCAATCAGAACTCGCAGGGTGATAATTAAACATCACCCTGGCTTTCTCTGAACGCTACCTGGCACCTATTCTACCACCATCGACCTGGTTGGTAACCATGGTCACTTCTGAAACAAAAACTCCCCACAATGTTGTTTTTTAACCCATGATATTCAGGATTGACAGGTGAGCATCTAGCCACAATGCCAGGGCTATCCAACTGGCAGCCTGCAAAATCTGGCCTACAGAGCCCAAGCAAGTGGCCCACAAAACACCTGCCAATTGAACTGTATTAATGATGTGTCTGTGTTGGTACTCAAGCCTGTGGCCCATGGTGATCCCATTTTTTCCAGCATTTTGGCTATTTTTCAACATTTTTTGGGGTCGGTGAGTAAATTTAGTTGAATGGCCCTGTACTATGCTATTAAAGCCTAATGTTATAAAATGTAATATAAAGCAAAATATACCTGGAAGAAAAAACATCACCAAATCTCAGAGTAAAGTGAAGTAAAGAAGCCCTTTTCCACAACCCAGGCATAATGGGTAGGTAGTGCCACACCTACATTTTAGAGACCAACTGGTACTCTGACATAGAATGAAACACCCTTAACTAGTTGCCTTGTACGGCATGATTGTCAGGGTGGCAGTAGGTCTTCCCCCCCCCCCCCACAACTGCACCCCAAACCCGCAACTGCTCCCCAAACCCACAAAGGGATACTGTGGCATTTAATGTGGTTGAAGAATTTCTGTTTCCGAAGCATGATGCTATTTATTTACCAGCCAGTTTTTTTTTGGTGTTCAGATTATGAATAAATGTTTGTTCTCCTTCTGACACACCATGTTGCGGTTTACAGCAAGGCTGCAATACCTATGCCTTTCATCTCAACATATTCAATTTTAGCAAACACCCCTAACTGCTTCTTAGGCAGTGGGCTTATTCTTTATTTTGCAAAAATGGGCCCTAGACTGCAAACAGACAATATGAATTTCAATTTTCACCGTTTTTTTATCTGTGAAATTCTGAGAATGTTTCAGTAAAACTCAACAACAACAAAAACAGAGGCCTTACTTTTTTTTAACTACTGCCTGTAGCGGTGTGATGCTGACCACATCCCCCATCTTCTGCCGACTGGTCTAGAAAAAAAGGTCTAGCCCTATATGCCCTATAAGACTAAAGGCGTAGAAAAGGGTCCTTTACTTTACTTACTGCCTTTAGTCCCATCTTTTTCACTTCTCTCTTTAATTCCCTTATGCATATTTTTGGTCTAGTTTTATTGCTATAAACAAAAATATTTTTCTGTACCTTTAAATCAATTCCCTTTTCTGCAGCGATGGTTTTGGCAAAGGGGGTAGCAAATACTCTTGCCCCTGTACCATTTAGTGGCACTCGAGCCACTGCGAAACTGGCAGCTTTCTGCTGCAGCTTGTGAAGCTGAGTAGAGGTGGTGGTGGTGGTGGTGGTGTAGCAGCAGCTGGCGGTGAAGCTTTCTTCCCAGGTGGTGGCTGATCATCACTGGCTGGGGCACATAATCTTTTAATGCTGGCGATTCGGCTTCAAGCTAACAATATGCACAATCCTGAGGAGCAGAACCAAGAAAATAGCAATAAATAAATAGGCTTAACTCTATTTTTTTTTTGGGGGGGGGGGGGGCATTTTACCCATCTTTCCAGGTACTGTTATGCTCAGCTACTGGGAGGCCCTTAATCATTCCATGGTGATAGTACGTGTGACAGGCAAGTCTTCCTCACTCAGAGCCTTGGAATCAAATGTATCTGAAACGCTTTTCCTCGATTTTTTAGACATCGTAATCATTTTTTCCTTTCGCCCACTGCCCCAAATTTTCACGCCTGCAGTATGGT
>CAJHNH020001259.1:105000-184788 GCA_905116865.2 Candidula unifasciata | reverse complement strand
ATATTATATGTCCTGTTACAGCCAATACTTTTTCTTCAGGAGGTTTTAGCTTTGTCATGTTGCAGTAAAAAAAATTCCACTCAAAATGAATGACAAAATGTCCTGAAAGAGTTAATATAAAGTTCCTCATGCTGTGGTGACCCTCAACAATCAAATTATTTTTGTTGCTACTTCATAACTTCAGTAAATATGTTTTTCAATGGTCTTAGGCGACCCCTGTGAAAGGGTCGTTGGACCCCCAAAGGGATGGTGACCCACAGGCTGAGAACCACTGCTTTATCGCATGCAGCTCACCCCTGTCTTCCCATCTTTTTAACTTCACTTCTCGCTTCCTTCACCATTTGTTTTGTGGTCAGCATTTATTTTCTAGGCTCCTGTGAGTTCCAGGGAAAAGACATTATAGTTATATCGTTCTCAGGTTTTCTCAATGTGTGTCCTATCCATCTTTCTCGGGGTAAAGACACCACAGCTTTACTGTTTGCAAGTTTTCTTCATGCATGTCCTATCCATTGCCAGCGTATTCTCTTCTATTGATTCACTGGAATTTGTGTAGTGCCCCCCCCCCCCCCCCCCCCCCCCCCCCAAAGCTCTTGTAATCTACAGCTGTAAAACCTGCCTGTTTGGACAGAGACACCAACACACACAGCCTACTGTCTGATAAAGTCTCCCATCCATGAAGAGTTGGCTTCTGGTATTTTCTTACTGGCCAGGGCTGAAGCTTTTATAATAAAGTCATTGACAGATATCTTCTTTAATCCTTTTTTCTCTAAGGAGGCATTCAAATCTTTCCTGATGCTGAAAATAAAATATATAATAAATAAATAAATTGTTTCTGGCATAAAGGAGTAAAGTAAAAGTAAAGAATATGTTAAAGTCGAGAAGATTGACTTCATTGCACCCCGTTTTATCCCATATGGCTCTGTCTCCCTCAGCAGAATGGCTGGCCACCTGCCGAGAGCATCACACAGAGCACAAACTCCGTAGCTCCGGCGGTGATCCCCAGGAGTTCCGTACAAATTGCACTCGTAAACTGAATGACACAGCCGTGAAATGAACCCACAACCTTAAGAGCGTGAGGCAAACGGCTAGACCACTTCGCCACGGAACACCTCCCCACAAAATAATATGTATATGTCCATAATACATACTGGGGTAATAATGCTAGATCCATTTATTTCCTGACCAAATAATACAACGTAATATAGCTTACTATTATATCCGCGACCTTTGATGGGTTTAATCTCCCATAAATGACACCTAATTTTACACTGCTACATTCCTGGGTGTAGCTGTCTGCCCTGTGTGCAATACTTTTCTATCCTTCAAAAGTAAAAGATGTGTCGACGGTGAGGGCTATATTTTGTACACCTAATGTATTCTTTTCATTGTTATCTCCACCGCTGTTGTACATATAGTAGAAACTCCAAAGAAGAGTTTCACAAACTCCACAAACTTGACCGATGAAGCTACCGCCCCCTCACCGGGACTGTTTCCAGTCCTACCCCAAAATTTGATTGATGAATATTAATTGTAGTCACCATGTTATTACATTTAAAAAAAAAATATTACTTTAATTACCCATTGCTGAAAAGTGAAGGAACTGAAAACGAAAATTAACAATTTAAAAAAAAATGTTGTTTTAATTCTAGCACACAGCTTTGTCTTCAGTGTGGGTGGAACAGATTGAGTCTCTGTTGGCAGCATATAGTTGACAGTGTTGAAGCACATGCTCAGCATTTTCTGGTGCCAAGCTGCAGGGACATGCCTCTGTGTTTCCTACAACGAAAAGTTTGAACAAATGTTGGTGAAGTCTGTTGTGCTCTGTCCTTAGTCTGAATAAAACAAACTGTCCCTCTCTAGAGGCGATGAAGCGAGTCTTGATGTGAGCATGTTATCAGAGACCAACACACACCAGGCATTACTTGGGACTCAAAGAGTTAAGAACTTCACACAACAGATGTTCACATGTACTTACTTACCTGAGTATTCTCTCCACATTAATCTCAGTAGTGAGATAATAGTGAGGTATTGTCTGCTTGGACAGGGTCAACCGCTTGGCTATAACCTGTGGATAAATACACATACAAATACAACAACATGTGATGAGGAGAAAACTGCAGTACATGGTGACGGTAGAAAAGTTGGAGGAGAGGAGAGGCAGAGAAAGACCAAGAGAACAGGTGCTGGACAGTCTAACATCATGGCATGGAAGATCATCTGTGTCAGAGTTGATTGAAAGTACAAGAGACAGAAGGTTGTGGATAGACATGACTACCAATGCCACACGACTTGGACTTTAAGAAGAAGAAGACGATATAAACTGCTAAAAGTCAGACTGTTTCATTACTCTACATAATATGCAGACAATAAGAGTGAAAATTCCTGCATTCCCCTTAAAAGGGCGATTGGCCCTCTTGTGATTTACAGTAAGGCTGCAAAATTTGCAACTTTTGGCCCAGCAACTGATTTAATTAGTTGCCCTTATGACATGCTTGTTTAAAGGGCCGTGACCCCCTTCTCCCCCCCCCCCCTCCTCTTCCCAATAGGGATTCTGGAACCAACATTGATAGACTGAAAAAGCCATGATCCTGGGGATCAGAACATAAAATAGAAAGAGAAGAAGAAGAAGAAAGAAGACTTTTTTTAAACTGTAAAACTGGCATTAAATGACAGAAAAAATAAAACACAACTAAGACACATTACCTGTCTCATGTTTGAGAGTGGGAAATCAACAAAACTCTGGGATGTTGCAGGTGCAACGGCAGCCACACCTGGGACAGATACACCTGGTGTTGCTTGCAGAACATCAGCTGCACGTACCTGGCCATCTGGGCCGCTGCCTGCCACAGCCTGGGGAAAAAAAATGTTATGTCAATGGACAGACCAATCAGAATTGGCTGGGTGATAGGTAAACATAGCCCCGGCTGTCTTCTCTGATCATTACCTGGCACCTTTTTTACCACCATCGACCTGGTAACCATGATCACCTCTGAAAAAAAATGTGGTTTTAAACCCATGACATTCGGGTTGACAGGTGAGCATCTAGCCACAATGCCAGGGCTATCCAACTGACAGCCTGCAAAATCTGGCCCATAGAGCCCCACAAAACGCCTGACAATTGTACTGTAATGATGTGTCTGCGTTGGTACTCAAGCCTGTGGCACAAGGTGATCCCATTTTTCCAAAATATATTTTTTTCAACACTTTATTGGCCGGTGAGTAAATTTAGTTGAATGGCCCTGCACTACGTAATTAAAGCTTAATGTTTTAAAATGTAATATAAAGCAAAAATATACCTTGAAGAAAAAACCTCACCAAATCTCAGAGTAAAGTGAAATAAAGAAGCCTTTTCCACAACTTCAGGCATACTGGGCAGGTAGTGCCACACCTACATTTTAGAGACCAACTGGCACTCTGACATAGAATGAAACACTCCTAACTAGTTGCCTTGTACGGCATGATTGTCAGAGTGGCAGTAGGTCTCCTCCCCCCACAACTGCACCCCAAACCCACAACTGCACCCCAAACCCACAAAGGGATACTGTGGCATTTAATGTGGTTGAAGAATTTCTGTTTCCGAAGCATGATGCTTTTATCAGCTTTTTTTATTTTGGCGTTCAGATCTCAAATAAATTTCAATTTTCCTTCTGTGTTTGCTTTCCTGGACCACTGACACACTGTTTTGTGGTTTACAGCAAGGCTGCAATATCTATACCCTTCAACATATTCAATTATACCAAATTCCCCCTAACTGCTTTGTTAGGTAGTGGACTTATTCTTTATTTCACGAAAATGGGCCCTAGACTGCAAACAGACAAAATGAATTTCAAATGTCACCATTTTTGATCTGTGAAATTCTGAGAATGTTTCAGTAAAACTTACTGCCTGCACGTGGCGTGATGCTGACTACATCACCCATCTTGTGCAGATTGGTCTATAAATTATAGGTCTAGCCCTATATACCCTATACGCCTAAAGGCGTGGTAAAGAGTCCTTTACCTTACTTACTAACTGTCTGTAGTCTCATCTTTTTCACTTTTCTCTTTAATTCCCTTATGCATATGTTTGGTCTTTTTTTATTGCTATAATAAACACAATTATTTTTTTGGTACCTTTAAATCAATTCCCTTTTCTGCAGCGATGGTTTTGGCAAAGGGTGTAGCAAATACTCTTGCCCCTGTTCCAGTAGGTGGCGCTCGAGCCACGGGAGAAACTGGCAGCTTTGCTGCTGCAGCTTGTGAAGGCTGAGTAGAAGGTGGTGGTGGTGGTGGAGCAGCAGCAGCAGCTGGAGGTGAAGCTTTCTTCCCGGGTGGTGGCTGATCATCACTGGGCTGGGGCACATAATCTTTAAATGCTGCAATGTCGGCTTCAGAGCTAACAATAATGCACATCAGCTGAGGAGCAGAACCAAAGAACAATAAGCAATAAATAAATAAGGCATTAACTCTATATTTTGGGGGGAGGGGGCATTTTACCCATCTTTCCAGGTACTGTTATGCTCAGCTACTGAGAGGCCCGTTAATCATTCCATGGTGATAGTAAGTGTGACAGGCAAGTCTTCCTCACTCAGAGCCTTGGAATCAAATGTATCTGAAACGCTTTTCCTCAGATGTTGTTCTTAGTACATCGGTAATCATTTGTTCCCTTACGCCCACTGCCCCCGATTTTCCACGCCATGCAGTATGGTCTATGGCAAGGCTATCCAACTGACGGCCCACAGAGGCCTAGCTAGTGGCCTGTGGTTCATTGCCAGCTGTATTATATTAATGATCTTTTTATGACGGAGCTTGTGCCCCTCGTGATGGTATCCACTGTCAAATCTTTGGCTCCTGAGTAAATTTTATTGAACAGCCCTGGTCTATGGCATCTTGTTGCCAAGAATTAACTACTTTAGAAAATTAATATCTTCCCAGCGTCCATTAACAAGCATAGCCTACAACGGAATAAGTAAAGATTTGCTGAAATCAGGCGAGCTGAGCTGAAAATATCACAGCCTAGCTGTATACAACTTTAATTTTAACGGTTTTAACACAGAAAAAGAGGAAGAAGAATATAAATACCAAAGCTTCCATCTTGTAATTGTTTTATTTTCATCAAACTGTTATCCTCAGCTTTTGATGTGACTTCTTGTGTGTGGTTACTGTGTATGGCTGCTGAATGTGCAATGCCAACTGGGCAGACCCGGAAGTTCTTTACTGCATGCACAGAGCATGCCTGAAGCTTCCAGAGCACATGCATGGGTTGCAGAACAAAAAAACTGACCAGACTTGTGAAAGTTATGAACCGCTCATAACTGGTGGCAACCCTATTCCGGGACTTTGCTATGCAGACGACACAGTCCTCGTTTCAAACAGTGCAAAGTGAATAGAACATTTAATCATATCTGTCCAAAAACACAGTGAAGATCAAAACCTATTCTTGAATTTAAAGAAAATAAAAATAATTTCCAGACAAAACTGGCTGTCACCCTGAAATAACAATAAATGATGACAAAATTCAAAATGCCACAAACTCTGAATATCTAAGCTCTATAATAAATAGCCTGCGTGGATTTTTATCATGGTATGGGGCGTCGCAGGTTGACCCAGCCTAAAATGGGTACCAGAATGGCTGTCCTGGGGAAGTAAAGACGGCCAGCGTAATGCTGAACACATTACCCACCCAGTGCCGATTGGTCTGTAAAAATATGGGACGCTCTTCCCATATACCCGATGCGCCTATGGCGTGAAAAAGCATCTTTACTTTTACTTTTTTTTTAAAAATAATAAATAGCAATGGAGACTGTTTGACAGAAATCAAAAGGAGGATGACCACAGCAATACAAAGATTAAACAGTGTTAAATGTCTATGGTTAAACACCAGTAAGGAAACAAAAATTAAAATTCTGAGGGTATGAATCTTTCCTGTAGGAACATATGGACTATCTCCCAGTCCTTAAGAAAGAAAAAATGCTTTTGAGCTGAAATGCAATAGAAAGATTCTCAGAATACCATGGACAGACAAAAAAAGATAAGAAATACTGAGATTTTAAAAGATGTGAACATCAAGGAAGATTTGCTAATGAACAGCATCTTGACTCTGAAGCTGAAATATTTGGGTTATATCAAGCCATGGCAGACTGGAAAAAATAATAACAGAAGGCAGGATACCACGAAGGAGGTGCAAGGGGCGACCAACACAAAGATGGGCACAGGATATAAGTGACTCCTTCAATATAATAAAAGTACATGAGGCAGGAGAACTGAGGAGAGACCGAGTTTCTTTCAGGCAGACTGTGATGAGAGTGACATTCTGCAAAGGACCTGCTATGTAGTGATGATCTGTGTGGTTAATGTGTATGGCTGCAGCTTGAGGAATGCCAAGTGGCCAGACCCAGGATCTCTTCACTGCATGCAGAGAGCATGCCTGAAGCTTCCAGAGCACTCGCATGGGTTGCAGAACAAGTGGCCATACATGCGGTAATTGTTTCAGACTCTACGAACATGCTTCCGAAAATCACAACAGGTAGATTAGGCTCCACATGGGTAGAAAGAATTTTAAAGCCCACAGTTAAACTCCATCATCGGGATCTACACACCAGGGCATGCAGGCATCAAAGGTCATGAAAAAGCTGACAAGTAATGTAAACAGGAAGAAGCATGGACAGAGCTGATATTACCAATGCTGTACAGAATAGGTTGGGGGTTAATGATGAACCTAATACGCTAACACAATTGCATGACCTGAGAGTAAAGCTTGGTGAAGCACGACTATGTCGTCATCGAGGTCAAGACAAAAGACACTATGACCAACTTCTCATGGAAACAATTAGTCACAGTACCTAGCAGTGGCTGCTGCATTGGTGGTCTGAGCACGTATGAGAATGCTTAAAGTGCAGTGATGTCAAATGCCGCAGAAAGACAAACCCCCTGAGATACATCCCAGCAAAGACTGTGGATCTGGTCCAACATGCAAGAGAAGCTGATGGGGGACCGGTGGCGACCTTAAAACGCACAATCATATTTGTGACCCCAGACGTGAGCACATGACTGATTCAGTATTTTGTGGTGCTTATCCACATGGGCAAGTTATGAGTCCCCAGTCTTTTTTTTTTTTTTTAAACATAAGAATGTGTATATTACAATAGAGAAAAATATTTTTCTATAGCATTTCTGTGCACATACAATGAATATATTTGTGTATATTACAGTTAACATAACATTTCAGTTATGACCATTACCTTGCCAAGAGGAACATCCTTGGCACCTTCTGGTATGAAAATCTTTGCTAGATAACCTTCATCAGAAGATTCGAACCCCATGCTGGCTTTGTCTGTCTCTATTTCAGCCAACAAGTCTCCCTCAGAGACTTTGTCACCTTCCTTCTTCTGCCACGAGATAATGGTACCACTCTCCATTGTCGGAGACAATGCCGGCAACACAATTTTAACATGGCTGGGCAGGTTTCCTACAGATGTGAGGAAAGCAGAAATATCAAACAAAGCTATTTAATGTTTTTATAGCACTAAGGATTTGGTGGCAGGTCAGAGTGTCTGGCTCGTGCATCACGAGATCTGTGTTGAAAACTCAATAAAACCAGATACAAACCTGCATCTGCAAAATTCTAAACTGGAAATGATTTGGTGACTGGTTGGGCAAATAGCCATTATTCTTCAGTGACATCTAAAAATTCCCATATACGTTCCACATTCCCCATCTTCAGCAGCCAGAGCAGAGTTCCAGTTGCAATGGTATTAGTGGCCATCTGATTGTATGGCTGAATTGCATTTCCATTGAATGCTGAGTTTTGGTCTAATCTCCTGGTCACTCATCACTGGACCACACTCTTAATTCTGTGATAATTTATCTGTGCTTCATAAAGAGTAGGCCAAACAGACAAATGCCCAGGTAAAATTTTTCTTCTCTAAATATATATGCTCAGAATGGGGGGGGGGGGGGGGGGGTGTGTTGAGCTTCTCAATGACCTTGAGAGGTGTGCCAGCACTAGCGACCAGCAGGGCCTCCTAAACTCAAGAAAGGGTACACAAGAACAGACACGAAGGACACCCTTGTCCTTCATGTTGGGGGTTTTAGCATGGGGCTAACACCACCAACTTCGTAAAGCCTCCTTTCATCATGAAACATCTTCCTTTTCTTTGCAGCCACCAGCTATAAGTTCCTGCAGAAAGTCCTGTTTGTTCATCCACTTCTAGAATTCAGTCATGTTCCAGAACTTGAGTTTTGCGTGCATATCTGTTTTACAGACCTAGATTATTTGTTTACAGACTGTTGGTTCCTTGCCTCTTAGGCAGATGCCATCCAACTTTAAAAAAGCAACCCTAATTAACCTCTTTTTATGATATATTTGTAGGGGTAGTGGGTTTGTTCTTGTTTGCCCCCACAATGATGCCACGGAAACCACACAAGGATGTCAGGAACAGATGTCTAAGCGTCAAAATCAGATCGATGAACGGAGGTAGATATCTGATGAAACTAAACCCACAGGCTCTAAATACTGGAGGTACCCCCTAACATCCTCTAGCTTACAACACCTTTAGGCAAGGTGGAGTACCTTTTTAACCCTCCTTTCAGGGTGATGTAATACTTTGGGATCAGGTGGTGTAAAAAGCTTCTTCTTCTTCTCTCTCTTTACTACCCCTAGGGCCTGTGATGATAAACCCCCGGGACTAAAAGAGTTAAAAGGACAGCTGACACACTGAATTGTGGCTTACAGCTACACTGTGATATCTGCGCCTTTCAGCCCAACAGATCCAACTTCAGTAAAGTAATGAGCCTAAGAGCAGCAAGTGGATAGTTGCTAGCCACAGTCTAAAGTGCCCCAGTGGTAAACACACTAACATACTGAAGTGACAATGGCTACAATCACTGGCAAGACAGAAAACAGTGGCAGACTTCTTAAAAAGATGTCAAGAAGCAAAATCACAATTAACAAACAAATACAAATAATTTCTCACTTCTTGATCATGTAAGAATGCGAGACCTCGATCCTGATAACATAATTGTGACATGGTACATGATGGTGTTTTAACAATTTCAAACATTCATCTCAGACACCATAAACTGGCTGCCTGAAAGTTCTTCATAACGTGTCCATATTCTTAACAACATTCATTGATAAGTAAAGAACCCTCTGACACACATTTAGTCCTATTGGGCATATAGTGCTTCACTGATAAGTACATTGAAAATAATTTCTTCTCTTCTTCCCTTTCTTCTACATCTGTCCTTAATTGGGCGGTAAGCATGCAGAGCTTTAAGGTTCACAGTAAGGCTATATTTGCACCTTTCTGCTCAACACATCCAATTTCAGCAAACCATAATTAGTCATCTTTTATGGCATGCTTTTAAAGGGCAGCATGTCTATTCACCCCCCCCCCCCCCCCCCCCAATCCACCCACATAAAATGAGGCCCGGAACCCACATGGGGACCTTTCTTCTCTCATACTCCAGAAATCAAAGTTGAACCGCTTATCCAAGACATGCCGAACCTCATGTGTTCTCACATTTACTGCAATAAACCATACCTGCACTGTAACACCTCCTTGGCAATGAAGTCAGTGGGACTATCAGTCCTGGCACATGGAAGGGAACTGATGATGTGCAACTATTCCTGCAAGTTGGAAAAATGTAAACTAAGAGTTTATTCTCCAAAAACAACAACTTTTACTTGGCAAAAAACACACACAAAAATACATTCTGCCTTCCCTGTGTGTTCCAGGGCACCAAGGGGGAAACAAGAGCAAACCCTCTGCCACCCCAACAAGCATGTTGTTAAGAGGCAACTAGCTTGGGGGCTTCCTTCAAAGTCTGAGCGCATCTGCCTGAGAGGCAAGGAACCAACAGTCTGCATACAGATAAGCAAGATCTGTAAAATGGATACATTTGCAAAACTCAGGTTCTGTAACAAAACCTCAAGAAATGGATGAATAACCAGGTCTTTCTGCTAGAGTTTACAGCAGGTGAATGCAAACAAACAAAAACAACTTTCTGCCTAAATAATAGCTCTAACCTCAGAGAAAGACATTAATAGTAAACAAACCCTGTGAGGAACACAACAAAAACTAAAAAAATGATTTCTTTTTACCCAAAAAAAAACTCATCTATCAGTGTAATAAAGGAAGTGATTTCATGAATACGAAGAAACAAATCACTATATGCCCTGCTCTAACATTTCCAAAACCTAAATGAATTGCTTGAATTTTCTTATCCTGTCATTAGAGGTTGCATCAAGAATTCTTCTAAAGGACCAGTTTACCATACGGTTGAATATTCGAGAAAAATTAGTTGAAAAGTAAAAAAAAAAATTGAAAGAACCAATTCCATTGCACCAGGTGTTTGTCCCATATGGCTCTGTCTCTCTAAGCATATCGGCTAGCCACCTGCAGTGAGTGCTGCAAAAAGCACAAGCTCGGCAGCTTCAGTGTGATCTAGAGGGAACTCTGCAAAAACTACACTTGTGAACTGAAACGATGGGTCTGTGAAACCAAACTATACCACAACAGCATGACGCAAATGACTGACAACTCTGACATACACGAAACCTCAGAGGTGTTTAATATATATAATGGAGGTAATCCATAAACACAAACTAGGAGATGCAATAAATGGAGTATATTCAGCTAAGAAAACAATATATGTATGTATATATATATATATATATATATATATATATATATATATATATATATAATATATATATGTATGTATATATATATATTTGTGACCTCTATTATTAATGGGAAATCTGACAACCTAGCTTTTAAAAACTTCACTGGGGTCATAAAGAACACCCCCTCCCCCAATACTATTTTAATTTTTATATTCGTGCCTATTAAACATTGCACAGACACACACAGAGCCAATTAAATTCAACTACATTTTTCTAGAACAGGTGACTACAGACATGGCCAAGAATCAGTATTTTCTGGTGTTTCACAATTTGTAGACTAGATGATTCTTCTTGGGACAACAGGGTTAAGTCAGTACCCTAGTGCATCCAATTACAACACACAAGTTTAAAGATATGTCTGATTTACCTAAACCAGGTGCTAACGTGACTGTGCCCAGTCTACCTGAGAGGCAGATGTCTATTAGGCCCCTATACTTTGACAAGAAATTAGACAAAGACGGTGTGTAAATTTTTTTAAATTTCGGAATGGATTCAAGAAACTGGTAATGGCTAGCAACACTGATGGAGAATGAACAAGGAAGGCAAAGAGATAAATACCTGGGTGGCTTCGCACTATGGATGAAATAAAACTGACTGATTTGTGACTTTAGCAAATATGTGAGATGGTAAAACATGATAGCCGATACGGCTATCTTCTGAATAATGGTCCCAAATTATCTACGCAGAAAATATACCCTAACAGGGCCTCAGTCAAGTGTCAATTGCGTACTTCCAGGGACTATACCGCCGCTGAATTGCGAACTTCTGGTGCCTTCCGCCACCGCTACTCCCCACGCCGCGTGAGCGAAGTGGATTGGGGCTAAACTAGATGGCTAGGACTCACGAGCAAATAAAACGAAGGCAGCCACCGGAAATGCGGTAGCTGCTGCTCGTGAGTCCCAGCCATCTAGTTTAGCCCCTAATCTTGGCGATGGCAGAGGTTGCTGAAAGTTCGCAATTCGTGACTGAGACCCTGTTAGGGTATATTTTCTGTGTAGATAATTTGGGACAGTTATTCGGAAGATAGCCGCCTATACCAATCGGCATAGCACATGCATGATGAAGATGATTGTATTTGATATGTCCAACTAAAGCCGCGGTTCTCAACTTATGGGTCGTGACCCTTTTTTTAGGTCGAATAACCCTTTGACATGGGTTGCCTAAGACCATCGGAAAACACATATTCACTAAAGTTATGAAGGAGCAACAAAAATAATTGTATGTGTAGGGGTCGCCACCGCATGAGGAACTATACTGTAGTGCTAGGGGCCACTGGGGGACACAAGCTAACTTCAGAGGATCTGGGTTTTTTTTCAAACCTGCATCTCAAAGAGGGGGAGGGGGTGTTTTCCGATTTGTATGGGGTTATAGGGGTTGGGGGTCATATGTCAAGATATTGTCAAGTATGACATTCTCTGCATTTCAACCAAAATATGATTGCAGGGTTGATGAATTTCTAATCAAAATATATAGATATTTTTTTTAAATAAGTGAGCGTTTCATAAAGAAAGTGTAAAGGTGTGATGAATGTGGGTGTGATAAAATTCATCATAATTTAATTTTGATTTTCAGTTAACTTTGGAGCTGCATATAATTTGTTAAGGGCAAACGAGTGTCATCAAAATCTACGGCTAAGTTTATTTTTAAAATCATAAAACAGCCAATTTTAAATAACATCATGATAATTGTGGTAGTACTCTATGTATAAAACGATCTAAGCCAGTTTCCTCTATGATGAAATAATATGAAAAGCAGACTAAATTAAATAACAGAAACGGAACGGATCCAGTTTCGCCCATTGCAAAAGTATGTACTGTGTACACTACCGTGAGAAACAGTGTTCAATGGCTTTCCTGCAAAGACACTGCAGACTTGCTGTCTGGCTGTTACACCGAGGTCTGTGTCGAAAAGATCGAATGATGGTAGAACGAAGCATACTGAGATGCCTGATTCTTGCAAGGTCCGACTGAAACAGCACACACTTCTGTCAGCAAGGTCAGCCAGTGGCTTACACACAGACCTACAAGCCGGCTTGCCAGGTTTCTCGACTGCTGCAGCCAATTTCAATTTGAATATCGTAGGAAAAACAGTGTGAGTCGTGTACTATTTCGTTCTTTCTATTCTTCTTCTTCTTCTTCTTCTTCTTCTTCTTCTTCTTCTTCTTCTTCTTCTTCTTCTTCTTCTTCTTCTTCTTCTTCTTCTTCTTCTTCTTCTTCTTCTTCTTCTTCTTCTTAGTTTCTTAAATGTTGGTTCTTCATTAAGGATTTTCGTTCTTCTTCCGTTTCCGCTTCCTCCAGTCCCTAGTTCCAACACTTGAAATGTTGGTAGACATGTAAGGATTTTCGTTGAGCTTCTATCTATCTAGCTATCTATCTATCTATATATCGGGTAATCTGGTAATCTTCTATCTATCTATCTATCTATCTATCTATCTATCTATCTATCTATCTATCTATCTATCTATCTATCTATCTATCTATCTATCTATCTATCTATCTATCTATCTATCTATCTATCTATCTATCTATCTATCTATCCATCTATCCATCTATCCATCTATCCATCTATCTATCTATCCATCTATCCATCTATCCATCTATCCATCTATCCATCTATCTATCTATCCATCTATCTATCTATCTACCTATCTATCCATCTATCTATCTATCCATCTATCTATCTATCCATCTATCTATCTATCTATCTATCTATCTATCTATCTATCTATCTATCTATCTATCTATCTATCTATCTATCTATCTATCTATCTATCTATCTATCTATCTATCTATCTATCTATCTATCTATCTATCTATCTATCTATCTATCTATCTATCTATCTATCTATCTATCTATCTATCTATCTATCTATCTATCTATCTATCTATCTATCTATCGATGCATCCATCCGTCCATCCGTCCGTCCGTCTGTCCGTCCGTCCGTCCGTCCGTCCGTCTGTCTGTCTGTCTGTCTGTCTGTCTGTCTGTCTGTCTGTCTGTCTGTCTGTCTGTCTGTCTGTCTGTCTGTCTGTCTGTCTGTCTGTCTGTCTGTCTGTCTGTCTGTCTGTCTGTCTGTCCCTGTCTCCCTGTCTGTCCATCCATCCATCTGTCTGTCATCCATTCCGTCCTGATCCGTCCATCCAACTATCTATCTAAACGTCAAGCACGCTGTCTATCTTCATCTACATTTCTGTCTTTATCACATCTTGTATTGCTGTCTACTGCTTGCTCGTTTGTGCTCAACTCTTCTCTCCAGTGAGTAGGCCTATCCAGTGTTGTCTATCTATCCATGTATCTATCCAAATCTATCCATCTATCTATGGTCTATCTTTAGATTATCTATTATCTTTTTTTCCATAATCCCCATTCCTATATGAATCTACATCTGTTTGTCAATCCACATCCAAACCCGTCCGATGTCTGTCTGTCTGTCTGTCTGTTGTCTGGTCATGTCTATCTGTCTGTCTGTCTGTCTGTCTGTCTGTCTGTTAGTCTGAACACTGAGCAATTCGTCTGTACTGTCTACCTTGTCATCACTTTAGTACTACACTTTCTCAGGACTGCTGTTCGCCCATCTCTTATCAATCATTGCTGTTACTGCTTGCTCGTTTATGCCCTTTTTCCAGTGAGTAGGCCTATAGTGTTGTTTTATATGTAGTAAAATGTTTTACGGGTCTATTTCTCTTTATCATTTATTTAGCCCACTCTCTTCTTATTCATAGCCTTTCTTGGATCTGTATTTGACTGGTTTGGTTTCTATGAAATACGACACACTGTTCGGTACACCCAAACTCTTGGACCTCATATTCACCTTCTAATTTCAGATCTATTGTTCAGATTCTGCGCAATATAGTTGGAATCGTTCAGTCTTTCCAGATAAGAGAATTCGCAATGACGAGTGCGGTTAGCAAGACCAAGTCTCTGTCAGAAAAATCTTTCACAGCAAGTGTATGAGATTTCAGGGCCCCTGTTGCCATCACAGGCATTCGTGCTTCTTCTCAGACGTTCAGCTATTAACAAGTCGGCAATCCTTATCTCCTCCGTCTCAATCCCCTTGATAATTCACCCCCCCCCCTCCCACTTTCACATCCCACTTTTTTGTGTTCATGAAATATAATCCAAGGCATCCTTTTCTATTAATCCACCTAAATACCTGTACTATTCATAACCTACTTGCACACGTCTTTTAATCGTAGTAGAGGCCTCTCCAGCATCTGGAACCCTATACAGTAATGCTGGGGGTGGGTAAGGAAGATAGAGAAAAAGACACTTAAATGTATTCTCTTCTTTACGTCTGTCTAGGCCAGCAGTGAATTGCATTAACAAACACACATGTGTTGGTTGTGTGTATGTGTGTGTATGTGTGAGTGTGTGCCAGTCAACACGTTTAGTTTCTTGACATGTGATTACGTAAGACTTCATGCATATTTATGAATTCTGTTGACATATCAAACTAGCCGTTGATACGTGTCTTCTTGGAACAGCATTAAAACAACAAAAACAAGTTTAAATAAGATTCTGAGGATATAAATAACACATTCTGCACTGTGCAACTCGGCCATGCGTTTATTGAATATGCTTTACACAATAGCAAAGTAAGAGGCAAATGTCCCTTTTCCACGCCTTTAGGCGTATATGGCATATAGGGCTAGACCTATATTTTATAGACCAATCGGCACAACATGGGTGATGTGGTCAGCATTACGCTGGCCGCCTTGACTTCCCGAGACTACATCCGGAACCCACTCAAGGATGGGTCGACCTGGGAGTCAAAATCATGAAGATCCGCCAGGGTGCGAATCCACGACCTTCCTTTCCGCACGCGAGCGTCTAGCCGCTACGCCACGGCGACTCCCGCTTTACACATTATATATATATATATTATATATATATATATATAATATATATATATATATATATATATATATATATATATGGAAAGAGAGACAGAGGAAGACAGCGTGATAAGATTCTATACATCCCTTTGTCAAGGCATGGAGGGGCATCAACACACGAACTGATACACGCAGTTGCGGATAGCAAATTCTGGAGAGACATGATCGCCCACGCCAGTCGGCAAGGCACTTGATGATTATGATGATGAGTGCCACTGGGCCCCTTAAAAAGGTCTCGCAGTCTAGTCCTCCATTCAGCTCCACCCTGTCAGTGATGAAATCTAGTCCAGTGCCTTTGGCCTCTCTCAACACCGTTCGTCTAAGGGTTTCTCTTGGACGTTCTATTTCTCTAATTATTTATTTTTAATCTCAGTGCATGATTTGTGAGTATGTGTCCACTTCTCCTAATGCTGTGCAGATATATTTTTCTTACAACTGTTAATAATTTGACTGTAAAGATATTTTTCCTATTTCTTCGCCTTTCTTCCATTTAATGTTTATCGTTTGTTTTCCAGATCATCTAAGTCTTGTTTCATGTCTTTAGTGGTTCTTAAACTTTCCCTCAATGAATGAATGACATTAAAAAATGACAGCACTGTACTCGTTATATTTCTATACGTGCTCCAGTCCCTGTCCCGGGAGCCAATGACGAGTTTCCATACGCTGGTGCCAGTCTCAACTGATTAAAGGTTCGCCTGTTTTTCCCATTGAGGGTGTAAAATCATCCAAACCCTCTGCTCACTCCTAGCCGAATCATTCTCACCAGATATGGATGTTCTGTCTGCTCTGCTGCACTGTTTACTTGATCCCAGAGAGCCGTCACTGTCCGCTTTATTGCAAAGTATATCACCGCCACAAGGAACCGTAGCAGCAGCAGCTAATATATCCGTATGCTCATTATCATGTACACCCGAATATCATGGGTAAAAAATTGACGCTGTGCTTTTTTGTCTGAGTCTCATCAAGCAATGTAAGCCACTCCGAGTATACATCAATTTCTAATTTTCGAGGAATGTTAAAATGATTTATGAAAATCTAAAAATGGTGAAAATATGGGGGTGACAGCAGTCAAGCTAATACAAGGAATTCCAGAGAAATTTGACTAAAAAGCTTAACAAAATGAGGAAGCAGAAAAAGTGCACAAAACAACACAACGTATCGTTTCGGCCGGGCAGCCTTTTTCAAACATAAGTGAACTACACAAACGTAACAACGAGAGATCTACATACTCTCCTCGTTGTTACGTTTGTGCAGTTCACTTATGTTTGAAATTTGAAAAAGGCAGCCCGGCCGAAACGTTACGTTGTGTTGTTTTGTGCATGTTTTTTTTTTTTAAAATCATTTTGTTGTGCTTTTTAGTCAAATTTCTCTGGAATTCCTTCTTCGTCTTCTTCTTCACTTCCTCTTTTACCGCTATGGGTGTCGAGGGAGATATAAGGTTCTGTTTCTGGCTCTTCTGGCCGCCTCGACCATAGGCACATCGTGCTGTTGTAGAGCTTCTCTGATGTTATCCTTCCATTTTTTCTTGGTCTACCTCTTGCTCTACGGCTTTCTTCTCTTTCCATATATGCTTTGTATGGTATGGTGTCACAAAGCATTCTCTCTAAGTGGGCAAACCATTTCACTTGCTGTCTTTGTATGTAATTTAGAATTGGTTCTGTGCCGACTTTTTCTCTTATGATCTCATTCCTGATCTTATTTCTTATGGTCACTCCTACAGCCCTTCTCAGACATCTCATTTCCATGGTTACTAATTTTCTTTTATGGTTTGTTGTGAGTGACCATGTCTGGCACTTGTAGCACAGAGTTGGAGTAAATATGCTTTGAATAAGATGTCTCTTTGTGCTGATTGGGATTGTCTTATGCTGGGATTTCCGAATGCTTTCTACCTATTCAGGATGTATACTGCATGTTGCGATTTTCTGAAGAATGTCCATAGAGTCTGATACGGCATGTACGCCTGCTTGTTCTGCTGTCCATGCTTGTGCTTTGAAAGCAGTTGTCATCTCCAGAGTCATACTTGATAAGCGGCATGATAATCTTTAATTGTTTTTACCATCCAATGTGCTGTGGATGCCCATGCTGACCTTGACCCTGGCTTCACTGACCTTTCTGTGTAGATAATGCTGTCTTCTGAGCGTAAATGTTGATATATCAGTGCAGCGGTTCCAAAATTGTGTCCGCTGAGTCCTACAGGCTCTGCGTGCAATTGCTCTCCGCTCCAGGAAAAAACAAAGTGAATGAAAATACAGATTAAAAAACAAAATACAGAATTAGAAAAAAGAATAAGTGAAACAACGATGCATCCTGGTACCAATTTTGGCTGTGTCGACCTGCCATCATCATCATTTCTCGTTATGCCTAGTGGCACATGAAGCTTCATAGAGGACTTTCCATGCTTTCCTGTTCAATGCGACACCCCATTCCATGATAAAAATCCATGCAGCCAGTAGTGGGTTTCGATCGCGGTATGTTGGAATTATGAGTCGGATTCGCCACGCTTAAACCACGGACGCAGCTCTGTTTGAAATCATTTATAACTTTGTCTCGGATGGTTAAGTTGGCGGCTTTTCTTATGTATCTCATTTCACATTGTTAATTTCACGCAGGTTAGCTTTTGACAATGTTCAAGTCAGGCACTGGTAGCACAGTGTTGGTATGAATATGTTATTTGTAATATGTTTCTTAGAGCTCATATTTATGTTTGAATATCTTAATAACGGTGTTAGATGGTTTATAAGCTCACTGGCTAGTTGTGCAACTTGTTTCTACTTTACAATATATTCTCCCTTCCTCCGAGAATATACTTCCTAGACAGTCGGTAGTTGAGAATAAGTTGACCGTCATAGTAAATGTCAAAGGTTTTACAATCTAATTTTCTTTCACGGACATCGTACAATTTGTTCTGGCCTGTCCCAGCGACAATGAAGACAAAACTGTTTGGTAGACGAGAGGATTTGGATTGCACGATAGCTTTCATAAAGGCTACCGGCCTCCTGATATAAGTTTTCTGACGGAAGGATCGAATAAGAAGAAGAAGAAGAAGAAGAAGAAGAAGAAGAAAAGAAGAAGAAGAAGAAGAAGAAGAAGAAGAAGAAGAAGAAGAAGAAGAAGAAGAAAAAGAAGAAGAAGAAGAAGTACACTTGTTTAAAATCTTCTTTACATTCTTTTACTACCCCCACTTCTTCTGCTCCATTAAACTTAAAAGACATAGCGCCTAGGGCAGGGCTATTGAACAAATTAAGTTTACCCAGGTGCACAAATTAGAAACATTGTAATCGTCATGGAGCACAGGCCTGAGCCCCAGCATAGTAAAGATCATTATTACAGTGCAACTGGCAACGGAATTTGGAAGTTATTAGCCTAAAAACACTTACAGACATACTCAGGAGGAGATCAGAGGACTTATGGTCATGTCAGATGTGCGATGAAGATGACCTCTAACATGAACCATGAACTATTAACCTAGCAATGATTCGAGGACCATTTGCTAGGTCTCTGCGGGTCAGATTTGGCCGGGGTACAACTAGCTGAACAGCCCTGGCCTAGGTGGCTCCACCATACACATTGATTATAAAAATTGCCCAGCAAGTCAAAAAAAAAAAGGTTGCAACCACTGCATTGATGTGTCCTGATACACAGTTTTGAAAGCCCAGACTTAAAATAACAACTTCTTAGAACAGAAAGAGTTAATGTAACACCTGCGTGATACTGAGGGAGTTAAACACAGTGCCAGGTAAGTAGGAGCTCTGCTGAAAAAAAATATGCTGCTAAAAAATCGTCACGTTCAACCAGCACCCCCGAAGGATAATTTTTTAGGACACTTTGGGTTATAATTGTGACTAGGTTATGTGTGCCATATAAAATAGCTGTGCATTTTACGCCATTAAACGCCAGTATTGATCCGATAAAAAGGGACAGACCCGAATACTTTCCCAACCCCGGGGCGAACTTTCTATCGGCGAGCCAATTGGCTAGCTGGGCTCAGATGAGCCCAAAATTCCCCCAGTAATTTAAACACACCCATTGGACCGAAATAATGTGGCTTCCACCAGAAGCAGGTACAGCTTCTGGGAAACGAAACGAAAGTTGCATACGTGTAAACTGCTGTGGCTGTGAGACGGACGGCAACGTTCAGTGAGTAGTAAACCATGGTCCATTTTCTACAATAAATACTTGTACGAGTCGGTAGATTAAGATATACGCAGTTTCGACATCTATAAAAGAGGGAAAATCTCAGATAGCACGTTTAAATGTGTATTTACTAGTTGTTTTATGAGTCTTAGAAGTTGCAGAAATCGAGTCAGACTTCAAACTATACTATTCTGATTCTGTTAGTTGTTGCCGGCTCAGCTCACATCATTGCCATTGTATTCCCACTAAGTGTAAGGGGACAGGACGGCAAAACGTTCAGTTAATCAACACAGAACAATCGTCATCAGTCTTTTTGCACTTGTGGAGCTTTTAAGGAGGAGATTGGAGCACCTGTGAATCTGTCTGGAGTGCTGTGGTGATAAATAATCCTTGCTAAAGTACTAATCACAGTATCGTGAAGTATCACTATCAGTATCAGCTATCCCTCGTTTCATGCCGTTGCTGCGACGGTTACCACTTACAACGACTGAACGCTACTAGAGCATTTAGTTGTTAGGGGACTTTATTTGTCAGTTGAAATTGCACAAGAAAGAAATTCACCAGAAAAGTATGTAATTGGCCCGCAGTTTGTCTTAAAAGATAAATTAGGTCCTGGGGTAAAGCAGGGCCCTGCCTAAGAACCACTTGTACAGCAGCGGTTCTCACCCCAGATTTTGTTTTTTCTTCTTCTTTCTCTTCTTCTTCACGTTCACCGGCTGTAAACTCCAGTGGAAAGTTCTGTTTGTTTGTCCACTTCTGGACTGCAGTCCTCTTTCAGAACCTGAGTGTTGCGTGTACATCTGTTTGACAGATTTGACTCATTTGTTTGCAGACTGCTGGTTCCTTGCCTCTCAGGCAGATGCACTACCACTTCAAAGAAAGCTCCCTAATTAGTCGACTCCTATGACAAGCATTTGGGTAGGCAGTGGGTCTATTCTTGTTTTCCTATAACAGAGCCCTGGAACCCACACACAGGATTTTTTTTTTTTAAATGGGGTCCTCGCGTGCTAGAAGCCTGAGCCCCAGCATAGCAAGATCATTAATACAGTGTAAACAGAAGTGATCAATGGGTCACTTGCTAGGCCACTCGCGAGCCGGCCACTAGTGGAATAGCCCTAGCTTAGTGGTTAGTGAATGCATTTAACAGTTTTATGATACTCTAGTACCGGGGTTCATTTCTGCAGTAGATAGTTCAAGAAAAAAACCACTCATAGTTTTTGAACTATAGTACGAGAGTCGTACTGTGGAAGAGATTATGGCCTCACCATGTAATATTTTTTAAGGCCGCAGTGGGTGCGGTATAGCCAACCTTGACTGTGAAGATGGCACACAGTTTATATCTGCCCGATCCCCCATATTTTTTTTTTACATTGCTACCTAAACCGTTTACCCTGGCTTCCCGTGTGGGTTCCAGGGTCCCATTGTGGGGAAAACAAGAATAGACCTAATGCCTCCCCAACAAGCATGTCGTAAGTGTCGACTAATGGGGGGGGGGGGGGGTGGGAAATCCTTCGAAGCTAAGAGTGCATCTGCCTGAGAGGCAAGGAACCAACAATTTGCATACAGTTAGTCAGATCTGTTAAACTAATGTACTCGCAATAATCATGTTCTGGAAGAAAAATAAAGTTCTTAGGTGGACAGACAACCAGAACTTTCCGCCAGAGTTTACAGCCAGTAAAAGCAAAAGAAGGATTTCCCCTTGCAACGTAAAGTAGGTACAGGTCCCTTTACTCACCAGGGGCACATTGGGCATATGATGCTAGAGGCATATTTTTATAAACCTATCTGCTTTCCATAGGGTGATTTGGTCAGCATCCTGCTTGTCACCTTTACTTCCCAGGTACCCATTTAAAGCTGGGCCAGTCTGGGAGCCAATGTCAGGTATGAAAAAAAATCATACCCCATACGGATTTGAACCCATGACCTTAGGATTTGCAGTCAAGTGTCTAGCAGCTACACATTCCCCCCTCTATTTCGTGCATTTGTTTTATGTATTGTTACTTTATCCTCTGCAGAACAGACTTTAAGTGCTGATTATACAGTATGCTATAAATATGGCCAAACAGAGAAAAGGTGCTGTGAATAAAGGGAATAGTAAGTACATATATTGATCAAATTTCTGTGTAATGATAATATACATATTGTTGATTAGCATCTTCCATGTGCTTGAGGAGCAAAGAACACCCCCCACCCCACTCCAGACAAGCATGTTTTAAAAGTTGACTTATTATTGGTGTTTCCTTCGAAGTCAGAGTGCATCTACCTGAGAGGCAAGGAACCAACAATCTGCTTACAAACAAACCAGATCTGTAAAACAGATATGCATGCAGTTCTGGACAGAACTCAAGTCCAGAAGTGGACGAACAACCAGAACTTTCTGACGGAGTTTACAGTTGTGTGAAGGTGAAGTGGTAGAAGGAGAGTCAGTTAACTCTTTCAGTACGAAGCTCATGGTGGGTTCTGGGGCCTCATTTAGAGGAAAACAAGAATAGACCTACTGCCTCCCAACAAGCATGTGGTAGAAGTCAACATACTGTATGCATCCTTCGAAGTGGGAGGGCATCTGTCCAAGAGACAAGGGACCAACAGTCTGCATATACAAATAAGTCTGGAGGTGAATGAACAACATGAACTTTCTGTCGGAATTTACAGCCATGGAACTCGAAGAAGAAGAAGAAGAAAGAGTTTTGACTTTAATCCCATCTGTCTCAAGTATTTCTGTTCAAAAGCAACACATACATATATGTCTGAAGAAGTTCAGTAGACGCTAATAATTCAAACTTAAAGGGTATTATAAGGGTGTTATACTGTTTGTGAAGAAGACTAGAAGATCATCATATTCTGGTTGGAATGACCAAGTAGCCTATGGTAGATTGTTTGCTACTGAAAGAGGTCAAATTTGCACTCATGTATTATCTTCAGTTCTATAATTTTCTAATTTTTCATTTTTATTTTTGGATCCATTTCCCCCTTAATGTCACTTTTCCAACTTGTCTATAGTGACCTGTTTACCAGGTGCATAGTTAATCTGGCTGTTTGCAAACCTGCAAAAATGTTAGGTCAGGATATAAAGACATTAACCAAAAATAGCATTTAGGAGCTTTCTCTTTGAACCAAATCTTCTAAATGTTAGTCTGTATTACTTTTTCAAAATGATTGGATTACTGTGTTGATTGTGATAATTATGTAACGAGCTAAGTATCCTTGTTTTGTTTTTTTTCATTGAAAAACCTACGAGCCTTGTGTGACATATAACATCCCCAAAATTGATGATGATAATGATGATGACTTTTGATTTTCTCATTGTTTACCTTATTAATTTGAGATTGGGTGAAACATTAAAAACATAACTATTCACCAGCCTCCAGTGTACTAACTCCAGAGTCAGGGAGAATCTCTCAGAATGGCTCAGAGAAGAAGGATCAACGAAAAACTCAGGGAAGTCCACAAAAAACAAGACCTATTGTAGCCACAAAGAGCAGGCAGCGAAATAATGGGAAGTAAGTTTAATTTATGGTTGTTTTGTTTTCAATGGTAGCCATTGCTGGGTAGTTCTAGTTTTAAAACAAATAAAGTTTATGCTTTTAAAAAAAGCCAGATCTATAAAAAGGATGTACCTGCAAAACTCAAATTCTGGAATAAGACTAACATTTAGTTAAGAATCAACATCAAAACATTCAGGACATTTTCATAAGTGCCCCATCCCCATCTTCAGCACCAAGCACAGAGTTCAAATTCTGATAGTAACTGTCTGATTGTTTATCCATCTCACCTCGGTAAAAAAAGTGTACTTTGAGAGGTATTGTAGAAACTTGGGGGACACATGTAGAGTGGTAGAAAATGGGTACTTAGGTATTGTAAAAACTTCCGGGACACATGTAGAGTGGTAGAAAATAGGTACTTAGGTATTGTAAAAACTTCCGGGACACATGTAGAGTGCTAGAAAATGGGTACTTAGGTATTGTAAAAACTTGGGGGACAAATGAAGAGTGGTAGAAAATGGGTACTTAGAGAGGTATCATAGAAACTTGGGAGATACATGTAGAGTCGTAGAAAATGGGTACTTTGAGAGGTAACATAGAAACTGGATTAATGCATATTTGCTCATAGACATTTTTTTATTTTGAGAGGTTTTGGAGAATCTGGGTTGATGCATGTAATATGATAGAAAATGGGTAGAGAGTGTCATAGAAAGTGGGTTGAGGGTGTCATAGAAACTGGGTTAATGCATCTAGTGGGATAGAAATTGGGTATTTTGAGAGATATCTTGGAAACAGGGTTAATGCATTTTAGTCTTTGACATTAAAGTGTTAAATTGTGCTGTAGGGAGGCAGGAAAATCACACCTCATGGCACTGGTGAGTGTGACTTGCTAGACCCACTCATGTTACGAACAGGCTCCCTTGTGTAAAGTGATGGAAAAGGGGTAGAAACCAAGTCCAGTGCAAGTGTAGTGAAAGAAATTGATGGTGATCCTGCAAGAACAAACTGACTGACTGACGTTCAACCCCACATCACACCAAGCGGTAAACACCCAGATACAAAATGCCACTATTCAGATGAGGATCACCCGGAGACAGGTCCCAGAAACCTGACACGAAGTGCCACCATTCACATGAGGCTCACCCGGGGACAGGTCCCAGAAACCTGACACGAAGTGTCACCATTCACATGAGGCTCACCCGGGGACAGGTTCCAGAAACCTGACACGAAGTGCCACCATTCACATGAGGCTCACCTGGGGACAGATCCCAGAAACCCTGTTCCACCCATAGGTTGTGTTATATTAGGGCCCCCGGCAACAGCAAGGATGGGGCTTCAAAATATCGATAAATTGGTTCCCCCAGGAGAACAGGGCATTAGTACAGTGAGGTTAGAGAATCTGGACAATGTGTTAGCAGTTGACACTGCAGTATTGAAATGCCTTGAAATAATTTGATCCTCAGATCTACTGCTGGAAAGAAATCTTGCTCAAAATGTTGGCTGATAGTTGCCATTATTGTTGGTGTTGGAGTGGCTGCCTGTAGCGTCTTTTTCAGTACTGAAGTACGAGAGATTTCAGGTAAGACTTGCTAGTGTTTCATAAACAAACTATAGTTTCCAGTAACTTGGGTGGTTTCCCTTGTTTCAGTGCAGATACTAAAGAGCCAGTCTTATGTATGAAATTGAATTATGTACTTCCTGTATGGTAGTCTTGGTAATCTTAGTTTCAACTTCATAGCAAATCTCCCCCCCCCACTCCCCACCCCATAGTTGCTCTGCTCCTGTGCCAACGAGAAATCCACAGAATGTCCCTCACTGTCCCTTGTAAAAAAAATAGACACAGACTGCAGTCTCAGCATATCCACTAGAGTACACACGGATACTGTCTGGGTTCAGGGGATCTCATCTTTGTTCGAATAGAACAGAATCGACCCACTGCCCCCAACCTAAAAAGTATGTCACAAAAGGCAGCTAAATAGGAGTTTGCTAAATTGGATTTGTTAGACAGAAAGGTGTAGATATTGAAGCAGGCCTTGCCAGCTGCTCTGTTAACAGTGAACTGAAGAAGAAGAAAGGTAAAAGGGCTATTGAAAGAGATGTTTTCTTTTACTCTAAGAGTTTAATTATCTACCTTTGCACACCATATGTTAATTAGTTACTCTATACATAATATTCTTCTTCTTCAGCATTCCAAGCACTTGAGGTTCATTGCTGCAGATACCATGCGCTTCCATTCATCTCTCTGGTTGGCCCTCTCTTTCCAGTTAGTGACACCAAGTGTTTGCAGGTCTGTCTGGACATTATTTCTCCATCGTCTTTTGATCTGCCTCGTGGTCTCGACCATTCAGGTTCCATGGGTATACAGTTTTTACCTCTGTGTCATCTGACATTCTATCAATATGCCCCAGCCATTTCAGTCTTTAGCTCTTATGATGCCAGTGATCAATGGCTTGATACATAATGTGTTTTTCTTAATTCCTGATACCCCTGGAAGACGGAAATTAACCCACACTTTCTTAGCCATTCAGTTTCCCTGTTCTGTACACAATTTTTTTTTAACCCAGATTTTCCACTTGGTTCTTCAACTCCTTTATCTGTCTGAACAATCATTCTTTAACCCTCTCGTCCCTGGGACACTACAAAAATTGGACAATGACCGTCACTGGAATTCCCCCAAAAAATCTTGAAAAAATTTATTGGAGACATGTCACTAATAATTAGTTACATATTTATTTATCTACAAACTATTGAACACATGTCACTAATAAATTAGTTTCATATTTATTTATCTACTTTTCCCCTCAAATATATAGATATTCTTCTTCTTCTTCAAGTCCTTGCCGTTTGGCATTAGTAGTCATATCTGTAGACAACCTACTGTCTCATGTACTTTCAATCAGTTGTGATAAACATTATCTTTCATACCATGATGTCAAACTGTCCAGCATCTTTTATCTCATACATGGAATACTCACATGGAAGTTCCACATGGAAGTTCTACTTGGAAGTTCCACATGGAATATCCACATGGAAAATCCACATGAAAGTTCCACATGGAAAATCCACATGGAAGTCTCACATGGAATACCCACATGGAAGTTCCACATGAAAGTTCCACATGGAATACCCACATGGAAGTTCCACATGGAATATCCACATGGAAGATCCACATAGAAGATCCACAAGGAATATCCACATGGAAGTTCTGCTTGAAAGATCCACACTGAATATCCACATGAAAGTTCCACATTGAATACCCACATGGAAGTTGTGCATTGAAGATCCACATGGAAAACCCACACGGAGAGCCAGGTTTGAATCCTTGGAAAGGTTACTGTTTTTATTGTGTTCTGTAGCGAGGAAAAATACAATCCTAACCTGCACAGGTGATTGTGACTGGCCTAAACCACCAGACTCAAAGACCTCCCTGCCTACACCACAGAAGGGGCAAATTACACGCTTTGTTTCTCCGGTGGTGCAGGGTTTGATCCCAGCTGCAGGTGATTTGGCAGCAGACCGCTTTTTCTTTGTTTTGACAGTGGTATTGTGACAACAAAGATTAAATGCCTCAGAAGAGCTGCAGGAGTTTCAAGGAAAGGCAGAATACGAAATCACAAAATCAGACAAATGCTAGGAATAAAGCCAGTCCTACAGGTCATCAAAGAACAACAAATGAAGTGGTTTGGACACCTAACAACTTGTACTATCTGCCACAGAGAGCCACACCAAAATTTTACAACGGGTGTAGAGCAAGTGGAAGACCTCGGAGAAGATAGAGTAATCGCATTAAGAACAGCCTTACAAAAATGAACATCAGTCTTAAAAGTGCTCTTGACAGAGCTCATCAACAAATGTTACATCTCCCCCCAACACTTCGATGAGGTACAAGGTGGAAGAGAAGAAGAAATAGAAGTAAGAAATATCAGTGCTTCGTTTCTTTCCAAAAATTAACAGTTCTTTTTCTAAACTACTCTACTTTTATTTTCAGAGAATGCTTTTCGTTCGTACATTGAGCCTAATTTACCTGAAGGTCTGGATTTAAAATTCATCCGTGAATTGTTGAAAGAAAATGTAGCTGATGAGGGAACTCAAGAAAACCTGCACACAGTTGATGATCTAGCTGACAAACTAGCTGGAACTTTTGAGGATGTCAGTAAAAAAATGTTGAATCAAAGAGAAAGCCAGCTGTAGAAAGGGCAGAAACAGTTGTAGATGTAAAACAGCCTGTGAAAGAAGCCAGAGAACAGGTTGAAGAAACTAAAGAGCCAGTAAAAGAAACCAGAGAGCCGGTAAAAGAAACCAGAGAGCCGGTAAAAGAAACCAGAGAGCCAGTTAAAGAAACTAAAAAGCCAGTGAAAGAAACTAAAGAGCCAGTTAAAGAAACTGAAGAGCCAGTTAAAGAAACAAAAGAGCCAGTTAAAGAAACCTAAAGAGCAAAAAAGAAACCAGAGAGCCAGTTAAAGAAACTAAAGAGCAAGTGAAAGAAACCAGGGAGCCTGTCAAAGAAACTAAAAAACCAGTGAAAGAAACTAAAAAGCCAGTTACAGAAACTAAAGAGCCAGTTAAAGAAACTAAAGAGCCAGTTAAAGAAACTAAAGAGCCAGTGAAAGAAACCAGAGAGCCAGTGAAAGAAACTAAAGAGCCAGCAAAAGAAACCAGAGAGCCACTGAAAGAAACTAAAGAGCCAGTTAAAGAAACTAAAGAGCCAGCAAAAGAAACCAGAGAGCCAGCAAAGGAAACCAGAGAGCCAGTGAAAGAAACTAAAGAGCCAGTGAAAGAAACCAGAGAGCCAGTGAAAGAAACTAAAGAGCCAGCAAAAGAAAACCAGAGAACCTGTTAAAGAAACTAAAGAGCCAAGTTAAAGAAACCAAGAGCCAGCAAAAGAAACCAGAGAGCCAGCAAAGGAAACCAGTGAGCCAGTGAAAGAAACTAAAGAGCCAGTGAAAGAAACCAGAGAGCCAGTGAAAGAAACCAGAGAGCCAGTGAAAGAAACCAGAGAGCCTGTTAAAGAAACTAAAGAGCCAACAAAAGATACCAGAGAGACAACAAAAGAAACCAGAGAGCCAGTGAAAGAAACTAAAGAGCCAGTTAAAGAAACTAAAGAGCCAGTGAAAGAAACTAAAGAGCCAGTGAAAGAAACTAAAGAGCCAGTGAAAGAAAACAGAGAGCCAGTGAAAGAAACTAAAGAGCCAGTGAAAGAAACTAAAGAGCCAGTGAAAGAAACTAAAGAGCCAGTGAAAGAAACTAAAGAGCCAGTAAAAGAAACTAAAGAGCCAGTTAAAGAAACTAAAGAGCCAGTTAAAGAAACTAGAGTGCCAATTAAAGAAACTAAACAGCCAGCGAAAGAAACCAGAGAGCCAGTTAAAGAAGCTAAAGAGCCAGTGAAAGAAACTAAAGAGCCAGTTAAAGAAGCTAAAGTGCCAGTTAAAGAAACTAAAGAGCCAGTTAAAGAAACAAAAGAGCCAGTTAAAGAAACTAAAGAGCCAGCGAAAGAAACTAAAGAGCAGGTGAAAGCAACAAGAGAGCCAGTGAAAGATACCAGAGAGCCAGTGAAAGAAACCAGAGAGCCAGTGAAAGAAACCAGAGAGCCTGTTAAAGAAACTAAAGAGCCAACAAAAGATACCAGAGAGACAACAAAAGAAACCAGAGAGCCAGTGAAAGAAACCAGAGAGCCAATGAAAGAAACTAAAGAGCCAGTTAAAGAAACTAAAGAGCCAGTGAAAGAAACTAAAGAGCCAGTGAAAGAAACTAAAGAGCCAGTAAAAGAAAATAAAGAGCCAGTGAAAGATACCAGAGAGCCCGTTAAAGAAACTAAAGATCCAGTAAAAGAAGCTAAAGAGCCAGTTAAAGAAACTAGAGTGCCAGTTAAAGAAACTAAACAGCCAGCGAAAGAAACCAGAGAGCCAGTTAAAGAAGCTAAAGAGCCAGTGAAAGAAACTAAAGAGCCAGTTAAAGAAGCTAAAGTGCCAGTTAAAGAAACTAAAGAGCCAGTTAAAGAAACAAAAGAGCCAGTTAAAGAAACTAAAGAGCCAGCGAAAGAAACTAAAGAGCAGGTGAAAGCAACAAGAGAGCCAGTGAAAGATACCAGAGAGCCTGTTAAAGAAACTAAAGAGCCAATGAAAGAAACTAAAGAGCCAGTGAAAGAAACTAAAGAGCCAGTGAAAGAAACAAAAGAGCCAGTTAAAGAAACCAAAGAGCCAGTGAAAGATAACAGAGAGCCAATCAAAGAAAGCAGCCAGTCTGTTAAAGAAGACACTGAACCCGTTATTGAAAGGATCAATGTCAAAGTGACAAGTAAAGATACTGAAGATGTATCATTAGCCAAGAGCAGTAATGAGGCAGGAAATGATTTAGGAGCTGAGAAGATTAGCTTTCACAGAAAGAATCTGTTGCTGAGCGGCTGGACAAAAATACAGACAAAGCACCTGCTGATGATCTCAGGCTAAAAGAGTCAAAAGAAACTGAACCCCAGGCCAAACTGGCAGATAAAACTACTTACGCTAAGGCTTCTGTTACAAATGACGATGACTTCAGTGTCTATGCAGAGCTCGATGAAGCTGATGAATTTTTAGACAAAGTAAGTTAAACAATTTTAATAGAAGAAAACACACATTAGAAATGTATATCTTTTAGTGTTTGGTTTTTTCGTCACATAGTTGTTTTGTTAATTCTGTGTGAATATTTAAATGCCAGCTACAAATGGAACTTACTCAGTCGATCCTCTTCTACCTTGGGAGTAGAGGTTTGGAAGAGAGATCGCCAGACTTCTCTATCAGTAGTTTTCTTTCTGGCTTTGTTCCATTCCAGTCCTCTGTCAGTTAGGGACTGTCAGGTGTTGTCTTCCCAGTGGACCCTATGTTGTCCTGGAGGTTTGGTTCCCTGGTTCTTGGGCTTCCATGCCTGCCGTGGTGGCTGATTTTCTCCCTTTCTGCATACCTGTCTAAACCATCATATCTGTGACTGATCCATTTGAGTTTGTAAGGCCTGGGTTTCAAGATCTTGACATATTGTCTGATTGCGAACTTTGTCCATTCTTGTCACTTCGACCACTTTCTCAGATATCTAATTTCTAAGGCCTGAAACTGGCTTCTGTGAGCTGTTGTCATTGCCGATGACTCACACCCATAGGTCAGGACTGGCACATAGGTTAGAGCGATAAACAGCCATTTTCATCCCCTTTTGCTACAGACACAACAACTCACTCAATAATATAAGACCATATCATCACGATGTGCCATGCCAATAGGCTGCCATGTTTCACCATCTGATTTGCTGAGGAGGGGATCAGAGCACTTAGGACTAAAGTTTTTTAACTGCAGTGAGGATGATTTGTCAACTAACTAACTAACAGGCCGAATATTGGTTCAACCATCCCCCCCCCCTCTTTTTTTTTACAGCATAGGGCAATCCCAGTCAGCACAAAGAGACATCTCATACAAATTATATTCATTCCCACCTTATGCTACCAGTGCCAGACGTGGTCACTCACAACAACAACATAAAAGAAAATTAGTAACCATGGAAATGTGTTGTCTGAGAAAGTCTGTAGGTGTGACCAGAAGAGATAAAATCAGGAATGAGGTCGTACGAGATAAGGTCGGCACAGAACCAGTTCTAAATTATATACAAAGACAACAAATCAAATGGTATGCCCACTTGGAGCTAATGCCTTCTGATACTATACCGAACAAGGCATATATCAAAAGAGGAGAAGTTCGTAGAGTACGAGGTAGAAAAAGAACAAGGTGTTAGGATAACATCAGAGAAACTCTACAGCACCACGATGTGTCTATGGTTGAAGCAGCCAGAAGAGCACGAAGCAGGATACTGTATCTCCCTCAACACCCAAAGCGGTAAATAAGGATGTAAAGAAGAAGAAGAACTAAGTATATACCGGATGTATCTAAGGCATGAAAAGAGTCTTTTTTCTACTTTACTTTTTCTATATCCATACACCTTAAAACATGGACTGAGATGCGGAGTCATACACATGTTTGGGCAGTAGTGTAGATAAAGGTGGAACTGAGAGGTATTACAAATATGAATATAGAAGACAAAAGGAGTTTTTATAGCACTTGGGAATGTGTGGAAGTCAGAGAAATTAAAGCTAATTCTAAGATTACAATTTTAAATTCTGATGCTGTTACTACAAACTACAAACATTCCATTAACTGGTGGTGCCTGCACAGAACAGAGGGAATTATGTGGTATGAGATAACACTAATTTAGAGCTTTGGGAGAGAATGAAATAAACTCCAGTGAATTAGGAGGTGAAGAAAAGATGCTGGTGTTGTTAGGGCACACATTGAGGAAATCTCAGGACAATATAACTAGAATGTCTTTGCATTAAAACACACAGGGACATAGAAATAAAAGCTTACCACACACACAAAACCATGGAGAAGGGAGCTAGGGCATGAAGTAATAAAGTTAGAGAGGACATAGGGTTAGATACATGTAATAGCAAAGGATAAGACAACTGGGTGTGACCTATGCTCCATTGGGGGATAAAGTACAGAGGACGAAGAGACAGCTCAAAGCATGGATGATGGTAAAGCCCTGGGTAATGCAATGTAGATTCTTTTTTTAAACTTAGCTGAAATTATGTGTAGAAAATAGTCCTGAATTTCTCCTTTCAGCTTGTGGACATGCATGTAATATATGCATATTACCTGTAAAATGCATTAGAAGAACAAACCAACATTTATAGTGCTTCTTCTTTCGTTCGCTTCAAATAAATTATCTATCTCTGCAATGTTGTCTCTAGTATGAACTTCGCTGTCTTTTGTGATTCACTCAATGACCATTAAAGTCTGGCTGGCAACAGTGTTTCTCTTGGCCAAAAGTTTTGCCTTGATATGTTGTTTTTGGGTCAGTCTTAGAGGACGTGATCTGTTGTCTCAGGTGACAATCCATATGGTTGATTAACCGATTTCAAATTTTGTGTACATTTGGCTGCGACCGTCGATTGTGTCCTGTTCATAGGCGTAGAATAATAACTTGCTCTGGTCTGTCCATAATATGATAATCATCTTGTGCCGGTCTTGGTGGCTTTCTGATTGATTAAATTATTCTTTTCTTCTGTTGATAAGAGACTGGTATGTCAGGTTGTTCTCCAGTTGTATCTTCCTTAGCAAGTTTATCAGCTCTTCCATTTCTGGTAACTCCACAGTAGGATGGTATCCATTGCATAACTACCTTACACTGGTTGCCTAGTTTGGAGAGTAGTGTTCGTATATCAGCTAATTTTCCAGATTGGAGTGACTGAAGTACCGCTGTTGCATCTGTTAGCAATACCACGGGCTGTAAAATATGACATATTTAACGGTTTCTCTGCTGCTCTTTTGATGGCTTGAACTTCTGCATCACAGTTGTGACAGTACTTTTCTGTAGATATTGTGAATGTATATCTGGAATTATTTGGATGCTCAGTATACACTACTGCTTCTCCATTTCTGTTTGTGTATGGACACAAACCCAAAGATTCTATGGGTATTCATCATCAAGTAGAGCGAGGGTGGCTGTTTTACCTTGCACACTGTTTTATGACATTTATAGTATGTGTCTTTGCTGCCTATAGGACTGCTTTTCAGAATATTATAGGATCGAACCTGTGTCTATCGCATGAAAGTGCAGCATTCTAACTGTTCAGACAACCACTGCTTGGTTTGGTTCTTAACTAAATTCAAATCAAATCACAGAAAATGGTCATGCATTTATATTTTTTGTGAGAAGATCTATGTGCATATTATTACTTGACAAATTTGTTTAAAAACGAATCAGCATTTATAGTGTGTGTGATTCTGGCATACAGGGGAGGAGGGGGGGGGGGGGGGGGCTTCGAGTGAAAAACCTAAAAGTGTTATAAAAATTAAACTTACCGTGCACTGTCTTGGAACCTATCAGGACTTGTTAAGGACATCAAGAGTGTTAAGCACCTGCCAACTCCCAAAAATGGACGAACAACCATAACTTTTCGCCAGAGTTTACAGCCAGTAAATGCTAAGAAAAAGAAGAAGATATTAAGATATTCCCAAAGACTGCAAAAGGCACATCTCTCTGCTGCAACCAGCCTTCATATATATTTGTCACAGGAAAAAAGTTAGCTTGGTGCCATAGTTGACCCAGCTTGAAACAGATACCAGGATATGTTATGAGGTTGGGGGGGGGGGGGGGGGGGTAAAGATGACCGCAGGAAGTTGACCACCTCACACATTAAGTGCTGACTGGCGTGTACAAATGTGTGGGACGCCACCATATACCTACCCCTTCTCAAGACCCTTGGATTTCTAGGCCTTTACTTTGTACTTGTATGTGTGTGTATCCTTGCCTGGCTTGTTCTTCTCCGTATTTACCTGCTGTAAACTGCGGTGGAAGGTTCTGATTGTTTGTCCCTGTCTTGACTTTAGTCTTGTTCCAGAACTTGAATTTTGTGTGCACATTCATTTTACAGATCTGTCTTATTTATGTGCAGACTGTTAGTTCCTCCTTTCTCTGGCAGATGTACTATGACTTGGAAGTACCCCTAATTAGTGGTCTTTTACAAGATGCCTATTTGTGAAAGGCAATGAGAGAGCAGATGCTCTGGCTGGCAGTGTGACTGTCAGGAATGGGCCATCTATGGACAGGAGAGACATCACCAGTGCCATACGAGAGAATAAACGATTTTTCACTGAATAGACTGCATACCCTGAATGTACCAACTGGAGCTGCGAGACAGGAAAACCATGCAGGAGCCACCCGTCGTTACATTAACTGGAACAGAATGGAAGTTGTTAGCCTAAAAACATTTGGAGACATACTTAGGAGGAGATCGGAGCACTTATGGTCACATCAGATGGGCAGTGAAAACAATGAACAATGTACAGCATACTTGATGGTTATGGGGAAGTGAGTGTGTCTTCTCTCCCCTCCCCCCTCCACCTCCCCACAGTGGGACCCTGGAACCCACACTGGGATCTTGCCTGTCTTACTGGCACCCTGTACTTTGTGTATGTGTGCCTGCGTGTTTAAATGGTGTTTTATAATGGTTTTTGGTTTTGTTTCTAATGAGTAGGGAAACCCAGAGAAGGCCATTGAGAAATATGACGAGATACTGCGGAAACATATTTTAAGTCCACGCGCACACTTTGGCAAGGGTCTGACTTTAGACCAGCTTGGCTTCAAGTATATGAGTAACGAGAATCTGGAACATGCAATAAAATTCCTGGCTCGGGTGTTAGAGTTGCCTAATGTGCCGGATGAGCTTCAGAAACTTGCAGGGCGTAAACTGGCAGATAGGCAACAGTTCAGAGGTGGGTGGTTTTGTGCCCTTTTTATTAGTTTCTTAATTAGTTAGTCAACAGATTATCCTCATTGCACATCGAACCGTTCAATCCATATGTGATCAGATCCCCTGCTTAGTAAATCCCTGATGATTTCAGTTCTGTGTTGGTTTATTATTCCTATTTGGCTTCGTGCATTGTGCTTTTATATGGCCACACTCCTTTTAACACGCTGTTCTTGCAGTCTGGTCATGGCTGCAGATTCACAGCCACTTGGTTCTCACAAATGTCTGACTTCTCATAGAGCTGGGCTAGTCAGCTTTCTAATCTGGCCTGCAGAGGTGTAGAAAGTGGCCTGTGGATCATTGCCAGTTGTACTGTGTTAATGATATTTCTGTGCTAGGTCCCAGGCTTCTGGCCTGAGACCATCCCCATTTTCAAAATAAACTTAGTTTAATAGCCCTGCCATAGAGCATTCAATATATCAGCCATGTCTATGGCTTTTAAGCCCTTCACAGTAGCATTACTTGCAAGCCAATCAGCTTGCTCAGTTCCCTGCATTTTTGCAGGCCCTGGCACAACAAAAAATGAAACTGATCTTTGTCCTGGGAGGTGAAGGTGCTCACAATCATGTGACTTTCTGCCAGCTGTGCATATGAAGAAAACATTTCCTGGAACTGACGCAGTAGAGTACATATTATGCTTTTTTCACATTATGCACAATAATTATATGTACATAGACTCCATTTTGTGTTTAATGCACAGTTTCTATAATCCGTTTTAATAAAACAAACAAAAAACAAACAAAAGTATTGAAAAATATAAATTTGACTTACGTCCATCCAGTTCGACTTATAACCCTTTTGAATAAAAAATACTTTTGAAAAATATGTATCGACATACGACCACTTCAAATTATGACTCGTTAGTTTTATATCTTGCTGATATAAGATGAACCATTTCCAGTCTCTGTGGCACATTGCAATATTATTGTCTGGAAAGTACAGAAAGGTGCCTTCCCAGCAAGAAACTCACTGAATGATTATTCCTTTCTACATGTTGTTTTGTTCGTCCATCACATGTCATGAAGAACATTTTTAATTCAACTTCGTACAATATAAGAGTGTCGTCCCCTTGTAGGATGCGTTATTAGAAGCCCCACCCTGGCTTTTGCCGGGAGCCTTGAATATAGCTGGGCCACAGTTGTGGCTATAACAGCTGAAAGGGGTTTCTGGGACCTCTCCACGGGCGATCCTCATCTGCATGGTGGCACTTTGTGTCACCGGGTGTTCATCGCTTGTGTGATGTCTTGGTGGGGTACAAGCAAGCAAGAATACCTTGGACTACCAGAATAACCAACACTGAATGCCTGGAAATGGCTAATGAAAGTAGAACAGTATATACAACAATGAGAAGGAGACAGACAAAGTTCTTTGGTCATGTGATGAGAAAAGGAGCACTGGGAAATATGATGACTGGAAAGATCACTGGTAGAAAGAGGCAGAGGCAGACCAAGAGAAATGATGTTGGATGGCTTAAGACAGTGGCATGGAGGAATATCATCAGTGGAATTGATCCAGAACACCAAAGACAGATCTGTGGCGCCACATGAATTACTACACCAGCTGGCAAGGCACTTGATGATGATGACCACCGGAAACATTAGAATCTACACCAGGGCTGTTCAACCGACGGCCCGCAGAGGCCTAGCAAGTGGCCCGCAGATCATTGTCAGTTGTATTGCATTAATTATCTTTCTATGCTGGGGTTCGAGCCTCTGGCCCATGATGATCCTCATTTTCAGCCCTGATCTACACCTTGAGATATTTGCTGCTGGAGACTGAGCATCTCTGGGTAGGCACAGTGTGCTTTGATGTTGATTTTTCAATCAGTAAATCGGTAGTTTCTACATGATATATTTTGTATCATCCCGTGTAGGTTTTGGGGCCCATGTGGAAGAGGTGAGAGGGTGTGAATCAACTCACTGCCCTCCACAAGTATGTTGTAAAAGTCAACTAATTGTGAGCTTTCTAAAATTGGATGTGTTAAACTGAAAGGCACAGATATCGCAGTCTAGCTGGAAACCACAACACAGTCCGCTAATACCTTTTTTTAAGCTGAAGTATTCTTCTTGTCTTTTCTCCTGGAATGCCTGGCAGTGTCAGGGCAGGAAGAGGCATGCCAGAAGTATTATGTTCAACTGTGGTGTGTTTTTTGCCAGGTTGGGGAAGTCAAGCTGTGAAAACTTTCAAAACGCTGGTCCAGAGGTTCCCCGAAGATGTTGCTTTGAAGAATGAGCTTGGTGTCAGCTATCTGATGATTGGTCAGAATGACAGGGCAAAGGATGTATTCAAAGAGGTAATATTTAGAATAGTTCAGTATAAGTCAGTAAATCGGTCACATGCCATCTTCATACTGAAGGTTGGCTGCAGTGGATTTCCAGTATGTTTGTCTATTCATCATCAAGTCCCAAATCTTTGCATGTCAGGTTGAAGTTAAAAGGATCAATTTAATCGCATCTAGTTTTATCCCATATGGCTCAGTCTCTCTCAGCAAAATTCCTATCTGCCTGCCGAGAGCGCCGCACAGAGCACAAACTCTGTAGCTCTGGCGACGATTCCCAGGGAACTGCATAAAAATTGCACTCTGGAACTGAACGGTGCAGCCATGAAAACCAACCAACAACTTTCAGAGCATGAAGCAAACGGCTTGACAATTTCGCCACAGAAACCCACCCTCATTGCATGTCACTGATGTACCAGTTGCTGTTGACTGTCTTATCAGCTGCCCTACCTCTGTTAATCAGATGCATTAAACATGATGTTTGCATGTTTGAGGCCTGTTCACTCAGCAATAATCTGTATCCAGATCTTTCTTGGTTTGCCTCTTGTCTTCTTCCTGTAGTATTGTTTTAGTTTTTGTCTCTCTTGCAAACCTCAGGGATAGACCTCTTGCAAACCTCAGGGATAGAGGTCACGAGGTCATAGTGTGAATCACATGATACATGTGTGTTTTTTTAGGCCCTGGGAGATGTATTCCATTTAACTCTTCACTGTCATCTTTTGATTGATTACGCCTTTCATATGTCTTTATAAATTTAAAAAAAAATAATACATTTTTAATAAATTGTTAGTGTCCTGTATAAAAATAATTGTTTTTACAAATTTTGTTCTGGAATTCTAACAGGGTCATGATCTATTTTTTTTCAGCGTCCTGTCGTAAAAGGATTAACTTATTCCTCCCTATTGTTTATCAGTGTATAATACCAAATCTTCCACTTGTATCTACTTGTAGGTACTGGTGAAAGACCCAAGCAATGGGTTTGCAAAGGCTCATTTGGGTTTTATTCTGAAGACTCATTACAATGATTTAGAAGGAGCTGTTCAGCTTCTGACTGAAGGGATTGCATCGGGGGTTTCTGGAACTGTTGACGGCCGCTTTTATTTGCAGCTGGGGGATTCTTTGCTTCGCCTGGGACGTGAAAGTGAGGTGAGTTAGCTAGCTTTAAGACTTCTACATTTGTTTGCACCTCTCCATGTTTCCAGACGATAGTGGTCCATTGCTCTGTAGGCAGATGGGAATCACACCCCATGGCTGAAATGCGCAAAGCCTAGGCATTATTGAAGAGAGAACATATGTTGCCCATGCAGCATGATCTCTCTACCAGACTGCCTTGTTTATTGCAAAGGAAAGGTAAAGTGACATATATGAAACAGTGCATGCTGCTGGATCAGAGGAGTTGGCTTTGTCTGTCTGCCTTTGGAGCTTTCCACTAAGACCAGCTGCCAGCCAAGGCTAAGGGCCTTGTGTGCCCAGGCTAAGGGTCTTGTAGAGAGTTTTCAGGTTGCATTTCCAGCTCAGAGGATATATCTTGTAGAGAGTTTTCAGGTTGCATTTCCAGCTCAGAGGATATATCCTCCTGAAGAAGCTGATGTGTTGAATGTAGATGACAGAGAACAACAGGGCTTCCCTGCAGGAACAATTGTACTTCGATGCATGACCAACTGCCTTATTTCCCTACTTCTTTTTTGAATGCCAGTCAGTACTTTTCAGTTTGTTTACTATACTTAATCTTAGGATGTGCATATTTTATGTGTCCCTTGTTGCTGATGGCTTTTTCTGGCTAATATATATTTACGGTGGTTACACACATGTCAGCTTTTCTACCAGCCAGACAGAAATGTGATTTCTTTCAGAGATACTTCAGTTAAGTGATTGTTGTGTGTTTCTGTTTCTACTTGTGGTTTTATAGATTTATTTAATATGCTGATGAAGATTGTCTAGTCTCAGTGTTCATCTGTCGTTTGTGTTTGAGATAATGTGATGCTGACTGGTTCTATTTTTCATCTCGTTTTATACCTTTCTTTGTGATATTTTGCAGTATTGCTGTTCTTTTGAGGAGCGGCTGGCCGAACAGTTAGCACGCTGGGCTGTCAAGCAGGTGACCTGGGTTCAAATCCTCGATGAGGCTGAGAATTTTTTCTGTCGGGGGCAAAATAAAATCTTCACCCGCACAGTCATGGCAACAGCACTAGCCATGCAGCTATAAATCCTCAGGCTCAAAGACTTCCCTGTCTATTTTGCAAAAGTGGTATAATAAGGGCAGTAATTGGCAGTTTGTTCAATCACACAGATGAATAAATAATCCACAGTTTACATTCTGGGCACTAGAACAGAATGATAATAGCTATCTTATGATTGTAACTGAGTGATGAAACATCCCCGCTCATCATTGGTACACTTTTTTGTTTCATACAGATGCTGTTGGGAGCCGCAGCAGTGTAGTGGCTAGACACTCGCCTGCTAGCCCAAAGGTCTTGGTTTCACTTCCACATTACAGCATTCCTCCCACCCTTCCACCCTTCCCCCCCCCTCTCCCCCCAAACCTAACCTAACATTGACCTCAGTCTTAAACAATATCATGGGAAGTAAAGATAGTCGGCACAATGTCAACTACCTCACCCACCAAGTACCACTTTGTCTGTTGAAAACAAAAATAGCATCATATGCAACCCGGGCTTAAAAAAAGACCCTTTTTTCACAAAAATAACTATTACCGAAAATAAGTATTGCTCTTTCATTGTCTTGAAATATCTGATATAAATATTTTAACTGTGTTTTGTCTAATATTTTTAAAAAAACCTCCAATACCTGATCTAAAAGAAGAATTTCAAGAAATATCCTGAAATATCTAAAAGAACTATCTAAAAGTCTTTTTGTGACTTTCTTTTTTTTTCTTTTGTTGCGCAGGCAAGAAAGGTCTTTCAGGAAGGTGCAGACAAAGGTCTGTTTCTATCAGCTTGGCAGCGATCCCTGTATAATGTTGACAGGCTGACCGCCCGACCTTGGTGGACAACGGAGCAGACACCTTATCAAGAATATCTTCAGGTTTGTTTGAAAATGTATTTTTTATTCCCCTGTCCCACGTTTCTGGCCAGTCTACTGACAAGTCTTTGACCCGGCTGCTTCATGATACCAGCTAAGTGATTTTTGTGTATTTGTGTGGTGTTGTTTGATTTATGTATGTGCTGATGAAGGCTTCATAGCCGCAGCGGTCACTTTGTGTTTGTTATATTGTGAAGCTTGCTGAAATACTTTTCGTTCGGTTTTATATCTTTTCTATGAAAATGTATACAGGTGTGATTCAGTTTTTTAAGGCACAGAAAGACAAACTGCCTAATGTAACGGTTACTTTACTTGTCTGTGCTTGAGTGGTGACAATTAACTCTTTGAGTCCCAGGGGGTTTAGCATCACAGGCCCAAGGGGTAGTCAAGAGAGATGTAAAATCGGTGCATCTTGCGTTCATTGGGCTTCTAGGTAGGAATCTATGAACGTATGATGCGTTCCTTGGGACTCAAAGAGTTAATCTAAAATAAATCAAATAATTTGGTTAAAATATTATGTGGATAAATAGTTGAAGTCACAGCTTTCAGGAGCAGCCATATAATCTCCGTCTGCCTCCTCAACAGCCAGTGAAGGGTTTCCATACTGATGGTACCATTGCCATTTGGTTAACTACTCATCTTACCTCTCCCCCAAGTCTCCAGTGATACCCAGAGCCCAAAGACACTTCCCTACTACATCATTCTCTCCAGCTACGAGTTTTTACAATCTTCACTTTTACTTGTTACCTGGTCACACAGGTGAGAGATCAGCTTGCAATACCCCCACCCCCAAGTGGGACTAGTCCAGCCAGCCTATCTGCATGCTCATTCTTAAACACACCTACATCACCTGGGTAAAATAACCATGTGATTCTTTCCACCTGCGACCTCAGAATGGATCCATATGAAGAAGACCACCTTTCTCCACTTTTCTTAGCATGCTTTGCAAATCTGATACTAAGACAGAATATTCTAATTCAGGCCGGGATTTGAACTTGGGACCTCTGCAAGTAAAAGCAAAAATTGTATCTCTAGACCACTTGGCCAACTTGGTTATAATTTAAAAAACAGTAAGCTAACTACAAATCAGCAACGTCAAGAAAATGTTCATTAAAATATTGTATCTTAGAACTGCATTTTTGATTCATTGAAATATTGTTGTTTTTACTGCAGCTGTTAAAGGACAACTGGAAAGTCATCCGTGAGGAAGGTCTTGCTCAGCTGAATGCCAAAACAGGGTCTTTTCTTCCTGAGGAAGAAAATCTGCGAGATACGGGAGATTGGAAACAGTTCACCTTATATCAGCAAGGTATATAGCTTAGTTATTTTCCTGTGCTACGCTGTGTTGTCACGATCTGCAATGCTGCACATTGAACTGTGCAGAGACCCTTGAAACTAATGGAGAAAGTTAAGTGGAGAACAAATGCCTTAAGAAGTTTGATGTGTCAGCCAAAAGGCGCAAATATCACAACCAACAGGAATCATACAGTTAAATCCAACAACAACAACAAAAATTGGACAAACAAAGAATAAGAAAGAGAAATCATTTTAACTTCCACATAGAGACAGTGGTAATGTTTGTATGTTATTTTAGTGCTATAGAACCGATAGAGAATCCATACATTGAAAGATATTTTAACAGGAAAGGCGTTATAGATTTTGGAAGATATTCAACATTGGGGGAAAACAGAGGCAGATTTTTAAATCAGGTTTCCACTGGTGCTATTAGCATGAGGGCTCTTCACTGGTTACTGAAGAAGGGGACCGAGCACATGTGGGAATTTCCCTAGTGCAGTAATGTCACTTCTTGATTCATTTATTCATGCACTAGTGTATTTAATTATTTGTTTCTTATATGTTGACATTAATAGAGACCATATTTGTTTATTTAACTCGTATCACATCTCAATACTCTCTTTTATTCATTAATACAAGGCCAAAGATATTCTGCTATTAAATATAGCTGCATTTGTAATTTTTAATTGAATTTTTTAATCTATCAAGGTAGATGATAGATTAGTAAACGTTTAATCATTTGTCAACCAATTTCAGATTATATTTTTTTAGCATTATTGTGAAGCAATTTTTGTTTATGAAACCAGAGAGTGTTTGTTTTTCCAGTTAAGCTTTCAATTTTCACCCTGCAGGTCGAAAGAAAACGGAAAACTGTGCCAAAGTTCCAGAAACATGTAAATTAATAGACCAAATTCCTGATGCGAAAGGTTGCAAGCGAGGTCAAGTAAGTTTGTGAAAACACAAGTTATGTTCGATGTCCACTGTTGTTTAAATTTTGATCTATGTTCTCTGTTTTCTTCTCTTTTAAGTGCCATGTTCACTATTATTTTAGTGTTAACACATGGCATATGGGAGCTGTAATCAGAAAAATGTCAATTATAAAACACAGAAGATGGCAATATATTGGCACATTCTGAGAAGATGTAGAGACTTAGCAAACAGGCACTGAAATGGGAAATAAATGGATTGAGGAGATAGAGGACCTGCAAGAGAAACCCTCTGGTGATCCACATCAGAGCTGGATTTCCATTGGAATACCGCCCGGCCAAACCCGGCATTTCTCTACTGCATGTACAGAACATGTCCGTAGAACACTTTCAACATTCAGTGGTGCCTGTCTACATGGGCAAAGTTCTGAGTCCCCAAATCTTGAATTTCTTGTATGTATGGCTGCAGAGTCTGTTTTGTCCTGTAAACAATCTAAATATAGTAAAACCTTACTAAATATGTTGTGAGAGAGAGAGAGAGAGAGAGAGAGAGAGAGAGAGCAGAAGTGTCAGCTGGATCCCATACATGATATTAGAAGGATTGAACATCCCCTTAGAGGTTCCAAGATCCCTTTTGTTGCTATGGTTGGGAGGAGGTGGGGTGGTGGATATACTCACTGTCTTTTAACATGTTCATCTGTGACCAGGTCGCCTGTTGGCTGGCCAGTAGACAACTTTGTCGGTGGTCGAGACAGTATTTGGGTCTGTCTGCTTTGATCGCATCAACATGGCAGGAGTCCTTTTCAGGGCTCTTGGTGGCATGCAGTGCTAAGCCATTATATATGGTGCACAGAGTCTAGTCACAATTATAACCTAAAGCTACCCCTTTAGAGATTCTGGTTGAATGTGATGATTTTTTTTTTCAGCAACACTCCTACCTACATACAAGCATGTTGTAAAAGGTGACTAATTAAGAGTTGCTGAAATTAGCCCTATTGGGTAAAAAGTCACACATTCACAACCACAAAACAATGTACCTATAGAAGAAGATGAAGAAGAAGAAAGGATGGCACAAGGATGAACCAAATGGGGGAATAGGCTGTATTGGACCAAAAGTCACAGATATGGCCACAAAACAGTGCCAGTGAAGAATAAAAAAGAGGAAAGAAGAAAGATGAAGTAAAAAGAAGAGGAAAGAAGAAGAAGACAAAGAAGGAAAAGACAAAGAAGAAGAAGAAGAGGAAAGGGGGGAGGGTAATAAGAAAAAGGAGGAATGAAGAAGAAGGATGGAAAAAGAAGAAAGGACGGCACAGGATTAGACCGAATGAAGGAATAGGATGAATTAGGTCAAAAGTCACAGATATGACCACAAAACAGTGTGCCAGTGAAGAAGAAGAAGAAGAAAGAAGACGAGGAAGAAGAAGAAGAATATGAAAGGAAGAAGAAGAAGAAAGGATGGCACAAGGTTGAGCTGAATGGGGAAGTAGGCTGTGAACCCTGTATGATATCTAAATGACCCAATAATTCTTGTTCATCTATGACTTTCAGTTTCAATTAACGTTTGTTTCAGGTGAAGTTTTCAGTGATGAGTCCAGGTATCCATGTCTGGCCTCACGTTGGTCCCACCAACTGCAGGATTAGGGCTCACTTAGGTCTGGTTGTGCCAGATGGGCCTATTATCAGAGTAATGAATGAGACAAGGTATGTAGCCGACTGGCTATCAGACTAGTTACAGTCATTGAGTCAGTATCAGTTTAAAAAAAAAAAAGGTTAGTTGCCTATCTTATGAAAGTCAAAAGAGATTAAAACTGGTTATACAAATTTGGAACTTTTAACCCCCATGTGAAATCAATACTTCTGTGTGAAGCTGAAACAGGGATAATGATTAAAATGTAATTTTTGATAAAAATTTGAAGACATTTCATGGAAGAAAAAGAGCAGGAAGAAGAATAAAGTGATTGTTTTCATAAATCTGTATTCATTTAAAAACAAATAGGTATTTTCCTACAGGGATTCCCTAAATGACAATATATGAGTCAACATGAGAAAAGAGAGAAATACATGAGAATGTGAATACTTGTAGAAACATGAGATATTTACGAACAGTGAAGCCAGCACGTAAAACCCAAAACGAGGGTTGAAAGATTAGACTAAGGTCTGATCAGTTAGTATATGTTTGGCAGCTGGCGTGAAAGGTCGTATTTGATAGAAAAGTGAATGGAACATATTGCTACTGAATACTGTTACATCTTTTTTACAAAAATATTAGAAAAACTTAAAAGTAAATGTCAGTCATCCTTACAGGACCAGTGTTTGTAGATACAACAAATATGGAGAATGACTAAAGGTACAGTTTCTGAGAAAAATACAAAGAAATACATGAGGTGACCAAAAAAATTAACAAGTCACTTTTCTAAAAATGTGAGGATTTGAAATATTGAAAGTAGACAGTGAGTTTTTGAGGGGACATTTTATTGTTACAACTACTACTACTTATGTACATTCTGTCTCTCACACATACACTTCCAGACTCACATACCTACCGACAAATATATACTCACACAGAAAGTAAATAAATACCATTACTAACTTAAGCATACATTTTACCTTTATTTCAGGACATGGAAAGAGGGCGACTTCATTATCTTTGACGACTCCTTTGAACATGAAGTTTGGCATGAGGGTTCGGAGCTGCGACTTGTACTCATCGTTGATTTCTGGCACCCGGAGTTGACGGAGGCAGAGAAGCGACGGCTGTCTGCCATTTAGTGCGGCTACGGGAACCACACAGCTGAATATATGGCCAGTGCTTGACTCTTAGATTGGTTGAGAAAATTGAATTTGTTTCAAATTTTGTGCAATGTACACGATAGACTTGTTATTGTTGTTGTTGTTTCACTGAGATTTTATGTAATGACTTTTTTCCATTTAAACCAGAAGAAAGGGTTTTTGAGAAATGTTTTCATGTATGTTTGTAACTGTTTGTAATAATTACAAACCCTGTTTTCCAACTTACCAATTGTTTACAGTCATAAACAGTATGTTGGTTATAATATTTCCTATTCTTTATAATTACAAATGCAGAGTTTGTTTTATTTAATTGCAAACACTTCTTGTTTGTTATTCTTTATAGTCACACTTTGTTAAAGTCTAGAATTACAAACACAGGTTGTTAGTTAAATTAATTATTAAAAATAGTTTTGTTTTGTTCATACACATAAACATTGTGTACAAGGATATTTTTATTGTTCAGTTTGTTATTTTGAACCCTTTCACCCAGCATTTGCTTAAAAGATTAAGCCATGGAAATTTCATTTTTTTTTTTAAGAATTTTTTTTTTAAAGCAACTATTTTACCCAAGTAACTAAATTTGCTTAACTCTTATTAATTTACATATTTTAAAATTTGGTGTCAACATATATCAGATATATAAATGGAGGAGTCAGTAAACAAGAACACAGTGAAGAATTCAGTGAAATGCATTCCTTGGGGCCTATAAGATATGTGTACTAGATGACTCAATTGTGACCCTGTGACCTCTGTCACTGAGGCTTACAGGAAAGTCAGCCTGGCTTTAAGAAAAGCCATTGGCTTCACATGGAAACCCCTTTAAATGCTGTATTACGTTAATATATTCACATCCGGGCCACCTAAACACTACGTAGGTGCACATAGAACCATTGGCATTTGACAATGCTTTTTGAGAATACACACAAATGCACGCACATACATATATACATACAGTCATATATTCACATACACACACATACATGCATGTATATGCAACAAGTCAGAATTGTTAGGGTTGTATCACAACCAGAAGTGATCAGATTTAGCCTTCGTGGGGTGGTAGGGTTCTTCTTCTTTTTCTTCTTCACTTCCTCTTTTACCGCTGTGGGTGTCGAGGGAGATATAAGGTTCTGTTTCTAGCTCTTCTGGCTGCCTCGACCATAGGCACATCGTGCTGTTGTAGAGTTTCTCTGATGTTATCCTTCCATCTTGTTCTTGGTCTACCCCGTGCTCTACGTCGTTCTTCTCTTTCCATGTATGCTTTGTATGGTATGGTGTCACAAGGCATTCTCTCTAAGTGGGCAAACCATTTCACTTGCTGTCTTTGTATGTAATCCAGAATTGGTTCTGTGCCGACCTGTTCTCTTATGATCTCATTCCTGATCTTATCTCTTCTGGTCACTCCTACAGCCCTTCTCAGACATCTCATTTCCGTGGTTACTAATTTTCTTTTATGGTTTGTTGTGAGTGACCATGTCTGGCACTGGAAGCACAGAGTTTGAATAAATATGCTTTGAATAAGATGTCTCTTTGTGCTGATTGGGATTGTCTTATGCTGTAAGAGGGGGGCTAGCTGTCCCAATACTTGGTTTGCTTTACTGCATCTAATGTCAATTTCTTTATCCAATTTCCCATCTTCGGTAAATGTAGTTCCCAGATATTTAAACTCAGATGCCTGTTTAATGTCTTTGTATTCAAATGCTATGTTTAGATCTGTCTTCTTTTTTCCTATTGACATTACTTCTGTCTTTTCAGTGTTGATTCTCATATTATTTGTTTTACATTCTTCATTCATGGATGTTAGATGTTGTTGCAATTTCATGGCTGTATCTGTTATCAAGGCCTGGTCATCTGCAAAGAGTAATTCGTTGATCTTACTAAGATCTTCATTCATGGGCTTGGCATTCTTGCATATACTGTTGATGTAGGTGATAAACAGCAGTGGTGATAAGACACACCCCTGTCTTACTCCAGATGTCACTGTGAAAGGATGAGATGTTTCCTGATTTATTCTAACTACACTTCTACAATCCCTGTATAAACTTTTGCACACTTCGATGAGGTGTTCGCTTACTCCATATCTTGCCATTATTTTTCATAGTAATTGTCTGTCGACTCTGTCAAATGCCTTCTCCTGGTCTACGAATGCCACAAAAAAGTTCTTATTGTATTCAATGTTCTTTTCTATTAACTGTTTAAGTGTGAAGATTGCATCTGTGCAGCTTCTGTTTCTCCTAAATCCCATCTGTTCTTCTGCCAGCTGTGGTTCTATCACTGGTCTCAGTCTTGTTTCTATTATCTTGGCATACATTTTGCCAATATGGCTTAAAAGAGAGATGCCTCGATATTGACAGCATTCTCGTTTGCTTCCTTTGTTCTTCCACAATGGTATAACTATTGCATGTTGCCAATCAATAGGGGCCGTTTGTTGTACCCATGCTGCATTGAATATTCTGTGAAGCCATCTGATGCTGCTTTCACCTGCTGCTTGAATTATTTCTGTTGGTAATCTATCAGCTCCTGGTGCTTTATATTTGGGAGACTGTTTAATGACTTTTTCTATTTCACCCATTAGTATGTGTGGTTCTAACACTGTTGCTCTGTGCTCTTCAGTTGTTCTTTCCTGATGATCTCCTAGAGGATTAAAGAGCTCATTGAAGTATTCCCTCCATCTTTCTGCTATCTCGGGTGGATCTATCAATGGCCTTCCTGTCTTATCATTAATTATTTCAGTGGGGTTGTAGCTCTCATCTCTTTTCCGCATATTTTTAATCACTTTGAAAAATTTTCTGCTGGCGGTTTTCTCATTTTCTGCTAGTGACTCACCGAAACCTTCCCATGATGCTTGTTTTGCTTTCTTGACACTCCTGTTGGTTTCTCTCCTTTGCAGTCTATAGTTTATATAATCTTCTTCTTTCTTTGATTTTATCCACTGTTTATATGTCTTTCTTTTTAATTGCTTCTTTTACTTCTTCGCACCACCAAGATGAATATTTGTTATTTCCCCGTCTGTCTCCACTCTTCCGTTTTCCACATAATTCTTCTGCAATACTAAGCATAGTGTTTTTATATATACTCCATTCTTCCTCAATATTGCCAACTACATGTGGAAGTTGTTTGAATGCTGTCTCTACTTTCTGTTGTAACTGTTCTTTTACTCCTTCCTGTTTCAGATTTGCTATCTTGATGAGATCCTTGTTTTTGTTTAATTTCTTTCTGTGTTTCTTTAATGTAAGATGTTTTGCTGTTAACACAACTATTTTATGGTCAGTGTCACATAGACCATTAGGGATTGCTCTTGAATCAAGAATTCTCTTTCTTCCTTGAACTCTAGTAAGTATAAAGTCAATCTGGCTCTTGATGGAGACATCATTCCATTTGTACCAAGTGTAAAGTTGTGAATCTCTATGGTCAAAGAATGTGTTCGTAATAAAAAGATTGTGCTGGCTGCATAGATCCAACATTCTTTGACCATTTCCATTTCTAGCACTGTTCTTAGCTGCATATGGACCTAAAAACTGTTCGTATTCTCTTCTGTTATTTCCTACCCTTCCGTTGAAGTCACCCATTACATATAGTATGCTGCTTCCCTCAACTTTCTTTATCTCATCGGACAGATCATCAAAGAATTCATCTTTCTGCTCTTCTGTATAATTATCATTGCATGGTGCATTTATCTGTATATATGTTTAAGCTTGTTCTCCTCTTTTAATTTTCAAAGTAATGATTCTATCTGAGTGATAATGTATGTCTAATATGTAGTTAGATATGTCCGGATGTACCAGGAAACCCACTCCATTCTTCAATGTTTCTCCTCCTGCATATGTTAGTAAGTAGCCTCTGTGTATTTTCTTATTAATATTTCACTTGCGTCTTATGTCAGCTAGCCCCCATTAACTTGATTTTCCTTTTTTCCATCATTTCAATAATCTCTTCTGTTCTATTTCCCAGGCCAGCGGTGTTAAGTGTTGCAATCTTGTAATTCGCTGTTCTGTCTCGTAGTCCCTTAACATTGCCATGGTCAGATACCGTTTGGTCAGTCCGTTTATATCTCATTTTGATTTCTGTAGCGGTAAAAAATCCATTGCCGGCTTGCTAGGCCTGTCGCAACTTCACCAGAGCCCCGTTGGCCAGGACGTTTTGGGGTGACCCAGGGTGGCCTTCATGGCTACCGAAGCGGTCCCGTGGCACGAGGCCACACCATACTTCGCCCACACCTAGCAATCCCCTACTTTGTCCTGTTACCACCTCTCACGACGAGGACGTGGGGTTGGTCTTTGAGAGGCAGTGGTAGGGTTAATGTTTGCAAATATAATTTGCTTGTCTTCATTATAGTTGCAGAAATTTTTTTTTTTTAAACTGTCACTGTCAGTCATCGTTTCATGTTGCTTATAGATCCGATTACTGTGTCTTTACTATTGTTTGTTCATAAACATTTTTTTTTAATTGTTTGCAGTGACAGTTTGTGATTGTGTTAACTACCAAGCACCTTGCTCCCTGCCCTGCGTTTGCTGGTTTACAGTTTACATCGCATGCTTTTTTTTAACCCTGTTGCCTCAGGAAGCCACAAGACTGACACTTCTTGTAGGGCCTAATTTCCCTTAAATGTCACTTTTCTGACTTGTCTGTAGTGACCTATTTACAAGACATAGTTAGTTAATGCTGCTGGCTGTATTCTCACCTGCGAAAATGTTGATAAGATCAGGATGTGAATATAATAACTACAAATATTTGGGATGGGGTCCTTCAAAACAAAAGATATTTGAAAGCCAAGTTGACATCAAATTTTGCCGTAAACCTCAGAGATATAAGTCATGGGGTCGCAGCATGTGTCACCCGATACGTATATGTTTAGGCAGCAGAGAATGTATTCCATTTAATGTTTCATTCTATTCATGCTTATTGATGACTTCTTTTATATATTTTTATTTTTGAAAATGTATGTATATATCTATGTGTGTGTGTGTGTGTGTGTGTGAATATATATATATATATATATACACACACATATATAAATATATATACACATATATAAATATACATATTTTATTTAGTCTTGTACAAGCACTCCGGGTTTGTTGAAATATTTTGTTTTAATATTATTTAAAAAAACATTTGGATGTTTATTCTTTATACAAGCTGAGTTTGTTCATCAACTTTTTAATGACAAAATATAAACATAGTTTCAGCTTGTTGATAACTACATACAGCGTCTTTATTATTGTTTATTTACACACACTGAAACATTTTGTTGTTGTGTGTCTACAGTTACAGAGTTTGTTAACATTTATAATTCCAAACTGGCAGTTTGTTAAGGTTTATAATTACAATTACAATTTGTTATTGTTTAAATTATAAGCATAGTTTATTTAGTTACAAAACAGTTGGTCAGTTAAATTAAAAATATAAAACAGTTTTATTTTATGTATGATTGTAATTTAATGTTTGTATTGCTTTTAATGACAGACTCATTTTGTTCTTGTTTTTAATTACAGACAGTTTTATTTCTTAATCTTGCTCTTTCTGTCATTTACAAAGAAGTTATATGTTGTGAAATGTATTTAAACTTACACAAATAATATATGAACTTATATAATAACACAAAATATTTTGTTGTTTGTTATTACAGACACAGTATATGTGTTGTTATTATTCTATGTATTAACGAATTATTCATGAAGATAATGTTAAATAATGTATGCTTATTAATATAATGTGGATTTTTCTAGTCGTAATTGTTGAAGTGTTGTTAAAACTGTTTATACTGCTGAATTAATTAAAGTGTTGTGTTTGAATTTGCTCTGTAAACAATGGTTACTGTATTTGAATAGATATCGTTGGCACTGAGCCAGAATCACCTAAGTGCAGATTTGGCAATTTTCACATAAGTTCTTTTTCAAGGCTCTTACTTGTTCACTTTACAATATTCCAAAGGCACAAGTGGGAGTTTCTGCTCCAAACGGATCAAAATAAAGTATTACTTTTCATGCAGCCACACAGTTGTGGAAAAGTCTCAATGTTCAGACGTGCTATTTTCGTGACACAAAAATACGTCACTTTAGGACATATAGAGAAATTTACGTATCTAAGCACATGGATAACAGATAACAAATGTGTCATAGAGAAAAAGAAAAGAATGGGACGAGCTAAAACTGCGTGTTAAAAAATGACGAATTTTTTATTCGGGAAACTATGATTTTTCACATAGGTGACTCTGGCGTAGTAATAAAGATTTCAAGAGGTAACTCAACACAACACACAATCTGGCTGGAAAGCTCAGTAAAGGGAAAGATGCATAAAAAATGCAGCCAAATGTTTCTGCTAGAATCTTAATCAGTGGACAAAACAACAGCGTAATTAAACAACTGACAAGGTCAACATGGAACTGGGAATATGTAATGTATTTATTTTGTGACAAGTACAGAAGTTTTAAGTATCTAGGCACGTGGATAATATCAGACTGCACATTTATCACAGAGATGAAGAACAGAACAAGTCAATCAAAATGATTATTAAATGAAGCACTTCATACGAAATAAATCTTTGTCATGGGAGGTAAGAAAAACAATTCTTGCATGCTATATAGAGCCAGTCTTAACATGACTGTGAATCTTGAACAATAAATTTTTGTTTAAAGTATCCAGAAATCTTGAGTTGTAGACCCTTTGGCTCAGGACTATGAATATCCCAACCCATTGGCCTTGATTTCATGATAGGTACCGTAAATCTGGGAGAAATATGGCTTTTCTACCTACCCCCGAGTGTGAACCCGGACCACAAGGAGTTCGTCACCTGGTCGCTGCGCAGAAGGTTTTAACCAACTGAACTAGCGAGCCGGGCAATAATTAAACAAGCCAAACAGTTTCTTGAGGCGGCAGAAATATGATTCTATAGAAGAACCCTTACAATCCCTCAAACAGCCATAAGAAGCAAACAGTATGTTTTGAAAGAGTAATCTGGAGGACTATTTATCACAAACATCAGAAGGCACCATTTTTGGTCATGTTGGGAGAAGAAGAAAACTGGAACATGTTGCGACCACTGGAAAGATCTGTTGAAAAAAAGATATGGAAACAGAGATAGGGAAGACAATTTGAGAAGATTGTTGACAACCTTTAGTCATGGCATAGAAGGGTGTCAGCTTAGGAACTGATACTTGCTGTGGGAGATTGCAGAATTTTGGAGAGATATCATTACCCACGCCAGCCGGCAAGGCACTTTATGATGATTTGTGCGCATCTTTTCCTTTCCCCCAAATGAGGTTTCAAGTCGTAATTGGTTTTGTGTTTAGATACTTCTAGAATTTGTTTTTCATGTTACAGCCTTGATTAGAATGTATTGTTGTCTGCTAGCTGTTGCTGTCATCTCATTGAGTTACTTTGTCAACAACAAACACTGCTGAATGTAACATTTTATGAAATTTATAAACATTGAATGTGTCTTGTAACTTTGGTTTTCAAATATTTGATATGCTGTCTACAGTGTCTTTTCATCTATCTTTACCTCATCTATATTTTTATTTGTGAGGAGCGGCTGGTCGAGCAGTTAGAACGCTGGGCTTTTGTGCGTAGACATAGATTTAAATCCTCACTCCTGAACAGAACAGACCAAGTCATAATTTTTCGCTTTTACACGACACCACAGACACAACAAACACTCATATAAACGAGGTATGAACCAAACAGCTCTCTGTCAGTGTTTTTGTGCCGAACAGACTATAGACAATGTCTTGCAAGACTTTCCTAGCCTGACGGAGCTACAAATAAACATTTGAGCTTCAAACTGTAGTTTATAACAGCAGGCTATTATTGTCTTTATGTTTTGATACAGAAGTATACGGTCTGTTCCTACTAGCTGAGACAGATGGGCATATGGTTGGGCAACTACCATATGACCAAAAATGGTGAAAATATGGGGGTAACTGGAGTCAAACTAATACAAGGAATTCCAGAGAAATTTGACTAAAAAGCTCAACAAAATGGGGAAGCAGAAAAACAACACAAAATAATGTAACTTTTAGGCCGGGGAGCCTTTGTCAAACTACACTACTATTTTTGTGTAGTTTGACAAAGGCTGCCCGGCCGAAACATTACGTTATTTGTGTTGTTTTGTGCACGTTTTCTCTGGAATTCCTTGTTTTAGCTTGACTGCAGTCACCCCCATATTTTCACAATTTTTGGGTATCTGGTAGTTGCCCAGCATTGTTATGGACCAACTGGCATTTGATGTATGATGTGGTCTCATCACACTGACCACCTTTAATTTCCAGAACACATGAGAGGTCTCTAACGAAGTGGTCAAGCCGGTTGACTCATGAGTTCATGCACGATGTTTGGTTCACGAGAACAGAGACCCCTGGGAATCATCACTGGAGCCACGGAGTTTGTGCCTGATGCAATGGTCTCGACAGGCGGCTAGCCATTCTGAACAGAAATAAAGCCATATGTGATAAAACTCATCGTAGTGCAGTTCATCCTTTCGACTGTAACTTATTTTAGACCTTTTTTAGGCTTTGCCGCCCTTGAAGCCCAGGTTATTTTTATTAAAACAATTTGTTTTTATTGATATGGTTACTTCCCTCTTGCCTATCCTCAAGTCTTGGGTTTTTCTTCTTCTTCTCTTAAGTGACCCCATCTGTAAACTCTGGTGGAAAGTTCTGGTTTTCATCCACTTCTGAACTTTAGTATTCTTCCAGAATTTGAGTTTGGCATGCAAATTCATTTGATAGATCTGGCTTATTTGTATGCAGATTGTTGGTTGAGGACCTACCTGCATTGGGAGATCAAGGGCAAAAGAAAAAAAAAGAAAAAGAAGAAAAGGTTGCTTAGTTACTTTTGTGATGAATTAGAGAATGATAATAAGAGAGCCAGGATGACAATTTAATTGTGTTTTTCATTTAAATGAGCTGCACGACAAGTGGATGAGTTGGTTGATGGCCAATGCTGCATTGATGAATCAAGAGCAGAAGAAGACAAGGCTGTTTAGTTACTTTCATGATGAAGTAAGCAAAGGACACTTTTCCACACCTTCAGGCTTGTGTGCCTATTTTATAGACCAGTCAGCACTTGGTGAGTGATGTCGTCAACTGGCTGGGTTGATTGGTGAGTGATGTCGTCAACAGGCTGGGTTGATTGGTGAGTGATATCGTCAACAGGCTGGGTTGATTGGTGAGTGATGTCGTCAACTGGCTGGGTTGATTGATGAGTGATATCGTCAACAGGCTGGGTTGATTGGTGAGTGATGTCGTCAACAGGCTGGGTTGATTGATGAGTGATGTCGTCAACTGGCTGGGTTGATTGGTGAGTGATGTCATCAACAGGCTGGGTTGATTGATGAGTGATGTCGTCAACTGGCTGGGTTGATTGGTGAGTGATGTCGTCAACAGGCTGGGTTGATTGGTGAGTGATGTCGTCAACTGGCTGGGTTGATTGGTGAGTGATGTCGTCAAACAGGCTGGGTTGATTGGTGAGTGATGTCGTCAACTGGCTGGGTTGATTGGTGAGTGATGTCGTCAACAGGCTGGGTTGATTGGTGAGTGATGTCGTCAACTGGCTGGGTTGATTGGTGAGTGATGTCGTCAACAGGCTGGGTTGATTGGTGAGTGATGTCGTCAACTGGCTGGGTTGATTGGCGAGTGATGTCGTCAACTGGCTGGGTTGATTGATGAGTGATGTCGTCAACAGGCTGGGTTGATTGGTGAGTGATGTCATCAACTGGCTGGGTTGATTGATGAGTGATGTCGTCAACAGGCTGGGTTGATTGGTGAGTGATGTCATCAACTGGCTGGGTTGATTGGTGAGTGATGTCATCAACAGGCTGGGTTGATTGATGAGTGATGTCATCAACAGGCTGGGTTGATTGATGAGTGATGTTGTCAACAGGCTGGGTTGATTGGTGAGTGATGTCATCAACTGACTGGGGTTGATTGGTGAGTGATGTCATCAACTGGCTGGGTTGATTGATGAGTGATGTTGTCAACAGGCTGGGTTGATTGGTGAGTGATGTTTGTCAACTGGCTGGGTTGATTGATGAGTGATGTTGTCAACAGGCTGGGTTGATTGGTGAGTGATGTCATCAACTGGCTGGGTTGATTGATGAGTGATGTCAACAGGCTGGGTTGATTGGTGAGTGATGTCGTCAACAGGCTGGGTTGATTGGTGAGTGATGTCGTCAACAGGCTGGGTTGATTGGTGAGTGATGTCAACAGGCTGGGTTGATTGGTGAGTGATGTCGTCACTGGCTGGGTTGATTGATGAGTGATGTTTGTCAACAGGCTGGGTTGATTGGTGAGTGATGTCAACAGGCTGGGTTGATTGGTGAGTGATGTCGTCAACTGGCTGGGTTGATTGGCGAGTGATGTCGTCAACTGGCTGGGTTGATTGATGAGTGATGTCGTCAACAGGCTGGGTTGATTGGTGAGTGATGTCGTCAACTGGCTGGGTTGATTGGTGAGTGATGTCGTCAACAGGCTGGGTTGATTGGTGAGTGATGTCGTCAACTGGCTGGGTTGATTGATGAGTGATGTCATCAACAGGCTGGGTTGATTGGTGAGTGATGTCGTCAACTGGCTGGGTTGATTGATGAGTGATGTCGTCAACTGGCTGGGTTGATTGGTGAGTGATGTCATCAACTGGCTGGGTTGATTGATGAGTGATGTCATCAACAGGCTGGGTTGATTGATGAGTGATGTTGTCAACAGGCTGGGTTGATTGGTGAGTGATGTCGTCAACAGGCTGGGTTGATTGATGAGTGATGTCGTCAACAGGCTGGGTTGATTGGTGAGTGATGTCATCAACTGGCTGGGTTGATTGATGAGTGATGTCGTCAACAGGCTGGGTTGATTGGTGAGTGATGTCATCAACTGGCTGGGTTGATTGGTGAGTGATGTCATCAACAGGCTGGGTTGATTGATGAGTGATGTCATCAACAGGCTGGGTTGATTGATGAGTGATGTTGTCAACAGGCTGGGTTGATTGGTGAGTGATGTCATCAACTGACTGGGTTGATTGGTGAGTGATGTCATCAACTGGCTGGGTTGATTGATGAGTGATGTTGTCAACAGGCTGGGTTGATTGGTGAGTGATGTTGTCAACTGGCTGGGTTGATTGATGAGTGATGTTGTCAACAGGCTGGGTTGATTGGTGAGTGATGTCATCAACTGGCTGGGTTGATTGATGAGTGATGTCAACAGGCTGGGTTGATTGGTGAGTGATGTCGTCAACAGGCTGGGTTGATTGGTGAGTGATGTCGTCAACAGGCTGGGTTGATTGGTGAGTGATGTCAACAGGCTGGGTTGATTGGTGAGTGATGTCGTCAACTGGCTGGGTTGATTGATGAGTGATGTTGTCAACAGGCTGGGTTGATTGGTGAGTGATGTCAACAGGCTGGGTTGATTGGTGAGTGATGTCGTCAACTGGCTGGGTTGATTGGCGAGTGATGTCGTCAACTGGCTGGGTTGATTGATGAGTGATGTCGTCAACAGGCTGGGTTGATTGGTGAGTGATGTCGTCAACTGGCTGGGTTGATTGGTGAGTGATGTCGTCAACAGGCTGGGTTGATTGGTGAGTGATGTCGTCAACTGGCTGGGTTGATTGATGAGTGATGTCATCAACAGGCTGGGTTGATTGGTGAGTGATGTCGTCAACTGGCTGGGTTGATTGATGAGTGATGTCGTCAACAGGCTGGGTTGATTGGTGAGTGATGTCGTCAACTGGCTGGGTTGATTGGTGAGTGATGTCGTCAACAGGCTGGGTTGATTGATGAGTGATGTCGTCAACAGGCTGGGTTGATTGGTGAGTGATGTCGTCAACTGGCTGGGTTGATTGGTGAGTGATGTCATCAACAGGCTGGGTTGATTGGTGAGTGATGTCGTCAACAGGCTGGGTTGATTGATGAGTGATGTTGTCAACAGGCTGGGTTGATTGGTGAGTGATGTCGTCAACAGGCTGGGTTGATTGGTGAGTGATGTCGTCAACAGGCTGGGTTGATTGGTGAGTGATGTCGTCAACAGGCTGGGTTGATTGATGAGTGATGTCGTCAACAGGCTGGGTTGATTGATGAGTGATGTCGTCAACAGGCTGGGTTGATTGATGAGTGATGTTGTCAACAGGCTGGGTTGATTGGTGAGTGATGTCATCAACTGGCTGGGTTGATTGATGAGTGATGTCGTCAACAGGCTGGGTTGATTGGTGAGTGATGTCATCAACTGGCTGGGTTGATTGATGAGTGATGTCATCAACTGGCTGGGTTGATTGATGAGTGATGTCGTCAACAGGCTGGGTTGATTGGTGAGTGATGTCATCAACTGGCTGGGTTGATTGGTGAGTGATGTCATCAACAGGCTGGGTTGATTGATGAGTGATGTCATCAACAGGCTGGGTTGATTGATGAGTGATGTTGTCAACAGGCTGGGTTGATTGGTGAGTGATGTCATCAACTGACTGGGTTGATTGGTGAGTGATGTCATCAACTGGCTGGGTTGATTGATGAGTGATGTTGTCAACAGGCTGGGTTGATTGGTGAGTGATGTTGTCAACTGGCTGGGTTGATTGATGAGTGATGTTGTCAACAGGCTGGGTTGATTGGTGAGTGATGTCATCAACTGGCTGGGTTGATTGATGAGTGATGTCAACAGGCTGGGTTGATTGGTGAGTGATGTCGTCAACAGGCTGGGTTGATTGGTGAGTGATGTCGTCAACAGGCTGGGTTGATTGGTGAGTGATGTCAACAGGCTGGGTTGATTGGTGAGTGATGTCGTCAACTGGCTGGGTTGATTGATGAGTGATGTTGTCAACAGGCTGGGGTTGATTGGTGAGTGATGTCAACAGGCTGGGTTGATTGGTGAGTGATGTCGTCAACTGGCTGGGTTGATTGGCGAGTGATGTCGTCAACTGGCTGGGTTGATTGATGAGTGATGTCGTCAACAGGCTGGGTTGATTGGTGAGTGATGTCGTCAACTGGCTGGGTTGATTGGTGAGTGATGTCGTCAACAGGCTGGGTTGATTGGTGAGTGATGTCGTCAACTGGCTGGGTTGATTGATGAGTGATGTCATCAACAGGCTGGGTTGATTGGTGAGTGATGTCGTCAACTGGCTGGGTTGATTGATGAGTGATGTCGTCAACAGGCTGGGTTGATTGGTGAGTGATGTCGTCAACTGGCTGGGTTGATTGGTGAGTGATGTCGTCAACAGGCTGGGTTGATTGATTAGTGATGTCGTCGACAGGCTGGGTTGATTGGTGAGTGATGTCGTCAACTGGCTGGGTTGATTGGTGAGTGATGTCATCAACAGGCTGGGTTGATTGGTGAGTGATGTCGTCAACAGGCTGGGTTGATTGATGAGTGATGTTGTCAACAGGCTGGGTTGATTGGTGAGTGATGTCGTCAACAGGCTGGGTTGATTGGTGAGTGATGTCGTCAACAGGCTGGGTTGATTGGTGAGTGATGTCGTCAACAGGCTGGGTTGATTGATGAGTGATGTCGTCAACAGGCTGGGTTGATTGATGAGTGATGTCGTCAACAGGCTGGGTTGATTGATGAGTGATGTTGTCAACAGGCTGGGTTGATTGGTGAGTGATGTCATCAACAGGCTGGGTTGATTGATGAGTGATGTCAACAGGCTGGGTTGATTGGTGAGTGATGTCGTCAACAGGCTGGGTTGATTGGTGAGTGATGTCGTCAACAGGCTGGGTTGATTGGTGAGTGATGTCATCAACAGGCTGGGTTGATTGATGAGTGATGTCAACAGGCTGGGTTGATTGGTGAGTGATGTCGTCAACAGGCTGGGTTGATTGATGAGTGATGTCAACAGGCTGGGTTGATTGGTGAGTGATGTCATCAACAGGCTGGGTTGACCTCGGAGCCAAGGCTGTTTTTGAAAAAAGGTCCAGCTTCATCAGAAGATGAACCCATAACCTTCAGTTCGGCAGGTGAGCATCTAGCCGCAGAACCACAGTGGTGAAGTAGAGAATGATTTTAAAAGAGTGGGGAGGACACTTGAGTTTTGTTTTTAATTAATGTGAACTATGCACATTGACAAAGGATAAGATCAGTTGGTTGAGAACCCATTTGCACTGGAGGATCAAAGGCAGAAGACGAAGAAGAAGAGGGTTTAAAAAAATTTACTTTCATTATGTAAATAATGATCGAACCATGACAGTCTTTGTTAGTATTTTACCTTGATGAATTTTCTGATCTTTTATATTTGTCTGTGTTTTATCATTCTTAATTGTTTTGTTGTGGTTTTCCATTAATCAAAATATCTCCGCTATCGCCAGGAAAGCAGAGAGATCAGAGAAATGTCTGTACCGCATCAGCTGTTATAAATGAATGAAGATGGTGATACATCGGCCACATTCTGGGATATAGTGGGCAAAGAACCACATAACAGATACTGAGATGGGAAACAAATGTGGTTTGAAGAATGGAGAATATCTAAGAGTGAAACCTTATGATAGATGCTGCCAAGAGTGACCGGATGTGTTGGACTGGATTCTATATATAATATCAAAAGGATTACACAGGATACAACAGAATGAAGGCATGCGCTGCGGGTCATATGTAATGTATAAATAGCACAAGAGGGTGATGATAATGATTCAACAGTATCAGCACACCTTGAATGCCCCTAGCCAACTTGTATTGTTTTTATGAAAATTGCATATTTTTTATATCACTTCTAAACACCATATGTCTATGTGAAGACACTATTTTCTATGGATCAGTATATGTGTAGGTGAAGATATTCTTCTCTAAAACTAATCAGGTCATATGTGTATGCAAAGATATTTTCTACATCTCATCAGACCATATCTGTGTGTAAAGAAATTCTTTTTTGCTGCTCGTATAACAATATGTGTATATAAAGATATTCTTTTCTATTGCTGATCACAGCATATGTATGTGTAAACACGTTCATTTCCACTGCTTGTACTGATCAAATCATATTTGTGTGTGTGCCTGAAGCTAATCAAACCATCTGTGTATGTGTGCCTATAGCTGATCAGACCAGATGTGTGTACCTCATTGGCATTTCCAGACGATAGTGTTATATTGCGCTATGAGGAGGCATGAGACTCACAGCCCATGGAGATGGCGAGTGTGACTAGCAAGACCCGCCCGTGTCAAGAAAAGTCTTCCACAATGATAGCATGGGATTTCAGGACCATTGTTGTCAACATTTGTGTTTAATCCGTTTCTTTTCAGACGCTCAGCTCTCATCCTTTCTGCAATCATTTCTTCCTTCAGTCTCATTCCCTTCCTGATATGCCCTTTCTACACAACACGGTCCATGGCATTTTGTTCCCATGAGTCCTCCTCAATACCTGTATCATTCGTGTCCCGCTTGTGTGCCTACAGCTAATCAAACCATACGTGTGCCTAAAGCTGATCAAACCAGATGTGTATGTGTGCCTACAGCTACGCAAACCATGTGTGTATGTGCGCCTACAGATGATCAAACTGTGTATATGTGTCTTTACCACTGATCAGACCATATATATATATATATCTGTGTGTGTGTGTGCATGCATGTGTGTGTGGGTGCCTGCCTGCCTACAGCTCATCAGACCATATTTGTATGTGAAGATATTTCTGTAGCTGATCAGACCGTATATGTATGTGCGTGTGTCTTTCTGCTGATCAAACCATATCTGTGTGTCTTTACTGCTGATCAGATCATATATGTATGTGTCTTTACTGCTCATCAGACATTTGTGTCTATGCGTGTGTGTCTTTACTGCTGATCAGACATTTGTGTCTGTGTGTGTGTGTCTTTACTGCTCATCAGACATTTGTGTCTGTGTGTGTGTCTTTACTGCTGATCAGACATTTGTGTCTATGTGTGTGTGTCTTTACTGCTGATCAGACATTTGTGCATATGTGTGTGTGTGTTTTTACTGCTGATCAGATCATATGTGTATATGTGTGTGTGTGTCTTTACTGCTGATCAGATCATATGTGTATGTGTGTGTGTTTTTACTGCTGATCAGATCATATGTGTATATGTGTGTGTGTGTCTTTACTGCTGATCAGACCATATGTGTATATGTGTGTCTTTACTGCTGATCAGATCATATGTGTATATGTGTGTGTGTGTCTTTACTGCTGATCAGACCATATGTGTATATGTGTGTGTGTGTCTTTACTGCTGATCAGACCATATGTATATGTGTGTCTTTACTGCTGATCAGACCATATGTGTATATGTGTGTGTGTGTGTGTGTCTTTACTGCTGATCAGACCATATGTATATGTGTGTCTTTACTGCTGATCAGACCATATGTGTATATGTGTGTCTTTACTGCTGATCAGATCATATGTGTATATGTGTGTGTGTGTCTTTACTGCTGATCAGATCATATGTGTATATGTGTGTGTGTGTCTTTACTGCTGATCAGACCATATGTGTATATGTGTGTGTGTGTCTTTACTGCTGATCAGATCATATGTGTATGTGTGTGTGTGTGTGTCTTTACTGCTGATCAGACCATATGTATATGTGTGTCTTTACTGCTAATCCAGACCATATGTGAATGTTAAGAAATTATATATTTTCTACTGCTGATCAGATCATGTGTGTGTGTGTGTGTGTGTTTGTCTTTACTGCTGATCAGACCATATGTGTATATGTGTGTGTGTGCGTCTTCAGACCATATGTGTATGTTAGGAAATTATTTTCTACTGCTGATCAGATCATATCTGCGTGTGTGAAGACATTATTTTGACTGCTAATCTGATCATACGTGTGTGTAATTAAAGATATGTGTTACTGCTGATCAAATCATGTGTGTGTGTGCGTGCGTGCGTGTGCTTGCATGTGTGTGAAAAAACCTTATTTTCCTCTGATGATAAAATGCCCTGGTAATCATTTGAGGTGGGGTCAGACTGGTAGACTTCTTAGTGTTTATAGCTGTAAACACCAGCAGAAAGTTCTGGTTGTTTGTCCACTTTTGGACTTTAGTCTGGTTCCAGAACTGGAGTTTTACATGCACATCCGTTTTACTGGTCTGACTTATATGTGTGCAGACTGTTTGTTTTTTGCCTCTCAGGCAGATGCACTCCGATTTTGAAAGGAACACCCGAGATTGGTTAACTTTTACAATGTGCTTATTAGGGACAGTATTCCAACCCCCCCCCCACATTGGGGCCCCAAAAACCAGCACAGTGAGGGCTGCTCGACAAGTGTATAGTATTTTTAACAATGCAGATTTTAATACTTATTTGCTGCAGTAACCATTATATTCATTGCTTGATTGTTTAGCTCTGACTGATGTTTCTGCACTTCAGACACACCCTGTAAATGTTCAATCTCTGTTAGTACTTTGATGGTTACTAAAGCACACTGATTATGACGCTTGGACCATTTGCGCCAACAATGAGCTGCAGTTCTAGTGTGGGACTGTAAATGTTGGCACATTTCACAGCTGCTTTGTGCATTTTTTAAATTTATTTATGTGTGTGCAAGCTAGAAGATTTTGCTGGGACAAGTTTTTGACTAGTTTTTTAACGGGAAAGTGATGGACATTTTGTGTTATCTCCACTGGACAGGAACGGAGCCATTATGGGGCAATCCATCTGCAGCGATGTTGAAACCTTGACCAACGATGACCGACTAACTAATTATGAACAGCACCTATTTTGTTCTGGCCTGCGATAATGGTGTCTTCTCTGATAGTTGAATTTTGTACAGATATAACTTACATGTGTCACTTTTAACTTATATTATATATAACAATATCAAACATTAATTTTTTAAAGAGCTTGTCTGTAATCAAAATATGCATATAGTGTATGAAATTAAGAGTATCTAAAAGTGGTAGATTGCTGGCATTAATTCGGGAGTCCCACTTTCAAATCTTAAGTAAGGTGGTGGAAATTTGAATGTTAAAAATGAAATTCTAATCTGCACAGTTCTTGCCGCCACCACCAGCCATACATGCCTTAAATCTTCACTGAGGTGATAGAAGTTTTTTCTGTTGAAAACAAATTAATGAAAATAAAACCCTAATCTGCACAGTTTGTGGCACCAGACATACAGGCATTTTATCCTCATGCTCAGTAGCTCCCCTTAACCACCAACATTCAACCATAAAAAATATAGTAAAGCAGTAGCAACAGACAATGTAAGAAATAGACTGGTCTGCATTAAAGATATGGGAAACAAGGGGTGGCTGCAGTTAAATAGACATTAAAAACATCTGAACACACAAAAAGTAATTACAAAGCTGGACAAAAGAACATCATATGCAGTACACCCCTGTCATTGTTTAAAAAACAACAAACAAAGGATTCTTGCATGCTGTGTAGAGCCAGTTTTGATATACAGCTGTGAATCCTGGACAATTAATAAATAAGCCAAACAATTTCTTGAGGCTTCTATGGAAGAATCCTTAGAATTCCTTTGACTGCCCAAAAGAACAACCCATATGTTTTGAAAAAGGTGAGGGCATGAGGACAGTTGAGTAGACAGCAAGCAAATGTCTTAGCCAATGTCTGTAAGAATTTTTTTTTTTTCAAATTAATAAAGATTTTTGTCAAAATGTTCCTTTATTTGTTTTTGTGTTTTAGGGAGCTTGAGGCTTTTTTTTTTTTTTTTGGGTGCTTTAATTAAAAAAAAAGGTCAATTTGTTTTAATTTTTTTTTTAAATATTTGTTTTAATGAACACAAAATCGTAACAACAGAGATTTCTTAGGAGAGCTGCCAGAGTAACATGAAGAGGTAACATTAAAAATTAAGAAATCAGAAGAAGACTCAACACTAAAACCAGCCACACAGTTCTTTAAAGAGCAACATATCAGACAGTTTGGCCATCTTATGAGAATGACCTGAAAGAAGTTATCACAGACAGCCAGACTGAAGAAATGTAATGAATACAGAGCAAATTGGGGACCAAAAAAGGATAGAACAAGGACATCAAGAACAGCCCTAATGAAATGAAGATCATCTTGTACAAAGCGATTTCAGCACCTGAGACAACAGTTCACGTCCTCCAAGACTGTCCCAAATACAACATATCAAGGCAAAACTTTTGGCCAAGAGAAACATCGGTGCCAGCCAGACTTTAATGGTCGCTGAGTGAATTACAAAAGACAGTGAAGTTCTAACTAGAGACAACATTGCAGATATAGATAATCTATTTCCTGCAATGAAAGAAGAAGAACTTGTTCAAAGCATATACAGAAGATCCTGACGTCTGCTTCTAACACTTTGATGAGGTGTCCGGAGGAAGAGAAGAAAGACTAAGCATTGTTTTCCAATGTCTTTGATTTGCCAAGTTGTCTTAGAGATGGTAAGATATTTCAATCGGGCATTTTATATACTGTATAAATTGCAACCAATAGATTTAAAGTTTTTAGTATTGCTGTTGTATGTACGCCTAAGACTGTATGTAGGTTTTCTGATGTCATATCTGTAATACTAGAAGATACAGCACAGAAAGATGGCATAGGTTTATTTATGTCACCTAAATTATTGCCAGATTATGTGTACAATTCTCAACTAAGCTGTCGAAGGAGCTGCATAGAAATATGGCATAGGTTTATTTATGTCACTTAAAATGTTGCCCGGCAGTGGGTTCTGTACTAAGCTGTCGAAGGAGCAGCACCAGAAAGACAGCATATTGTTGCCTGTGTGTACTCTGGCTGTATCCCTGGAAAGACAGCATATTGTTGCCTGTATTTACTCTGGCTGTATCCCTGAAAAAACAGCCTATTGTTGCCTGTATTTACTGTGGCTGTATCCCTGGAAAAACAGCCTATTGTTGCCTGTATTTACTGTGGCTATATCCCTGGAAAAACAGCCAATTGTTGCCTGTATTTACTGTGGCTGTATCCCTGGAAAAACAGCCTATTGTTGCCTGCATGTACTCTGGCTGTATCCCTGGAAAAACAGCCTATTGTTGCCTGTATGTACTCTGGCTGTATCCCTGGAAAGACAGCCTATTGTTGTCTGTATGTACTCTGGCTGTATCCCTGGAAAGACAGCATATGGTTGCCTGTATGTACTCTGGCTGTATCCCTGGAAAAACAGCATATTGTTGCCTGTATGCACTCTGGCTGTATCCCTGGAAAAACAGCCTATTGTTGTCTGTATGTACTCTGGCTTCATCCCTGGTATTATTTGAGTATTCTTTGACGTACACTCCTGCACTTCCAACTCTTAACTGCATTTTATGATTGCTTGTGAAAATTCAAACCCAAAGACTCGGTTGGCAAATCAGGAAAACATAAAGTAAATAATCTGCGTTGTACACTGTTGTGTCCTTTCATCATGAATATTCATTTTACTTGTGTCTAGATGTGCAAAGGTGGTGGTCCATGTTGCTTTCTTCATTGGTTCATTCATGAATAGTTTACAAGAAGCCAACAGCTTCAAGGAAAACATACTTTTTTTTTTTTTTGGGAAACTAATTGATTGGAGAAATTAGGACATCCAGGAGAAATGCTCAGATAATCCTTGTTGAGAAAAGTTAAAAGCGTTGAACTGGTTTCTATCCATGATATTAAAACAGTTACATTGAATGTAACAGGATAGAGGAATAGACTGTAAACCCTGTAAGCGGCACATAAGTGTGGCATATGTTTGTTTTTGATGTATCTACAATACTGTCGCACAGTGTTCTCATCTTTTCTAGAAGAAGTTATTATTGCTTGCGACTTGTCTTATTGAGTTCATTGCACGAAAGACAGGATAATTTTGCTTGCGACTTGTCTTATTGAGTTCATTGCACGAAAGACAGGATATTATTGCTTGTGACTTGTCTTATTGAGTTCATTGCACGAAAGACAGGATATTATTGCTTGTGACTTGTCTTATTGAGTTCTTTCTGATCACATTTTATCTTGAATATATAAAAGTGTTTGGTTTTATTTCTCCAGCTGTGTCTAAACATATCTGATTAAACCACCAGAAATAAACACAGACAGTGGAGTTTTGTTTATGTGAGGGCTTTCCAGGTAGAGACCTGGTGTTTTGAGTGAGAGAAAGGAACATAAACACAAGCAGTGGAGTTTTGTTTATGTGAGGGCTTTCCAAGTAGAGACCTGGTGTCTTGAGTGAGAGAAAGAGACGTAAACACAGACAGTAGAGTTTTGTTTATGTGAGGGCTTTCCAAGTAGAGACCTGGTGTCTTGAGTGAGAGAAAGAGACATAAACACAGACAGTAGAGTTTTGTTTATGTGAGAACTTTGCTAGTACAGACCTGGTGTCTTGAGTGAGAGAAAGAGAATTAAACACAGACAGTAGAGTTTTGTTTATGTGAGAACTTTGCTAGTACAGACCTGGTGTCTTCAGTGAGAGAAAGAGACATAAACACAGACAGTGGGGTTTTGTTTATGTGAGGGCTTTCCAAGTAGAGACCTGGTGTCTTCAGTGAGAGAAAGAGACATAAACAGACAGTGGGGTTTTGTTTATGTGAGGGCTTTCCAAATAGAGACCTGGTGTCTTCAGTGAGAGAAAGAGACATAAACACAGACATTGGGGTTTTGTTTATGTGAGGGCTTTCCAAGTAGAGACCTGGTGTCTTCAGTGAGAGAAAGAGACATAAACACAGACATTGGGGTTTTGTTTATGTGAGGGCTTTCCATGTAGAGACCTGGTGTCTTCAGTGAGAGAAAGAGACATAAACAGACAGTGGGGTTTTGTTTATGTGAGGGCTTTCCAAATAGAGACCTGGTGTCTTCAGTGAGAGAAAGAGACATAAACAGACAATGGGGTTTTGTTTATGTGAGGGCTTTCCATGTAGAGACCTGGTGTCTTGAGTGAGAGAAAGGAACATAAACACAAGCAGTGGAGTTTTGTTTATGTGAGGGCTTTCCAAGTAGAGACCTGGTGTCTTGAGTGAGAGAAAGAGACGTAAACACAGACAGTAGAGTTTTGTTTATGTGAGGGCTTTCCAAGTAGAGACCTGGTGTCTTGAGTGAGAGAAAGAGACATAAACACAGACAGTAGAGTTTTGTTTATGTGAGAACTTTGCTAGTACAGACCTGGTGTCTTGAGTGAGAGAAAGAGAATTAAACACAGACAGTAGAGTTTTGTTTATGTGAGAACTTTGCTAGTACAGACCTGGTGTCTTCAGTGAGAGAAAGAGACATAAACACAGACAGTGGGGTTTTGTTTATGTGAGGGCTTTCCAAGTAGAGACCTGGTGTCTTCAGTGAGAGAAAGAGACATAAACAGACAGTGGGGTTTTGTTTATGTGAGGGCTTTCCAAATAGAGACCTGGTGTCTTCAGTGAGAGAAAGAGACATAAACACAGACATTGGGGTTTTGTTTATGTGAGGGCTTTCCAAGTAGAGACCTGGTGTCTTCAATGAGAGAAAGAGACATAAACACAGACATTGGGGTTTTGTTTATGTGAGGGCTTTCCATGTAGAGACCTGGTGTCTTTAGTGAGAGAAAGAGACATAAACAGACAGTGGGGTTTTGTTTATGTGAGGGCTTTCCAAATAGAGACCTGGTGTCTTCAGTGAGAGAAAGAGACATAAACAGACAATGGGGTTTTGTTTATGTGAGGGCTTTCCATGTAGAGACCTGGTGTCTTGAGTGAGAGAAAGAGAATTAAACACAGACAGTGGGGTTTTGTTTATGTGAGAACTTTGCTAGTACAGACCTGGTGTCTTGAGTGAGAGAAAGAGAATTAAACACAAGACAGTGGGGTTTTGTTTATGTGAGGGCTTTCCATGTAGACACCTGGTGTCTTGAGTGAAAGAAAGAGAATTAAACACAAGACAGTGGGGTTTTGTTTATTTGAGGGCTTTCCAAGTCGAGACCTGGTGTCTTGAGTGAGAGAAAGAAAGAACATACAAGAGAGAGAATGTGACATATTGTCTCATAATAAGACCCCAGCTATCCGCACGTGGGGTCATTCTGCTGAAACAACCGACCTGGCCGCATCGTGATACCAGCTAAGTGATTTTTTGTTTCTATGTAGTATTGTTTATTTTGTGTGTGCTGACGAAAGCTCAATAGCCACAACGTTCACGTTTTGCTTGTATTTGTTATATTGTGAAGCTTGCTAAAATTTTTTTCGTTCGGGTTTATATCTTTTCTCAAAAAAAGAGACATTGTAAATTGTGTGAGAATGAGAGAAAGCTTTCTAAAATGAAGCTTTGTATGAGGCGTTTCCATTGTGAGACATGTTGTCTTTGTTTGTATGTCTGCTTTCCAGTTTCAGGCATGAAAACTGTGTGAAAAGTTTTTCAGAATGAGATAGGGTTGAGTTGAGTCAATAATTGACATCACAGCACTCGGGGCAATCCTATGCATGCTTCGTCCTTATCTTCAGCAGACAGCGCAGAGTTTCAATACTGATGGTACCGGTCACAGTCTGGTTTTAAGTCCGTCTTGCCTTTCCTCTGATTGTAGTGAGCCGGCCAGACCCTCTGGTTACACCCAGGTGCCTCATTCTCTCCAGGCCATAAAAATCTTCTTTTTCTACTGATTCTGTTGCTTGTTCCCAAAGGGCCTTGACCACGTCTGCCTTGTCGTGTATCAATTCACCATCCATTAGTGCAGATCCAGCCAGTCTGTCTGCTTATTTATTACCAACCACGCCGGCATAGCCTGGAGAAAAGATCCAAAGTATGCTCATTACCCGTGACCTTTCCAGTGAAGCTTGCCACTCTACTCTGAGCATCCCTGGCTTCACCTTTCTCAGCATGCTTTCAGAGTCTGTTACAATTAAGACATTTGTATGCATTTTGCTCTCTAGCCACCGGAGAACTATGGTATCCTTGGTGAGCCTTCCGTTACGAAATATCACGTCATGTTTTCATGAGAACTTTCATACTTCGCCTTCTTCGTGTTCACTGCTATAAACTTCGACGGGAATTCCTGGTTGTTTATCCATACATGGTCCATGATGCGACGGATATACAATCAGACGGTTACTGGGGCCATCGGAATCGGAACTTATGGGGGTGTCCCGAGTGCTGCGATGTCGATTCCTAATTCAACATTTAGACTTCGATTTTTGTTCAAGGACTTGAGTTTTGTGTACGCATCAATTTTACTGATCGGCTTATTTGTGTGCAGACTGTTGGCTCCTTACCTCTTGAAAAATACAAATTGATATATCAAGGTTAGCTTCACCCCCCCCCCCCCCCCCACTCCCAACCCTTCCAACCGGTGGAGCCTGTTTCTAGGCTGAGATGTAGATCAGGGCTGCCAATACTTGGGTTTTCCCTCAAGATCTGGGTTTTTATTTGACGCCTTGGGTTCATATGGAGGGGGGTAGGGAGTGAAAGAAAAAGCTAAAGTATTTGTTTTTTAACATAAAAAAATATATGTAAGTGTGTTTATGTACGCGCGTGCGTGTGTAGAGGGAGGCGCCAAAAAAATGTAAGTACCGGGTACCACCGGACCTTGCCCATACCCTTCTGTATATAAATAGAGAAGACCGTGCCTTGCCATGCGCAAAACGATTGTCTAGTGAACTGTTGAGAAAGCACACTTGGTGTCTTTTTCAGGATACTTAACAAGTCTTGCCAACTCTTCAGGGATCTAGCTTTTGATAGCAGTCCGATCATTACCGCTTTACCAGTCACAGCCACATCAATTATGGCCCGTTGCAAAACCAGTCAGAAGAAGCAGAGCCAGCGCCGAGATACCAGATCGACACCGGCTAACCAGGAGGAAGCACCTGTCGTCGCACCAGCCCTAACGGTGCAGACGATGCCAGCACCAATTGACGCCCCTGTAGAGACGGCAGCCTCTCCCACCCGGACGATGCCGACTATAGACGAAGCCCCTGTAGGGACACCTTCACCAGACCAGACGCTACCAGTTATTATGGCAACCACGGTAGAACGTCCAAGAACCACCGGCACCCGCCACCAGCAGCAGCATGGATCCGGCTACTTGGAAATTCTGCAGTGCTCACGCTGTAACCGGGCGTGGCATACCGCTGCGACCTGCCGCAGCAGCGCAGTTTGCCGTTACTGCGCCGGCCCGCATGATTTTAAGGAGTGCCCCCTGGCAAAAGTGGATCCAGACTTCAGGAAGCCCAATACAAGTAAGAAGAGCTTTAACTGCTCGGGGGGTCACAGCGCAAGGCACCAGGGCTGCCCGTACCTGAAAGGGATCAAGAGAGCTGGGCCGACTACCACCACCAGGACCACTCACAACCAAGAGCCAAAACGAAGATTCCAGGCGCCCAGCTCGACAGTTGCATCACACATGATCAACAATGAAATCACGCTTTTGAGGGACGAAATCAAGACCCTGCGTGAAGAAAACTCAAGATCAAGGCACTAAAGATTCAGGAAAGAGACGAGATGACAGATCTAAGAAGCATCCTGCTGTCATCACTAGAAACCCAAAGGAGACTGGAGAAAGAAAATGTAAAAATGATGGCGTTCAAAACCGACTTGATGGCGATGCTTACCGACCTCAAGAAGATGAAAGTAGCAAATGCTGAATCCGCCAAAGAACTGAAAGACAACCAGATAAGCTTACTAGCCGATGTCACCACTGTCAAGAAAGACCTGAGGAAACCAAAGAAAAGCTAGCCAAGTCAAGTACAGAATGTACCAAACTGCAAGCCACCAACAAAGTGATAGACGCAAGAGAAAATGCCAAGAAAGAAATGGAAAGGAAATGGCAGTCCCTCGAAAACTACCAAAAAGCACAGAAAGTAAAACAAACTGCCGCAGAAAAAGCACAGGAGGAGGAATACGAAGCAATGAGAGAGGAAGACAGAAGAGCAGTAAAAGCAGCAGAAAAGGAAGAAGAAAAACTGAAGGCAGAAAAGGTAGCCAAACAAGAAGAAAAAGAAAAAGCAAGGGACGCGCTCAAGAAACTATCCACCGGCAAACCGTTCACGATAAACTACAAACGGCCAGACGCTGACAGCCCACTATTCACCTTTTCGCCCACACCTGCCTAACTAGCCGCCATGACAGCCGAACAAGCCACCCATCCAGCCTGAAAAACACCTCACAGCTCGCGAACAGATAGACATGATGTCGACCGCCAAATATACTCCCACCCACCCGATCCAGGCCGCCCCAGGCAAACTCTACTAGTCCTTTTCAGGACTAGTAGGCATCCACTCCCAATCAGTGTTGCAGCAATGCCGTCTCTAATAAATAGAGAAGGCCGTGGTTGCAGAAACAAGCAAGAAATAAGGCGTGAGCACACGTCACCAAAACGAAATTAAACCACACAGAAAGAAGGACGCAAGTAAAGGAAGGCCCCAGAAGCACACTGAAGCGTCCGAATTTTTTTTTTTTTCAAGTCGGTCAAGCCTCGCCATGCCACTGCCAGATGCAATACCACAACGAGGGGTTCAGGACCACTGGGTTCCGAGAGCTGTGCCAGATGACACTTTCTGAGTTCTTTCATACTACTATAAAACTAGTTTACATTTTTAAACTTTATTTAATGAATAACTTTTAAAAACAAATTCTAAGCTAGAATATGAATAGTGAACATAGTTTGCAAAAGGCTATTGTTATTTACAACAACAAAACACTGGTTTAAAAAGTATGTTATTACATGACAGAATTATTCTCAACCGACAAACAGTTACAAATGCCACCCTATCTGGGCCACAGGTTACATTGATGTCTTCGTGTAACGGTTATGCAATTGAACAGGATTTTTCTGGCAACAAATTCTCGAGTGCTATTTAGAGACAACCTCTTGAGACCTCGGAGATGTGGTTTTACAGAAGCATCCTTAGAATTCCTTGGACAGCCACACAAAAACACACACGGGCACCCACACACGCACAAACATCGGAACGTTTTGAAAGAGGCGATAGCTCGAAGAAAATTTATCACAAACATCAGAAGAAGACAGTCTGCAATTTTTGGTCATGTTATTAGAAGAAGTAAACTGGAATATTCTGTGACCATTTGGAAGATCTGTGGAAAAAGAGACAACCGAAGACAGTGCGAAAAGGTTCTTGACAGCTTTTTGTCATGGCTAGGAGGGGTGTCAATACACAAACTGATACATACTGTTCGCAGATTGTGGCCAGTAATATTCGTCCACGTCAGCCGGCATGACACTTGATGATGATGCACAACGCAGATTCTATGACAGAACTAGCCTAAAGTGGGTAGCCAAAAAAATACCCTTCCTATTCGGCGCCCAAGACCAACATTGTCTTTATGTGACAAGATTCCGCGTGTGGGTTCGGGGGCCCTGTTATAGTGAAAACAACAATAGACCCACTGCCTACCCAAAAGCGTGTCGTAAGAGTCGACTAATTGGAAGCTTCCTTTAAAGTCGGAGTACATCTGCTTAAAAAGCAAGGAACAATGAGTCTGCATACAAATGAGTCAGATCTGTAAAATGGATGCACATGCAACACTCAGGTTCTGGAACAGGGCTGAAGTCCAAAAGTGGATGAACAACCAGAATCTTCCGCCAGAGTTTACAGCTGGTGAACGCGAAGACGTAAAAGATACCAAATTGGACTGGTCGGATATATTGTGTAAAGTTGTGCATGTTATACACAGAAACAAATAGAAGAAGAACCCCAGGTCAACGAAAATGAGTATCCAGTACAGACACCCACCTTCCCCCACCCCACCCGCTCCACAATTTTCAACACCCCCAAAAAAAGAGAAAGAAATTAGCTATCCGACTCTGCCTCATCGTATCGTAGCTGACTGAATATTCGACACCTCTGGGTGTGTCGACGAACTTCTTGAGTGGCCAGGGAGAGAGCTACGGGCGTGCTCTGCGAAAACACACAAACACACACACACGCATATATAAATACATACATATATACACATATATGCACATATTTGTGTGTATATATATATATATATATATATATATATATATATATATAAACAGAGAGAGAGAGAGAGAGAGAGAGAATTATAAACTGAATAGTTTTACAACCAAGTAACGTATTTTTTATGTTAATGTTATTTTAATTTTAACATGCCAGCGAAAGCTGGAGAATCACTAAAGGAGCGGTTCCCAACCATCCTAATTCCGCGACCCTTTCATAAGTTCCTCATGTTGTGATATATGTATATATGCGCACTCATACACACACTCATATATATGCGTGCGTTCGTGCGCGCGCGTGTGTGTGTGTGTGTGTGTGCTTAAAATAACTGGCACTCATACGTCACTTTCACAATTCAGTATCATCACAACCCCACTACCATTACCACCACTATTTACAACATCATTATTACCACCACCACTACAACCACTGCCACCACTATCATTACTACCACCACGACCATACATACCATCAATTCTCCCATCCTTACCACAACCATCATCACTAACTACCGCTACCAACAACAACACCACCACCACCACTACCACAATCACCACCACCAACACTACTACCACTACTATCACCACCACCAACAGTGCCATTACTACTACTACCACTACTACTACCAACACTACTACCACCACTTCGACCACTACTACCACCACTACTATTACCATACCACTACTACCACCACTACTACCACCACCACTACTACCAACACTACTACCACTACCACTACTACTACCACCACACTACCACTACCTACCACCACTACTACCACCACTACTACCACCACTACTACCAACACTACCACCACTACTACCAACACTACCACCACTACTACCACCACTACTACCACCACTACTACCAACACTACCACTACTACTACCACCACTACTACCACCACTACTACTACTACCAACACTACTACCACTACTACTACCACCACTACTACCACCACTACTACCACTACTACTACCACCACTACTACTACTACCACCACTACTACCACTACTACTACCACTACTACCACCACTACTACCACCACTACTACCACACTACTACTACCACTACTACTACTACTACCACACTACTACCACCACTACTACCACACTACTACCACTACTACCTACTACTACCACCACTACTACTACTACCACCACTACTACCACCACCACCACTACTACCACCACTACACTAACACCACACCACACTACTACTACCACACTACTACCACCACTACTACCACCACTACCACTACCACCACTACTACCACCACACCACTACTACCACTACTACCACCACCACTACCACCACTACTACCACCACTACTACTACACCACTACTACCACCACTACCACACACTACTACCACCACTACTACCACACACTACTACCACCACTACTACCACCACTACTACCACCACTTACTACCACCACTACCACCACTACTACTACCACCACTACTACCACCACACTACTACCACCACTACTACCACCTACTACTACTACCACCACACTACTACCACCACTACTACCACCACTACTACTACACCACCACTACTACCACCACTACTACCACCTACTACTACCACCACTACTACCACCTACTACCACCACTACTACCACCACTACTACCACTACTACTACCACCACTACTACCACCACTACTACCAACACTACCACCACTACTACCACCACTACTACTACTACTACTACCAACACTACTACCACCACTACCACCACCACTACTACTACCACTACTACCACCACTACTACTACCACCACTACTACCACCACTACTACCACCACTACTACCACCACTACTACACCACACCACTACCACACTACTACCACCACTACTACCACCACTACTACCAACACTACTACCACCACTACTACCACCACTACTACCAACACTACTACCACTACTACACCACTACTACCACCACTACTACCACCACTACTACCACCACCATTACTACCACCACTACTAACACCACTACTACAAACACTACTACCACCATTACTACCAACACTACCGTCACGACCAACAGCACTACCACCACTACTGTCATTGCGACCACCACTACCACCACGTCGGGTTGAAGTTTATAGCAAGTCCATGATACCTGCCTTTCGGCCTGATGCATCAAACTCGGCAAACCTTTAATTAGTTGTTCGTTTATGACACTCCTGTTCAGTTACACTCCACCTCATTTTTTTTCTGTGATCTCCGGAACTCATAGGCAAATGTACCAGTCTAAACAGAAATGATTACTAAATAAATAGAGTGACTTACCATCTTGGAAGTTCTGCAATATATAAGCGAAATGGCCGTTACTGTTCTATTGTATGAAACGTGGACATGTATGAATATGATTACAAAAAAACATTGTTTTTAGTCAAGTTTGTACCCCACAAGGACATCACACAAGCGATAAACACTCGGTGACACAAAGTGCCTGCCACCACGCGGAAAAGGATCACCCGTGTAGAGGTCCCGAAACCCCGTTCAGTCGTTACTGAATGATATATTTAAGGCCTGGCTTATTTAGGGCCCCCGGCAAAAGCCAGTGTGGAGCTTCAAATTAACGAAAAATTGCATCCCACGTGAGGGTGAGAAGGATATGATATAAACATTGTTATTCTCCCTCCCCGCACCCCATTTATTTTTATTCATTCATTCGTTTTTTCTTCTTCTTCTTCTTCTTCTTCTTCTTCTTCTTCTTTTTCTTCTTCTTCTTCTTCTTCTTCTTCTTCTTCTTCTTCTTCTTCTTCTTCTTCTTCTTCTTCTTCTTCTTCTTCTTCTTCTTCTTCTTCTTCTTCTTCTTCTTCTTCTTCTTCTTCTTTGTCATCAGTTTGTTAGTCTTTGATTTAGAGGTATTTTTTTATGGAGCGGATCCATTGCATGTTATAATAATTTGCATTTCTCACATAATCTGTGAATTCTTGTCCTCAGCTCAGCTAGTTCTACAAATTAACTCTTCGTCCCTCTACAAGTTTAAAGTTTAAGTCGAGTCAACTTTATTGAATCAGATTTGATCCCATACGTGTTGGCCTCTCTCCTCTTGCCGCCTGCCGAGAGCGTCACATAAAGAACGAACTCCGTAGCTCTAGCCAAGACAAGCTGGAATCTTCGTTAAAAATGCACTTATGCTTTTGTTGCTGAAACAACGCCAGTTTCTTCGGTACCGGCACCTTTTGTAAGTCATCTTTTTTTTTCAGCACTACTGCAACAGACACTTTGCGGTTTGTGGCAGATTTTACGTTCAGTAGTGTGCCATTGCTCCCTGGACGGTCAGCTCTCGGTATAACCGTCGAAAGCAACGCAAGACAAATTGTCTGCAGCTGGGATCGAACCAGTCACTCTGGCATTACGAAGCGCGTTCGCAACGCTTAAGCCAAATGCGCCGACAAGCCATGTAATACACACAAAATACTTTCGGCCCTTGAGGTAATAATAATAATAATTATAATAATTATTATAATAATTTTGGAGTTTCTCCACTTTTTTCAGAGTGCCCCAGGGGGCTGTGTGGTCTCGAGGCGTGGTGTCCGCCTCGAGTGCTACAGGTTCCGGGTTCAATCCCCGGATTATTATTAATAATAATAATAATAAGCTGTAACAGCTGTTTGAATTCTGTCAAAGTTGTTGTTGGCTGAACATCCACAAATTCATTTGCGTGTGCCTGCGCGGAATGGAGAGAATTATACTGTATGGTGGAATCACTAAAGTTGAGCTTTGGGAGAGAGCTTAACGAGTTCCAGTGGACCAAGAGGTGAAGAAAATGCGGTACCTAATTTATAACTTACCCCTGACGTCACGACTACGTCACGGGAGACAATCCAAATAAATTCTAGGGTTTTCAGGTTGTAGTTTCTCGCGATTTATCTACAGCCAAGTTTAGGGTTAGGGTTAGGGTTAGGGTTAGGATTGGAAGACACTAGATGAACACTCAAAAAAAAAAAAAAAACCAAACAACAGCACACTTTCCCACGGGGATTTCGTGTTTGGGGTACGTTATAAATTAGGAACCAAAAATGCGCTTTCGTTGGACAGGACATTCTATGAGAAAACCTGAGAACAATATATCTAGGATGTCTTTGCACTGGAACCCACACGGGCATAGAAAATCAAGGAAGATTGTACACACAAAAGTCATTGAGAGGGTAGCTCAGTTGCGAAGTAAAAAAGATAGGGAGAGCTACAAACGACAGCGTAGGATAGAACGACTTGGCGTGTGTTGATTGAGGGTCTATGCTCCATTGGGGGTTAGATGGGAAAGAAGAACAAGAACAGCCACAAATCACGATGCTTTTACGCGTATCCATGTTTATCTATATATAGATAATATACATCTATGGAACAATAAAATGATATCTTCAATATTAAATAGCAAAAACACGACTCAGCGATACAATTGACGTTGTCTATCCCTGTCAAAACAGTGCGGATTGAACAGGAAATGATTCATATACAAATGTCTACTACTTACTTATCAACACTGTGACCTTCTACAAGAGAGTGTTGACACTTTCTGAACTGAGTGGTTGTTTCACCTTGTGAGGGATTTAGTTTAACTGATTTTACAGTCCTAGGAGTGAAACATTCAACAATTAACCGTCAGGGTTTTATTACAAACGTATGCGAGGTAGATTAACATATGTGGCAACAATTAAAAAAAGCTACGGTAAGGAAGCACGTCCGCACCTGGAATTGTTAGAAGGAATCGCAATAGGCATTCAAAATCGCATCTCACTGCTTGAGGAGACGGTAGACACCGTCCGCGAAAAAGGATTGTGGTTGCTCATTGAATCATTTAGTCACCGCTGTCGTAACATCCGCGCTGGTGTGAAATCATTGTTCATTGGGAGTTGCGAGTGTCCGAACAAAAGAAATTTGCACGGGGAAGGGAGAACGTTATGTTGTGTGAATCCGAATGGTATATACCATCCGCGAACAAGGACTCTGATTGCTGCCTCAACCATTTGATCACCTCTGTCATAATAACATCTGTGTTGGTCTGAAATGGTTGTTCACTGGGAGTTGAGAGTGTCCGAACAAAGCAAGCTGCAAACAGACGGAGGAGATTAGACTTGATGTATCGAGCCTCCAACGTCTTCTGTGCTAACTATTCCTGCACAATGTTCGCTACATGTGGAAGAGCACTATCGTCCGAGGTGGCGTCACCAAGAAAACAACGAGGACCATGGGTTACCTATAACTTTTTGTTTTTCTGGCCTGGTGGGTTCATTTGGTCTGAGCCTTGTTTAAATTAATAAAAACAAGAATATCCACTCATTTATTGTCAAGTTGTGCCGTTTTATGTCACATAGGGTTTGCCGTCTGCGTCTTCCTTTCGTTCTATCCGTGCAATCACTTCGATATCAGGGATGGAATCTAGTCCAGCACCTTTGGCTTCTCTTATAAACGTTCGCTTTAGGGTTTCTCTTGGAGTTTTGTTCTCAATCTCTTTATTTCCTATTTCAGTACCTGTCCGGTGATTCTCTGTTCATCTCTTCTCAAAATGTATCCAATAAAGCATCATCTTTTCTGTCTTTTACTGTTGATACTAGTGGTTGCCCAGACAATTCTCTTGTTTCTTCACTCCAGTTCATTCCAAGATAAAATAATATGCAGAATAGCAACTTCCTTACTCACTCGGTCGTGCATCGCAATCACACTGCGCGAAAGCAAACTGGGTGGCTTTTTCCTTGGTGGCTTTTTCTTGGTGGCTTTATTGATATACCTTAGCGAACTGCATTGATACGCATTTGTTAGGACTTCAAGGGGGGGAAATGGAGGAACAATGACTTCACACCGATACAGCGAGTGGCCTAAAGTTCAATGAGCAACCAACGTCCCTTTTTCACAGCGATTTATCGTCTTCATAAGCAGTGAGATGCATGTCTGAATGCCTTGGGCGACTCTTTCTGACGAATCTAGACGTAACTTGCTTCCAGACAGTTGCTTTCATTCTGTCACATCTGTTAATATACATTTCATACGTTTCTAATAAAGCCATTGGGACTGGTTTCGTGTGATCCTGCCATGTAATTTGTTATTCCACTCTTCCACAACGTGAAACAGAAATGTGAATATTCACATTTCCCACTCTGATTATTTCTTCCTCGTTTCACTAAAAACTGTTCATCCGTTTAGATAGTTATCCCGTGAAATTGAACTTTCCCCTAACACGATCACTAAAATGTAACATTTATTATCACAAACGGAGCGAAAGAACATTTCTCAGTGCACGCGACACAAAACAAACACCTCAGACTAAGCGGATATTTTAAGCTACACCACTTGTTTCACCGACTGAAAATCAGAAGATTCATTTGAGCATTTATTTTCATAGGATAATATCCGGGACATGATAGGAAAACCTAGGAGATTGGCAAGCCTGTATATGTATGACTGTGTGTAGATAGGTAGATATGTATTATGGTGATATACTTATGAATGTATGTATTCATGCATACACACCACGCATATACGCATGCACCCAGCCATCTATCCATCCACTCCTCCATCAATCCACCTATCCATCCACTCAACCATCCATCCATCTATCCATCCACTCTACCATCCATCCACCCCACCATTCATCCCTATCCATCCTCTTCACCATCCACCCATCTATAAATTCATTCCACCATCCATCCTTTTCACCATCTATCCACCAATCCATCCAATCTATCATCCATCCTCCTATTCATCCACATATCCACCAACTCTACCATCCGTCCACTTATCCTACCATTCTTCTATCCATCCCCTATCTATCCATCCACCCATCCATACATCCAGTCGTCCATCACCAACCCGCCAATCCATCCACTCTACCATCCATCCACCTATCCACTAACTTATCCATCCCCTATATCATCCATCACCTATCCATCCACTCCACCATTCACCCATCTATCCATCCACTCTACCATATATCAATCCACTCCACCATCCACCCACCTATTTATCCACTCCACCATCCATCCACCTATCCATCCACTCCACCATCCATCCACCTATTCATCCACTTCACCATCCATCCATTTATCCATCCACTCCACCATCTATCCACTCCACTATCCATCCACCTATGCATCAACCCATCCATTTACCCAGTCTTCCATCCACCAATCCATCCACCCATTTGTCTTCCTTTACATCCATCTTTTATTGACTT
>CAJHNH020001259.1:90000-97500 GCA_905116865.2 Candidula unifasciata | reverse complement strand
CAGTGTTTTTGCTGTCTGGAGGGTTGTCGCTGTAGGTGGTTGTTCTTGTGTTGCTCCTTTCTTTGCCAATCTGTCAGCTCTGTCATTACCTGGTGTGCCGGAGTGACCTGGAATCCACTGCATCACTATTCTGATGTTGTATGAGGTAATAAGCTGATCAGCATCCAGGATTATCTTGGCTATGTCAGTTCTGCAGCGTTCATTGCCCTCCAGAGCTTGAAGGGCAGACATTGAATCTGTGAAGATGACAATATTTTGGACCTTTGAGGGGTAAACATCCATTACAGTCTTTAGGTGGTATACTGCTGTTTCCAGTGCAATTATTTCAGCTTCATAGTTTGAACAGAATTCCCCGCATGCATCAAAAATCTCTTCAACAGATCCATCGGGATATCCTATGTAGATTCCGTAACCTGCTTTAATGGTAGCTTTAAATGCTGATCCATCAGTGTAGACATGTATCCATTCTTGGGGGTAAGAATCAACGGTCTTTAGTGATGAGTTCATAAGAGCGATTGGGTCGGACTGTTTGGTTTCCTCGCCTACCAATTTAGTTTGGACTTCTGGAGCTTTAAAGCGAGCATGTGGTGGTAGGTCTTTTGCAACATTCTGAATTCCTTGACGTCTTTCTGGGAGGTGGTATCTGTCCTGAATTTCATTAACACAGTGTAAAACCGATTTGTGCTTTATTCTTTGTTTGGATTCCCAGTTTTCTACAAGATGTCTATTAGGATGGTTACGATTTTTCCTAACGCTTCTTTCATAAATTTCTAAAGTGGCTTTTTCTCTCCGCAACCCGAGGGGTTCCACATTTGTATGGATTTCACATGCAGCAGTTGGTGTAGACTGCATAGCTCCGCAGATTAATCGGAGGGCATTATTTTGTACTCTGTCAAGAGTCTCTAGGTTAGTTTTGGAGCAAGTTGTAAGCAGTGAGTTGTTGTACTCTATCACAGAGCGAACATATCCTAGGTATAAGCCCCTCAGAGTTTCCTTGTCTGATCCCCATGATGTACCTGCAAGTCTCTTTAATAACTGTAACCGCCTCAATGCCTTATTCCTGATGTTTTCAATATGGTTCTTGAGGCTGAGCTGCGGGTCAAGTGTGACTCCAAGGTATGTGGGATGCTCTTCTTTCTTCACTTCGTGTTTGTCTAACCTCAGGTTAATATTCTTCCTTGCTACTTGGTGGCTTTTGGTAAAGATTGTGTAGACCGTCTTTGTACAGTTAATCTTGAGTTTCCATCTTTGGCAGTAATCATACAGTCTTCTAAGGTCTCCATTCAGTCTTTGGGCTCCACTTTCCACATTTTCATGACTCTGCCATATTGCTAGGTCATCAGCGTACAAGGCTTTTTCGGCCTTGATTTGTTCTGGCAGGTCATTGATAAAGATTAGGAATAGTGTACAGCTCAATGATGAGCCTTGTGGCAAGCCCTCCTCCAAGACTTCTTTAGAAGAGATTGCGTTGTGCATCTTAGTCTGGATTGTTCTATCTATCAGGAAGTATTTCACCCAGTTATACAATCTGCCATGTATTCCTATGCTCATCATCTTCATCAGGAGACCCTTTTCTCCATACTCTGTCATAGGCCTGCTGGAGGTCGACAAAGACTGCCACTGTGTGTTTCTTATTCTGGAAGCCATCATGTATTCTTTGTGTCAGTCTGAACAGCTGGTCTTCTGTGCAGCTGTTGGTTCTGAAGCCTGCCTGTTCATGGCATAGAACACCAGAACTCTCAAGGAACCAATATAAGCGCCTGTTTATCATTCTTTCTGCAACTTTGCCCAAGCATGATGTTAAGGATATCGGGCGGTAGCTTTTGGGGTCATCTGGAGGCTTTTTTGGTTTTAAGGATGGGGACGATATATGCATTCCTCCATGCCCTTGGAAGTTTGCCTGACCTCCAAGTTTTATTATAAGCCTGAGAACTACTTCTCTCCCAGACCGGCCAAGATGTAGCAGCATTTCGTTGTGGATCTTATCTGGGCCTGGAGATTTTCTAGGTTTTAATTTCTTCAGGGCTTGCTCTAATTCATCCATGCTAAATTCATTTTCAAAAAGGGAGTCGCTGGCTGTTGGAGCTCTCTCTTGTTTCTTCAACTGAGAGAGCTGTGTTCTATTGAGTTCTGACAGCTTACCTGCTCTGTTAACTGAGGCAAAATAATGATTGAAATGTTCTGCTTTCTTCTTGTCTTCAGTGATTGTCTTACTCCCATCTGTCACTGGTTTTGGGTTCACCCTTCTACTTTCTCCGGAGAGGTTTTTAACTAAATTCCATGCTTTATTTCCATTCTGTCTAAGGTCTAAGTTGGAGCAAGTTTCTGTCCATTTATCTCTTTTAGCCTTATTAACTACAAGCTTTACTCTGGCACATGCTTTATTGTATTGGATCTTTGCTTCTGTTGAACGTGCAGTTTCGAGAAATATTCTTGCTTTATTTCTTTCAGATATAGTATTTTGAATTTCTTGATTCCAAAAAGGTTTATATGCCTTCCGGCTGCCCCTTGGGGTGGCTTTCGACGCTGCATTCAGGATTGCTTGTGTTATGTCTTCACAAAAAGTTTCCACACAGCTGTTGTCAATTCTTCTCAGGAGGCAGTCAGATGTTTCCTGAAATAGTTTCCAGTTTGCTTTTCGGAAATTCCAACGGGTTCTCTGCTTGAAGCGTAATTTAGGGGTGGTGCTTACAGTTGTGAGTATAGGTTTGTGGTCACTTCCTATGTCCTCCAGGACTTGGGATAGCTTGCGTCTGCTAAGTCGCATGAGCAGATGGTCAGATCTGGTCGGCTGAGAGATAGGTGGGCCCTGTGTAACAGTGTAGGTGTAGACTCTGTGTCCTGCAGCACTAATAGGTTAGTTGTTTCACAAGTATCTTTGATGTATTTCCCTGTGCTATTGTAGTCAGGGTAACCCCAACGTGGCGAGTGTCCGTTGAAGTCACCAACAAGAAGGGTTTTATGATACTGTGTCTTGTATAGTTCTGGTATGTTGCATGTTGTCTGAGGTGGGCTGTACACGTTGTATATAGTATATTTGCTTCCATTGTGCCAGATAGTTATTTTTTGCACATCTGTAGGGTGAGATGTCGACAGCATTGTTACATCTCCTTGTATGTCATTTCTGATATAGGTCACTATGCCCCGGCAGTCATTGCACTTACAGGCATAACTAGTATATCCAGTGAGATGCAGATCAGAGTCTTTATGCAGGGTTTCTTGTAGAGCAGCCACGTGTACCCTGTGGTTGTTTAGCAGTTTGGCAAGTTCAAGTTTCTTATTTCTTATTCCACAGATGTTCAGCTGCAGAATATTGAGCATCTGTGTATTTTTTGCTGTGCTGTCTGAGTTCTCTTTGCTCTCCCTCCCACTCTTCCTCCTCCTGGGGTGTCTGTTTTCCCTATTTATTTCAAATAGCATACTTAAACGCTGAGTAGCGCATTTTGAAAGTGTCCTGAACCGGACATCATCTGTAAGTGATGAAGCCATAGAACGCTTGCCTCAAGTTTCCGTAAACAACTCACTAGACGACTTACCTACCCTGGCTGAGACAACAAATGCCATTCGTCAGCTCTCAAAAAATAAAACTCTAGGTACTGACTCAATAACAGTTGAGATTTACGAGGAAGGTTGTACAACTCTGGTGGAGAAGTTTCATAATATATTCCAGCTGATATGGCAAAAGTGAGACTGTCCAACAAGACCCTAAAGGATGCCTCGCTTGTTTACCTCCACAAGTGAAAAGGAAATCCTAGAGAAATGACGGCGGATGGCTTCAGACAATGGTAGTATATCCCTTCGTCCTTTTTAGGACGAAATTTTTTGTTCTTTGCCAGGGACCGTAATACAGGCAGGCCATAAATATGACCAATTGTCTGAACGTGGTTTCTGGGACTTCTCCACGGTGATTCTCATCCACATGGTGGCACTTTGTGTCATCGGGTGTTTATCGCTTGTGGGGTAGAAAGTCAGTCAGTCAGTTCAGTCAGTGGCATGGAGAAATATATAAAAGGAGTGTGGCTAGATAAGAGCACCGTGCAGAGCTGCCAAAGATGACACACCAGTTTGATACTATTTGACAGTTGATTTTCTAGTTGCTTCTTCATTGTCCAAGTTTCTATACCATATAGCAGGACAGAGTATACATAACATTTGACATAACATGACTACAAAATTATGACTGTCTCTTTCTTATGTTTGTGATAAGTTGTCTTCGAGCATTTACCTTTTTAAAAACATCTGGGTTGCTCTTTTTGGTTGTCCAAGGAATTTCAAGAATTCTTCTGTAAAACCACATCTCCGCGGCCTCAAGAAATTGTTCGGCTTGTTTATTAATTGTCCAGGCTTCACGACAGTATGTTGAAACTGGCTCTATATAGCGATGACTCAGATTTATTATAAAATATAATCTTCATTTCGTAAAACGCAGTTTTAGCCTGTTCTATACTTTTTCTCTGTGATTCCCTTTTCATCGAATGTTATCCATGTGCCTAGATACTTCTGTACATGTCCTTAAAAAAATAACACCTTTGACTTCTCTTATACATTTAAGCACTGTTCTTTTCTTTGAAATCACTATTACTTCTGTCTTTCCATTATTCAAACTGAGACCCGTTTTATCACTTTCTACCACCACTGCATCTATCAATTCCTGTAGTTCTTTCTGACTGGTCGCTTTCAAGACGATGTCATCAGTATAGCATATGTTGTTTATGTTATGCCGCCCAGCTGCAATTTCTGGCATATCCATTGTCCGAATATGTAACTTAAATCTATATTTTTTTCAAGTCTCTTGGGATAAGTTGGTGTAATTTAAGACGGTAGGAGCCCCAGGGCTTTATGTATATAGCTTAGGGCATCATCAACAAGACTAAATCCGCCCCGTACCTTTTCGTTATCCTTTAACCATTGTTCGAATGTTCTGTAGGAAGGAATCAGGTCGTCAACTATGCTCCGATCCCACTCCGTAACCGTTTGATAGTGCGCGAACATCGTGGCTATTTCTTGCGCACCTTCAAACGTAAATTGGCGATAGGCATCCACGGAAATCTGTCGATAGAAAGATTCGATTAGTTCAGACTAATATAATAGATGCAGCACTTCCGGCTAAAAATAAGCCCATAGCTGGCAGATCTCTGGCGCTCTTACAATTGTTTCTAGCTAAGTTTTGCGGGCGCAAAATTCTTATCCCTGGAGTTGAAATCCGAAGATTCTGTTTCCCAGCAACTGAGCTGATGCTTGATGCAACTTTGTGAGCTGTGGATATCATATGGATTTGTTGTCGTTGTTGTTGTTGTTGTTGTTGTTGTTGTTGTTGTTGTTGTTGTTGACTGCACTAAAATACTGGTGGCCGATTACATTCAGAACAGCGTTTACCTTTACAGGTTTAATGCCCGCTTTCGTGATGTGACTGTGTCAACAGTGAGCTGCCATTCTAGCGTGAGACAGCTAGTACTGGCACATCTGACACTGTCTTATGCATATTTATTTTGCGTGTGCAAGCGTCAACATTTTACTGGGTCTGACATGTTTTATTCACTAGCTTTCAAATAGGCCAATGAATACATTCTGTGTGAACCCGCCAGTGGTGCAGGCACGGAGCCCGTATGGGACCACCGGTGAGCAGTAATGCTGGAAGCTCGACTAACAAACAACGAATCATGACTAACGACTAACCATAATAGATACAGATATGTTAAACCCCATGTGGTGAAGAATCAGGATAGTTAGCATCTTTTGGATATTTTCTCCAGGTGGTGCCGGTGTGTTGGGAAATGAGCAGGCAGATATACCGACCGGTTCTGCACCACTTGGTGGTGAACTGACGTATGACAAGCTAAATGTTGTGAGGACCCTCTGGGAGCCACTGAGCAGCGTGGAGGCACACAGATATCATTACGGTCTGAGGAGAATAGTGCTGCTGGCAGTTACGAGGACATCTCTCGAGCGCTCAACACTCAAGGGAAAGGCGAGACGGAGGTGGCGGAATTAAACAATTGTACATTTTGTAAAGTTAAAAAAAAAAGCGATAAAATGGAGGTAAGCGATGTTATACTTCGTCTTAGTGTAAAGGGTACTGATAGGCTAGCTGGAGGGGGATATAAAATATATATGTTATATACTAAAATATATACAAGTCATAATATAGAGAGGTATGCTGTGGTGTCATTGTTAGCGGCCGAGGTGCCGTACAGGAATGGTCTGCAGTCAAATATCTTCTTCTTCAAGGCACATAAGGCAACGTGTGCCTTGCCGACGTGGGTGAGCGATCACGTATCTTCAAGATGTTCTGTGGTGTCTGCTGCCAGCTGATGAGCTGTAGTTATGGTGGTATACAACTGGACAGCAATATGCAGTGGCCGATAACTATGTCGTAGAGGCAACAGGGGTCATCAAAATCTCCTGGACATATGGCGCTATGATTTTTTAGAGTAAAAATGGAAAATTATAGAAAAATGGCGGGTGTCGCATGAGGGTGGTTTAGTGAGGGGTCAGGTTATCGTTTCGCTAGTTAGATGTGGGGTATTAGCGTTCTGTGACATATGGTGCTATGACTCAGATATACCGAAATAAAGAAAATCCGAGTAAATTTGATTGGTGTCATGTTGCAGTGTTAGATGCGATTGTTCAGTGAGAGGGTCAAGTCGAAGTGGCTATTTAGATGCGAGATGCACTTCACAAACTGGTCACTGGTCTTGGTAAGTTGGCCATTGCCTTTGGGACACCTTAAAGAATACAAGGTAATTCACAAGCCTGTCACAGGACCTTAAAGGTCTTTGGTTAGTCGTTCACTATTAGGGAACCACGCAAAGTCACTGGACGTTGTTTCTTCTTTGGAACACTTTAAATCGAGCTCAAGTTGTTTACCTAAGTATGTAAGTCGTTTCTCTTCCACAAGGCTAATCACTTGTCACACGTAGGACACCTACTCACTCCATGAATTTCTTTTTTTTTGGGGACAACTTAATTAGCTCAGTGTACTAATTAAGTGGTTCACTAAAGTTGCTTGGTACATTGGACAATATCTTTTCGACACCTTTGGTCGCTTAGTATACTTTCGAAGTGTTGTCAAGGGTCTTGTTAAGTTGTTCATTGAAGGTACTTGAAGAGTCAACACTATCTGTCTTCGACACACTACAATTCACTCAATGTCTTCCTCTTCTGGGGCATTCTTAATCGCTCAAAGCTATTCCTAAGTTGTTCACTGAAGTGTGTTTGTAGGTCGCGGGACACCTTAAATCACTCGATGCCTTTCTCATTTGGGACATCGTAAGTAGCCCAGTGTGCTTCTCAAGTGATTCACTTAAGTTCGGCAGCTACCCATAGGACACCTTATATCACTCAATATACAGCTTCTCTTTTGCTGGTCTTGGCAACGCGCTTACTGAAGTTCTCTGGTCTCCGACCATCTTTGGCACACTTTAAGTCGATAGACGCCTTTCATAATAAATAGGATGCCGCACGATGTCTTGCTTCTTTGAGACACCTTGTCACTCTAGG